>CM021797.1:67306375-67433482 GCA_011076525.1 Nettapus auritus | reverse complement strand
TCAGCTCCTTGCTCTGTCCTGCAAGCGGGCAGGTTGGGGGTGCAGCAAGAGCTGGGAGGGGACAGAGCCAGGACAGCTGACCCAAACTGGCCAAAGGGGTATTCCATACCATCTGACGTCATGCTAAACAGTATATAGGGGTGGCTAGCTGGGGTGGGGGGGCCGGCTGCTCGGGATAGACTGGGCATCGGTCAGCGGGTGGAGAGCAATTGCATTGTGCATCACTTGTTTCGTACACATTAGTAGTAATAGTACTATTATCATTGTTATTATTATTTTCTGTCCTAATAAACTGTCTTTATCTCAACTCTCAGGCTTCATTTTCCCGTTTCTCTCCCCCATCCCAGAGAGGGAGGGGGGAGGGTGAGTGAATGGCTGTGTGGTGCTGAGCTGCCAGCTGGGTTAAACCACAACAGTATAACATCAGGGCCAACACTAAAGTCATTGATTTACAATGTTTTTCTGGTATTTATGTTTCACAGATATTTCTTCAATACAATGGTAGCTTCTGCTTGTTACTAAAAGTAACTTGCTAGAAGATGCTTTCTATTCAAATACCTTGATGTTGAGAATATCATCTTCACAATTTAGCTTGTGAAAAGATTCAGAAGCTGCTTGGTAGAATGTTTTATGCAAAAGCCTGAAATGCCTTCTAGAAAACTAGTAAGACATTGGTAATCCAAGCAGAAAAAATATTAAATGTCTTCATGTCTACGAATCTCTTGATTTTACTTTCCAACCTATTTCATTACTATAAAGGCTTAAATCTCACTACCAGTTTTCAGTGAAATTGAAGAATGTAACAGAAAAAAATGCATTCATTTCATAGTACAATACTTTCACACTTCCTATACTGAATTCACTCTAAAATGGGTTAATGTTTCCATGTGGGATGCTGAACAACATAGGCTTTTTGAACATTTTGCTCTTTCTCCCTTCTATATCCTTCTCTCTGTAGAATCCTAAGTCTAGTCCTGACTGTGTACTCTTATTGTTGGGCTTTGGAGACATTTGTTTGTGGGTTATTACTATTATTTTTAAATACAAGCAACATCATAGAGACCCAGAAGAATCAAGACAACATTCTTAGTTTTTAGAATAACTAATGATCAGTTCCCTCCATTTCTGTGAATGCCAAATGTTTTCCAGAAATGCTGGCTGAACTGTTTCTTTCCATGCCTATGGTGAAGCACATCTTTTTGTAAACAGAGATGGGCATACCTACAGTAGCTAGTTCACTACCATTTGCTCCACCTGTTTCTCCCTCTCTCCGCTAGAATTAGTGTTCTAAGTGTCCTACAGTACGTAGACCAGAATAAAATAGTACAGACTTATCTCTTAGCTGAAACTGAATTTTAAGAAGAGACGTGTAAGAGTCAAGTTAAAAGGAATCTGACAATATCCAGAAGAAAAGATCAAACTTTGTCTATCTAAAATGCAACTGTCTAAAGGTGTCTAAAGGTGTTACTTACCGCATGCATTTTTCCAAAACCTCTCTCACAAATTTGGGTTTGGGCTTTTCAAGGTCCTGAGTAAGACAATCTGACCTATCAAAGGACAGAATGCAATAGTTTTTAGTGAAAGAATTTGTGATTTAGTCTCTTTTTGGCTTAGTCTAATACATGTAAACAAATCATGGTCTAAGCATAGCTGGACTGCTTAACACTTTCTGTTTTAAACTGTAGGCATTTTAAAGACAATGAGGTGGTTTATCACTATTTCCTTATTATCAGCAATCTTGAAAGCTTGTCTTTTGTGTGCTATATTTTTAAGTAGCACTCTTTTCCCCACCAGACC
Organism: Nettapus auritus; assembly: GCA_011076525.1. Classification (NCBI taxonomy): domain Eukaryota; kingdom Metazoa; phylum Chordata; class Aves; order Anseriformes; family Anatidae; genus Nettapus; species Nettapus auritus. The sequence continues at coordinate 67,431,685 of CM021797.1, read as the reverse complement.
AAAAATAACTTGTGCTGCTTTCTCTTTCCTTAGGAAAAGAACGTAGTGTGATTTCATAGTCTGTTCCTCCCTCACAGGAATTTCTGAACTTCTGGCTGATTTCAAATGCATTTCAATTGAAGAAAAATCTCAAATATAGATACATTTTCAAGATTTGTGAAAAATGGCAGCTTGTGATAGAAACCCACATAAGCACTCCCATCAAGGAACATCCATGCAAAGAAAAATCAGCTCTTTGAAGAGCACCGACTGGTCAGCCAACACGAATGTATACTAGAGTAATCAGCAAGCACTTAACTCTACAAGGACAACACAAGAAACTTAAGTAATGCCACAGCAGTGTATCTTAAGAAAGATTGCACCCCTCTCCATGACACTTGGGCAGATCACCTATGGAGAGCATGTATGGTAGCAGGCTGCGGAAGTTAGGTCTGTAGAGAGGACTTAATACCAAGGTGATCTTGCTAAAAAGGCGAGCGTGAGCAACAAGATGGCAGTAAGGAGCTAGCATAGTGTCTGGAACAAAAAAACTGGGAAACCTGTGGTTAGACATTGATAAGAGTCCAGGGATCTCCAGCCAGGAATGCAAATGCAAGATTTGGCATGATAAGAATGGGTAGCAGGGGCAGCTCTGCTGGAACTTTGTGTACTAGGATTTGGCAGGAGGGAAACACACCCCAAGGTCCCAAGGACAAAGGTTAAAATGAAAGGTTAGAGTAGGACAGAGAGCATTGTCACAGACTGAACAGAGGATACAAAGAGAGGAAGCATAACAAATCATTAAAATAAGGAGGGATTTCAGAGAATTTGCCAACAACTGACTGAGAGCACAGCACAATCCAAAGAAATTGTGTTTCTACTTCTTCTTACGGCACACTTGCACTTACATGAGACTCATCACAAAGCTAGTCAGGGACAACACAGGAACTAAAAAGATTATCAAGATAATCTGTCACTGAATGGTGGTGAACAGATTATAAAAAGATCTCTGAAAAGTTAGAGGAAAGCAATTAACAGGGCCACTATACTGTGACATTTCATGAATAAGTTTGAAAGTTTAAGGTTTGTGCAATATGAGGTTCAGATTAAAAGGAGAGAAACTTACCAATCTTCCCAGCTCCAACGGAACTGGAAGTTGCTCAAGTGGTGAGAAAACCAATTAATAAATCTTTATCAAAAGGAAAAAAAAATCCATTAGATAGCAGAAGTGCAGGAAAACATTCGATTGAGATTTTCTTGTAAATGTATTCTACCTGTCAAAAGCAAGCCTGAACTCTGAAGCCATTATAGCATTACACTTATGTTGACAGATATGAAAGGCCAAGTTCAGAGAAACAGAAACTAGCTATTTTGGAAGAACAAGACAGCCTGTCACATTCTGTTGTTCCATATATACAGATGACATATTAAACTAACAAAATGTAAAGTTAGTGTGAATATGCAACTTTCACATTTTTTATGAGTAATTAACAGCTCTCCTGCACAATGCAGACTTCATGCAAACAGCAAAATGACAGCCATTCTCCTCTGGGTGGCACACGTGCCACAACTCCATTTCCCACTCACTTGCCAGACCACTAGGGAGCAGGCATAGTACCAGATGGAGTACCATTCAACTGGAAATGAAGTGGAATACCAGGCTGCAATGTGAAAAAGTTCTCACCAACGCTCCCGTGGAGTGTTTATAGGAAGGAGGCCAAGAGTCCCCTACTTTCTACTGATCGACTGATCAAATCCAGAGCCCATAAAATCATTTTGAACAGCACCACAAAGTTCTAACACGGATTTCAGATTATTCCTTCCATTGATTCCTCAATGCACAAGAAGAACGAACAAACAACATTTTCCATCATCTCCAGAACACTTTTACCTGTCTACACAGGTTGTATTCATTGTATCCAAACGCATGTAGAGCATTTCTGTGGCTTGTGCAAGCTGAAAGTTTCTTATTAAGGTTAACAGAGAAGCATTAGATAAGTCATTTGTAATTCTTTTCAGTTTTCGAACAGAACGTTATCAACTCTTGTAAAGACAGCTCCCTGGGTCTATTTCAAAATCAGGTAAATTGCAGAAAAACCACAGTGGAAAAAATGAAGAGTAGAGGCCAAGAAGTGAGTTCTACCTTCTAATGCCAGTCTATTTTTCTTCCATTATTGTAACAATACTATGGGCTTCTCCTACAGCAAGTCAGAATTCTCATCACATGAGAAGGGAAACTGCACTGATATAAACGGACACCAACTTCCTAATGGAGTACTTCTGTAATCTCACCATCATAGCTTCATAGGCTGATGTCGATGCAATCTTTGATCAACACTGAAGTCTTGAGAAAGCGTGTCTACACTGATTTCACTGAGAAGGGCTTTACCTTTATGCCATCCATATTAACATTAAAAACTTCCTGCACAGAGGCCCACACAACTGCAGGAATAGATTAAGCCCTGATCAATGAGATTGTATGATTTTCAAAAACTGAGTGATATCATGAAATATAATGAAAATTTGTGAATGAAGTTACCAGGAAGCTGTTAACAGACCTCCATTCTCAGAGTCTACAGTTTGACCTGAAATGATGAGCTAACATGATCTAAAATGGCAGCACAACAGGGACAATGTAATAGTCAGAATTAGCTGGGAGTCATGCATCCTTCTTCAGCATTGAACTACTCTATCTGTGCTGACGGATGATTACTGACCTTTCAAATGCTCCTAGTGGGAGCATTTGAGTGGGAACTCAAGCAAGTTCCTTTAAATCATCTGCTACACTTCCTACTGGAGAAAAAAAAAAAAAAGAGTAGGAGCACTCACTTAGCTGTTAGAACAAAAGATCAAGTTCGTCACTTCCTTTCTTTCTCAGCCTGTAATGCATCTGTGACCATGCCACACATTATCCAGACGTAACAGGCTATACTGACAAACAGGAGAGCTAATATTTTATCCCCTCACTAAAACAGCATTTCTTGGGTAAGTCAGAGGAATTACCAGAACAGTGTCCAGAAATCTGAAGAGTCTTGCCCAACCAGCAAGACTAGATCTCTGCTATGTGGGCTGTGCTGTTCTTTCATGTAAGTGTAACAGGCATTATTACTGACAGTATTTATTGCTGTCTCCTCACCCACAGAACAAATAACATAAAGACTCCATTTTAAAAGTGCTCTCCAGCAGCAAGGAAAGGATACGACTTGTGGTAAAGAACCAGGCTGAAGCTTGCACAGTTCAATCAGGAGTGTCGTGTACATGACTTCAATGTGTGGTGGAGATGGAAGCTGAAACAATTCTGCAAATATTACCTGTAGGAGAACGCATAGAATTAGAGCACAGCCAGACATGGGCCTCCAAAATCCTCAGCTCCAGAACAGTGACATCAACCTTGAACAATGACATACACAAATTACTTCATATTACTCTGTCAAATGTATGCTCCAGGAAAAAAAAAAGGTAAAACTTAAAGACAATGGTAACTCTACATCACACAAAAACAGTGAACAACTGCCCTCATTGTTCAAACTAATACTACACCATCCCAGCATTATACGTCTAGCAGCGTGCATGGTTTTAATACGCCATATTGCAGCATCACCAAATGATCTGAGCAAACCAAAGCTGAAATTATGTAATCCTCTTAAATAATAAATATTAAACATACCATATGCTTAAGCTTCACTTAATACGAAAGAGTATTTACAAGAAAAATAAACCTGTACTTTTCCACTGTGTCCTCTTTTTTCCTATAAGAAAAAACTTATATAAATAAAAGCCACAACTTGAAACCGAAAATTACAACCAGCATTTTATACAACAAAAATATACACCCTGCACCCCTTGGCTGAGGATCCTTGTAAGAAAACTAAAAACAGTCCTGCAGTCTGCATTCATGTTTTGTTTTCAACTGCGCCTAAATAATACAACGTCAGCCTTTAAGGGCTATGAAGAAATCATCACTATACGACATTCATATCTGAGCTTCTGTTGAGTTTGCATGCCATTCCCAACTAGATTTAAATTACATCACAGGAATCAGGAACCTTTGATTCATTACTGTAGGTAATTTTCCTCACTGACAACTTCTGAATAAACACGGAAGAGAAGAATTAAAGCTTAAACAAGTAAGCAGTAGGTAATCTTACTAGTATAAGAAATCAACATCCATTTGTAGACTTCACGAACAGCACATGAAAACAGTGACTAGAACTTTATATTCTGAGGATGGATTTAAAAGCATAGAGAGACCATCAGGAACTGAAGAACCTTTCCATGACAAAATAAGTTGGACGTACTGTTGAAAAACATGGTAAAAAGGTACAGACGGAACCCTGTCAGGAAGAGAACTGCTCCTATTCTGAAGATGGGAAATAGAGAATCACAGAATCACAGAATTTCTAGGTTGGAAAAGACCTCAAGATCATTGAGTCCAACCTCTGACCTAACACTAACAGTCCCCACTAAACCATATCCCTAAGCTCTACATCTAAACGACTTTTAAAGACCTCCAGGGATGGGGACTCCACCACTTCCCTGGGCAGCGCATTCCAATGTCTAACAACCCTTTCGGTAAAGAAGTTCTTCCTAAGATCCAACCTAAAATTCCCCTGGCGCAACTTAAGCCCATTCCCCCTCGTCCTGTCACCAGGCACGTGGGAGAACAGACCAACCCCCCACCTCGCTACAGCCTCCTTTGAGGTTCCTGTAGAGAGCGATAAGGTCACCCCTGAGCCTCCTTTTCACCAGGCTGAACAATCCCAGCTCCCTCAGCCGCTCCTCGTAGGACTTGTTCTCCAGGCCCCTCACCAGCTTCGTCGCTCTTCTCTGGACTCGCTCAAGCACCTCGATGTCCTTCTTGTAGCGAGGGGCCCAAAACTGAACACAGTATTCGAGGTGCGGCCTCACCAGAGCCGAGTACAGGGGGACGATCACCTCCCTAGCCCTGCTGGTCACACTGTTTCTTATACAGGCCAGGATGCTGTTGGCCTTCATGGCCACCTGAGCACACTGCTGGCTCATATTCAGCCGACTATCAACCATCACTCCCAGGTCCTTCTCTGACAGGCAGCTCTCCAACCACTCATCTCCCAGCCTGTAGCTCTGCTTGGGGTTATTGCGTCCCAGGTGGAGGACCCGGCACTTGGCCTTGTTGAACTTCATACCGTTGACCTCAGCCCATCAGTGCAGCCTATCCAGATCCTCCTGCAGAACCTTCCTGCCCTCGAGCAGATCGACACACGCACCTAACTTGGTGTCATCTGCAAACTTACTGAGGGTGCACTCGATCCCCTCATCCAGATCATTGATGAAGATATTAAAGAGGACCGGCCCCAGCACCGAGCCCTGGGGAACGCCACTAGCGACCGGCCTCCAACTGGATTTGACTCCATTTACCACGACTCTTTGGGCCCGGCCATCCAGCCAGTTTCTAACCCAACGAAGCGTGCGCCAGTCCAAGCCAAGAGCAGCCAGTTTCCTGAGGAGAATGCTGTGGGAAACGGTGTCAAAAGCCTTGCTGAAGTCAAGGTAGACCACATCCACAGCCTTTCCCTCGTCCACCCAGCGCGTCACTTTGTCATAGAAGGAGATCAGGTTTGTCAAGCAGGACCTGCCCTTCATAAACCCATGCTGACTGGGCCTGATCGCCTGCTTGCCCTGCAAGTGCTGCGTGATGACTCTCAAGATAATCTGCTCCATGAGCTTCCCTGGCACTGAGGTCAAACTGACAGGCCTGTAGTTTCCCGGGTCAGTCCTCCGGCCCTTCTTGTAGATGGGCGTCACGTTTGCTAGCCGCCAGTCAACTGGGATCTCCCCCGATAGCCAGGACCGTTGATAAATAATGGTAAGCGGTTTGGCCAGCTCCTCTGCCAGTTCTCTCAGTACCCTCGGGTGGATCCCGTCCGGCCCCATCGACTTGTGCACTTCCAAGTGCCGTCCCAGGTCACCAACCATTTCTTCATGTATAGTGAGGGCCGCATTCTGCTCCCCATCCCCTTCTACCAGTTCAGGGAATTGGGTATCCAGAGAACAACCGGTATTGCCGCTAAAGACTGAGGCAAAGAAGGCATTAAGCACCTCCGCCTTTTCCTCATCTCTTGTAACTAAGTTTCCCCCCGCATCCAGTAAAGGATGGAGATTCTCCTTAGTCCTCCTTTTTGTGTTGATGTATTTATAAAAACATTTTCTGTTATCTTTAACGGCAGTAGCCAGATTGAGCTCCAGTTGAGCTTTGGCTTTTCTAATTTTGTCCCTGCACAGCTTCGCAACATCCTTATAGTCCTCCTTAGTGGCCTGCCCACTTTTCCAAAGATTATAAACCCTCCTTTTCCTCCTAAGCTCCAGCCACAATTCTCTGTTCAGCCAGGCTGGTCTTCTGCCCCGCCAGCTCATCTTTGGGCACGTGGGGACAGACCGTTCCTGCGCCATTAAGATTTCCCTCTTGAAGAGCGCCCAGCCTTCCTGGACTCCTCCGCCCTTCAGTACCGCCTCCCAAGGGACTCTACCAACCAGTGTCCTCATCAGCTCAAAGTCAGCCCTCCGGAAGTCCAATACAGCGGTTTTACTGGTCCCCTTCCTGGCCTCGCCAAGAATAGAGAACTCCACCATTTTGTGGTCACTCTGCCCAAGACAGCCCCCGACAATCACATCCTCCACCAGTCCTTCTCTGTTTGTGAAGAGAAGGTCTAGCGGGGCGCCACCCCTGGTGGGCTCACTAACCAGCTGCGTCAGGAAGCTATCTTCCAAGCTCTCTAGAAACCTCCTAGACTGCTTTCTCTGGGCTGTGTTGTGCTCCCAGGATATGTCAGGGAAGTTGAAGTCCCCCACGAGAACAAGGGCTGACGATTTTGCAACTTTCTACTAATCACAGAATCACAAATAGCAACACTTGGACAACCACTAATTATCTGTTTGAGACATTCCTTAAGACAATAGTTCTGATGTCCATCATGGGATCGTTATCAAACGTTCAGATTACGTGTCTATCTAGACATACAGCACTTTGTGAAAATAACCAGGTCACAAGAAAGGTCAGGGCACTGACAACCTGAGCATCCAAACTCTGTCGAGAGTAAGTTGTACCAAAAGCTCTAAGTGCACAACAGGTCATACCAGTACAACAACCCAGTGACGCTGCTGAGACACTCTCTGCTCACAGCTACCAATAATACCACAAATATGCTTATAAGCTGCTGCTGAAAGGTGCCACGTTTGAGAGTCTTTTGCACAGATTCTATGGAGCACAGAGCATTCTGTGCTTGGCCTGACAGACTACAACTTGCAGCTTTACGGACCTCAAAAATACACATATTTGGGAAGATACTGAGCAGTTTCAGGCTACATTTACTTGTGCCTTACGGTTATGGTCTCAATCTTAAATAACACTATTAATTTTATTCATTTATTTGTTAGACAACATTGTATCAACTGTTCTGTGCCACAGGACAAAAGTTAGTGAAATTTCACAGATGAAAATGCTGAACTGCTGTTTAAAGCAACAAACTTTGACTTGAATGGCAAGAGAGACCTTACAAAGGAGTAGTAGCAAGCAGAATCAACAAGTCTGCAAAATGCATGCTAAGCCTTAAAAACTCAGGAGCTTCTTTAAAAATATGCAGTCGTAAGTAATAACATCAACATCCTAAAACAAAATTGCAAGAAAAAGGAAATTGTGACAATTACCATCATACAATTCATACACCAATCCTGCATTTGTCTCCAGTCACTTAGTCTGTGCAGACTTTTTAATTTCACATCCTTTGAGTCTTTGAATCAGTGGATTTCCAAGGTGTTTAAGTAACTTATTTCATCAGGAATTGCATTAACTACTTGCTGGCAGTAACGCTGAGCTGAGCATAAAGCACCCAGCCATAACCCATATATGACACCAGAAGATACTGAAGATAAAACCACTGAATATATTTCAATATTAAGACAGAAAATTATCGTCAATTTTATGATTCCTCTCTTCTGAATTCGGAGTACAAATACAGCAACCTGACCAAAAGGAACACAACTTAACAGCATTCAGAATATTTGGCATTTCAGTGCTAACAGGAATTCTCAATCCCAACTTTATTAAGATACATCTTCTACTTAAGATTATTTCTTGTTATAATTAACTATGAAATTTCTCCTTAGTTACTTCTTCATAAAGCCTTTAAAAATTAGGATAATTACTGAAATATGTTAATTCCTTTCAACTTTTGAAGGAAATTAATTAAATTTTATACACCTCTGTATCGTGAAAACAGACTTTTGAAAAGAAGCATCATGAGAAAACCTACGCTGCTATTCTGATACACATTATGTTTACTTAAACTCCTCTAACATGGGGAGTGCCCTGGAGGAAACACATCACTATTTGACTTCAAGATCTTTACAGGGCCAGGACAATATGTTCATTTAGAAAATCCACCCAAAGATTCACACAGAGCAGCTCAGCTGACCAGATTATTTGGTCAAGTCCCCTTGCCTGAGGCAAGGTCACCTAGAACAGGTTGCTGAGGGCTGCTTCTTGGAGGGTTTTATACTCCAAGGATGGAAAATCCACATTTCCCTGGGCAAGCTCTTTCAGTGTTAAACCACATTCACCGAAGAAAAACAAAACAAAAAAACACAACACAACAACAACAACTTTTCTTATGCTTAAGAGCAGTTTCCTCTATTTCAAATTTGTGTCTTTTTTTTTTTTTCTAGACTGTGGGATAAGTTAGAAACAAGAATGTTTGGGAAATGCCGCAACCTGGAATACCAGCGCACTAAGAAATTTTGGTACTTGACCAAAGCTCCCACACAGAGTTAAAGTTACAACAAAAAGAATAAAACTAGCATTTGACTGTATATAACTTGCTCACTGAAGTCATTGCTAGAATTCAATGAGGTTCTGGTTGACTCCCATATCAAACTGTAATTTAATTGATCTATCATGGAGCTTGGGATGTCTTATTTGTGAAATAAGGAGCTACGAAAGAAGTTACCTATACAACACGTACCTCGACTATGTGGTAGTTCAAGGGGATCTTGTTATTTCCTGGATAGCTCAACAGCTGGGCAGCACTGCAAAACCATAGGTATGTTTAGTTCTGAATATAACACAGCAAACATGATGTAAAGATCAAGTAACAAAGTCACAGGAAATGCTTAATTCGGGGCAAGAATTCACACAAAATCAGCACACACAATAATTTCACACACACAAAAAAAAACCACACACACACCCTTCCAAAGACTGTCTGTTGTTCCACAGGACACTTACAACATAAGCAGCACAAGAGCACACCAGCATTGCCTGAACTATGACCTGTATGGATGTATTTTATTTCCCTTTAGTTATAACGTTTGAATTCTGTACCACTAAGCAAAGTAGTTTTGCATGGTGATATGAAATTCTGGCATGCACATATGAAGGGGAAAAAAACAAACAAACTGAAACAGATGTTCAGAATGACTTCAAAGCACAATTCAGTTAACAGGTTATATAAGAAACTCCCAAGCTTCAAATGCTTCCTCTTTTAACCAGCTCATTATCACCTATCATTATTTCATAGCAAACAACTGATACTCTATTTTATTTCTACCTCTGGCAAACCTTGAATCTGCCTTTTACTTTCTCAGGGAATTAACAGGCTCCTCCAATAATTTCAATAACCTTGAATTTTCAGTTCCTGCTGAATGAAAAAGCTGCAAGCAAAAAAACTTTCACACACCATCACGCATTGGTTCTGCCCATTTTTTGTACACTATACCCAGTTTGGTGGGTTTTGCACAGAAGCATGACACACACCTGTGGCAAACAACCTCAGATATCAATTACCCCCATCAGATATTACCCAGAAAAAAAAATGAAGAAACATGCCTTGACTGGTTACTGGCACTTCCAAATTCAAACACATGAAATTTGCTGACCCTGCAATGACTGCCCTGTTATTGGCTCAATTTTCTCTGCCATGTCATCCCAAAGAGAAGGGTGCAACAAGGAGTAGGAAGCAAAAGCATGTTTGTGAAACCAGCTCAGTGCTCATCCTGCCTGAACAAATAAGCTTCTTTAAAACTCCAGGAAGAGTAACACAACCACACTCTCCACAGGGCTCCAATTAAGAGTCATGTGCGTCTGTGTAAGTTTTTGCACCACATCCTTTGTTATCAAGTAATTCCCTTCTCAAGAACTGCTTCCCCGACCCCAGGATCATATGTAATTCTCATTATCAGCATATTATAGCCCCGTAGTATTGCAGGTAACAGTTTTAATACAGTTAAATGTAATAAACGAAGTTAATCAAACACTCTAGGAAATGATTAACCTCAAGCTCTCATGTAACCAGTGCAGGACTCTGCGTATTCCTGATACTGCTGAAACCATGGTATTATGTAAGCACCACGGCCCCATAGCATAAGCTCTTCCTACCAAGTTTTTCTCTCTTTCCAGTGGGATTTGATGATGCAGTGAAGGTTCTCTTCTATTACAAATCGTTCAACAGAGTGGCTGCCAGGCATGACAGGGCCCTAGTTCAAATAAAGAATGAAGATTCATTAAGGTTAGCAAGCTATACTACCTATATGTACACATGGAGGAAAAATAAATAAATAAATAAACATGGTGAGCTCTATATCCTACTGAGAAGTTGGTGTGACACAGTTTCATGCAATCCTGAGACTTACATTTAAAACAAAATGAATACAAGGGCTCATTATAAAAAGGAACAAAATTAGAGAACATAATTACAAGTTCATGGAGCATCCAGTTCTTCCTTTGGTCTATGTAGCAATGAGGCAGGCTACTAACAAGCAGCCCAGAAAAAAACATGCTTGACTGACAATTATGATTAAAAAAATGGCCAGGATAGAGTGGAGACAATACAGAGTCATGGTCTCATTGATGACAAAAATTGGGGGCCAAGAAATGAAGGTAAAAGGTAGCAAACTTTAAGCAAAGGGAGGTATAAAAGTACTTGGGGAAATCAATATATATTCTTTTCGATTCCTATATACTTCTGTCTACGTATCTGCTGCTGACCAGTGCTGGAGGCAAACTGTTGGGTTAGATGGACTTTTTGCCTAGGCCAGTGAATCACACCCTTTTTTTTTCACAATACGCATCAACCACTTTTAATAGAGGAGTAAACAATAGCCTTTTAAACACTGCAATGAATATCTAGACTGAAAAAAGGTCCAAGTCACCAACTTTATGGAAGGAAATGCTGCATCTGTGAACGTAGCTTTACTAGAGACGTAAGAGAATTTATTCACCACTGTCATTGTGAATCAAAGCATCAGAAAATCTCATGCCCTAAGTTCTGCCCCTCACAGATTTCCTTAGTAGAGTAACGTGGTCATCTAGTTCACTTCTGCAGAAACACTGAAGTACAAGCACTGCTGCTTTTAAAGCCATTAACCATCCTGGAAGAGGGGGCATCACTTTTTGACCAGTATTGCCCCATAAACCTAACTGTAAAATCAGCTCCTCCACAGGACTCACATACCTCAGGGTCATCTGTGTAGTCAAACATCCTAAAAATAACCCTTGGCATCGGATACACTGAATCTTCAGTGTGAGGCGGAGGAGTGAACGGAGGCAGATTGTGTTGCAGTGCTTCACAAAGAATGCTATCAAAAGCCAAGTAGGGCCTCAGAATGTGTCGCTCCTGCCAGCGGTCTTTTTTCAACTTCTGAATCTGAGACCAAAGGCAATCTAAATACTGAAGGGAAAAAACAAACAAAACAAAACAAAACAACAACAACAAAAAACAAACATCAGATGTGCTGAATGAGTAACAAAGCTTGCAGCTTGTGGAACAATCAGAAATTTATGTCTTAAATTCTGCATTGCATTCAGAAAAAAAATAAACAGTTGCTTTAACCGCTTATTGCGGGATCTACTGATTCGGTAAACCAATAAATAATTTAGGAACTCTAATCACCAGAGCTGTTCCTAATTCCACACAATATTTTGTTAGCAAAACTTAAACACTGATATGTTTTTAAACACTAAAAGGCAGCCCAGGAGAGCATGAGAGCAAGACTACAGCAGCAAGACTGAAACTATCAGCAAGACTACAAAGCAAATTTGGTCAGCACTCACTGGTGGTAACTAAGAGAGATATAATATCATCAATGTTAAAATTGAAGAGACATACTGTATGATTGCCATGCTGTTCCCAAAGCAATCAAAGCTATCAGCTACTGCATGTTCAAAACAAATGTAACAGTACCAAACACTAAATACCTTTGCTATGATTTTCAATGCAATTCAAAGTCCCAGTGCTCTCCCAGAGGTGGCACAGACCTACCTGTACAACAGTTTGCCTTGTTTAGTTGCTTTCTACACTCCTGGTAAGAGCAGTCCAGGAACTCTGGAGGCCATAAACCACTACAGTCTGTGGCCTTACTGAACGCAAGTTTCAAGGTATAACCAGCGCAAGAAGTGTCTTCATGTGAAAGCGCTTTCCGTTTACTGAAATCACCACACTATGAAATGGAAACATAGCTAGTACGGGCACCTAAAGTGAATAGTAATGTTTACAGTACTCTGGATAACAGAAGTTCTCAAATGCCCTCTGCTAATCTCTTCTTTATTGAAATAAGTAAGGAAATCTAGATACTGGGTAGGCAGAACACTCATATTGACATATCAATCGTAATCAGGAAGACCACTTCTTCAAATTATGACTAACAAGGCAATTGTTAAGACTGGGAATTTAAAAATAGGCATCTGACTTAATCAGAACAGTGAACAAAATGTACAAAAATGCTCAAGTTCCAAAAATTCTCAGAAAATCAACCTAATTTTCATTGCTTTCCAAAGAAAATTATCCTCAAACTCAAGGGAGGAGGAAAAAAAAAGAAAATAGAGAAAAATCAGTAAAGACAAATTCTACCTAAGCTAGCCAGATGTCACCTCTTCCATCTAGTCTTTTTAAGGTTAATTGTGAAAGATGACACAGTAACTGCTGCATACAGCTTCTACGTATTTGTTTAGTGCTTCCTGGAGGAAGCACTGCCACTTGAAAGGTTTCTTTCTTGCAGGGGGAAAACAGTAAGGGATGAGTAAGTAATTATACCTTGCTTGTCATAAAGGCCCTTTTAGCAAGAAGCCCTGTACGTGCAAGTCCAAAAAGAATACTCCAGCCGACAACCATTCTTCGTTTAATAACATTTAGTCAGGGACTTATCAGCCGTCTCCTACTCACCCCATAAAACCTTGTGTTTTGGTCCAAGACTTAAAAGAGAACTCCTTATCTAGGACTTCTCAGAAATAATGACAAACAGGAGATAATTCAAAGCATAACACTTTTAGAGATACCTCTTAATTTTATAGTTCTGATTAAAGGACACTTCAGGCAAAAATTGTTTTTCAAACTTTCTGAAAGAATGTAAAATAAAAACCATTCACCTCTTCTTGTGGATGTGGTTTATCAGCAGTCCAAACTTGAAGCATCGGTACATGAATCTTCTGGCGGCGTCTGTTTACACAGAACAGAAAACTTAACTATTAAAGGCTAATTTAGGACAGCTTTTTTTGTGTGTGACTGACTGTACTACCACTTAGTTTCTTAGCTGACGAAGTCTATACTACACAAAAAGAAGGTCTGTGATTATTTAAAATACCTCCATTATCACACCTCAACAACATTAACTTGAACCATCTGGACAAAAACTGCAGAACACTGAAGTAACCTACCAGTATTCACAACACAGTTGAATGTGAGTTGGGCAAGACTTTCAGCACTAGACAATATAAAAAAAAAAAAAACACTTTTCAAATTAGAAACAAAATCTATCCTTCTGTTCTATTTTTCAATGTTCCCTCCCCAAATGACTCAGACAGAACTTGATAGCATTTTTATATGAATAATCAAAGCTCTTAATTCACGCTTGAATAAATAACTGAAGGATTATTTTAATGGTTTACAACTTACTTCAGATAGCTTTCTGTCTGAGACAAGAGGCGATCCATCTCAGCATCCTTTTTCTCATATAACTCCTTTCCAACCCAAGGCAAAGATGACAGAAATGCAAACATGTACCAGTCACATCGTACCTACAAGAAGGAGAATTCTGAAACCTAAGCATACAATTAAGCTCTGTAAGTTTTCACACATACATCCCATTTTAATTTAAACTAAAACATTACCAAAACTACTGTTTTGTGGGAATATAAAGATCAGCAGTTAGACTGGACTGGCAAGCCATGAAAAAAATGTGTTCTTGGAATGTACGATTTTTAACTTGAACCATGACAGGGAGACTTGGAAAACTTACCACCTTCAGTCCTTCTACAGATTATCTATATCACACTGTAAACAAGCTTGGCAGAACAAGCCAGGCACTATGCAGTTGCCAAGGTAAAGTAAAAAGAATTTGGTTCAGCTACCTCAATATAAAGGCCTATACTTTCTCACTGTATGCATGTATTTTCTAAGCACCAGACACAACTTCTACTCATGACAGTCCATTTAGGTTGCTATCTCTAAAACTTCCCTGTTTCAAGCTTAAGTATAGAAGTGATGATCCAGTAACACTGCCCATGAAAACAGCCCTGGAGAAGCCTATGGATCTTTTGCTTACTTGGGGTACATCTTCCTCCTGTGTCACACTCACAAAGTTCTCAAACATAGCGACCATTGAAGGTGCAGCTATTACGTGACAGTTCACAAGGTCAGATAGAAAACGAACCTAAAAAAGACCAAAAATGTTTTACATTAATATATTTTAACTGACTGCTCACGAATAAACATTACTTGAACAACAAAAAAACATTAGACTTACAGTATTCGTTCAGTATACAGAAGGCAGAAACACTGCACTGTGTACAAACCCACCTGTCAACTCCAAAGAACAAGTAACAGAAGCACTGCCTAACGTTGTTTTTTATTATGTCTGTAGTCTGTTCCATTGCATTAACATTGCAAAGATGATATTCCTGATTAAGAAATGGTAGGAAACACCAACATGCATTTACAGGCACACAAACTGATGTTACAGAAAAAAAAGAACCCACACTTCTCTCTTCTCTACATGCAAATGATCACTAAAATTACAGAAACAGGAAAAAAAAAAAATTCTAAATTGCTGAAGGTGGATTGATCCATTGCTTCAGTAGTCCAGAGGTGCGCCAAGAACAGCAGGGCTGAAATCTGTACACCATTTACACAAGTCTTTCAAATGTGTTGAATTTCTAGCTGTTTGTTCATAAATATAGTTACACAGAGAAAACCTATGCAAAATGCTGTTATTTGCAGGTTACAGAAAGACGATAAATGGATGGCGTGCTGGGAATCAAATGGCCTTAACTGCCTGAAAAGAAAAAATTCTCCATGGCAAAAATACGCCCTTGATGTGGCTGCATACTATTAAGAAATCCAGACTGACAGAAATGGCAATTTGGATAGAAAACATGAGGGCACAGCAGCGCTACAGGTTACGCTGGGACCTGTGTAAGGTCCCTGGGGAAGGGTTTACTGCATTTTTTCTTTTCTTCACCAATCTTTTGAGAGATTTGTATCCTGCCTTCAAACTTAAACGAGTTCCTGGTATGACCCAGGCTCTCACAGTATGACCATAATCTTAACAAACAATATAGGTTGAAATTCAGTGCTGGTAATGACAACCTCATTTTTTTTTTTTTTTTTTTTTCTTAAAGGCTTATGTTTTCTTAATGGCATACTCACAAAAAAGTAGTCAAAAAACCACCACACACACACACATTTTTTTTGAAGGCAAACCACTGCAAAGAAGTCTTGGGGAAGCAATTTGAGCTAAGCACAGTGCAGCACTTGAAGAACAACTGCAACAGACAAGAGTAACAAACTTACTTTCCTGGTATTTACTGCACTGAACAGTCTTTGAAAAGTCTTTGGCAAGGCTGAGGACAGCTTTCCACTGCCTCTATCTTAGTTGTCATTCCCTCACATGGCATTTGTAAGTAAGCACGACCAGAGAAGGTGAAGCTGAAAGCAAGGGACGGTACATTCAAAGTTCTAATGAGGATTTTATTAACAAAAGTCCCACTGCTCAGAGCAGTCACTTGACAAAATATACTAAAATACTAGAATTTTAATTTTCCCCTGTGGGCTTCAAATGAAGCATAGGAGCTTGCCACTGGGCTTCTAAACCAAACATCTCTGAAGTTCTAATAATTTTTTTGCAGACCAAATCTACAAGCGTTGAGAGCTGAGCAAGTGATTTCAAAGAAAGACAACATACAAACCTGTCCGCTTGATTTTTACCCCTCTTTAGCAGAAGGAAAACGCAGCCCTGGTAACAGCCATGAATCAACTGTTAAGAACAATACTTTCTTACCCTCTCCATGGAAGCCACAAGAAAAACATACACCCTCAAACAAAAAAAAGCATGACTTCCATGCACCTTTTAAGTTTCACTGGAGAGAAGTGAAAAGGTTAGGGTTAGTGGGAGCAACCTCTGCCCTCTGCAAGTCAATTTGTCATGGGGAAAATATACAGTCTGAAGTCAGTTTTGCAACCATAACATGACTTTTCTCCCCTTTGGAAGGAAATACTTCTCACATAACAGACGTTTCCTCTTGGTATAACTACAGTGCACTAGGTGTTAATGCCAGAAAAGAATGTAATACACGCAGAAAGGTGTCTTGGAACAAAAAACGTGAAAGGGAAAAGAAAAAAAAGGATGAGGGAAAATGTAAAACAACAGATAAACAAAAAACAACTTACTAAATGGACAGCTTCATTGTACATATTGACTTTCAGACATTCTTTAAGCTGGCGAATCATGGCTTCTACAAATTCCCCACCAAAGTTGTAGTTTCTGGCATTCAGCAACCCAACCAGTGTCGTGTAAACAGTAAGCTTTTCTGGTAACAGACGCGCACTGACACAGAAAAAGAAACACAGTGTTAGAAGTTTATTCATCATGTGCCAAGTGGCAACTGCGCAGCAGCTCAGAATTTGCTTACAGTAAGTTAAACTTGTTTCAGGTGCAAATAAGAAAAAGTGCTAGCAGAATCTTTAGTCCTGTCCTGTGGTTAATACTTTCCAGCCAATCTTTTTCAGGATTACAGTCATTTAGAAAGGCAGACATCACTTTTGACAACGTTTAAGACATTTATTTCTAATTGTTAAGCATTCTGCATAGATTGCCAAATAATGTTACAGAACTTATGCAAAGACGTAAGATACTGGTTTAAGTTCATAATTCAGGGTAAACAGCAAGACTGCACAAGAGATATACACATTTTACACTCTTATCTCTGATCCCAAGCTCCTCTTGTCAAAGTTGCTGATTTAGGGACAGCAGAGGGAAGAAATAGAAAAGGCTGTGTCCTACTATAAAGAAATAATTTCCCTCAACCGTATTTTGTACGTCTGTAGGCTAGCCCTATATTTTAAAAGGTGTGTTGTACTGCTATAGGGAAAAAACAAACTTTCCTACAAACTATATTTAAAGCACCTGCAAAACTATAACATAAGCCGCTGCTCAAACATACTGCTTCTTCACCAAGCTCTTCCTTCCTACTGCTCTCATACGCTACTGTAGTCCACGTGGGACCCCTCCCTCAACTCCATCTCCAGTGACCCAACACAGGCCAGTGCTGCTTCTCCTTCCTGGGAGACAGAGGAGTGCTGTCAGCCAGGGAGAGCCTGCTGGCAGCTCTTCCACGTTCCCAGCTCCCTGCCTCCAGAGAACGGGCTTAACACAGGAGCATCGCATCGCCAGAGGAGAGGAACCAGCAGCAAGCAGAGAGCACAAGCAGTGAGATGAAATAAGTATTAGCAGCCAATGGCTTTGGTACTTTTAAGTATTTCATCGGGAAACAGGGAAACAGGTTATCACCCAGCGTTGCCCTATTTTTGTTGCTGCTGAAGAGCAGTTCTCAGGTTCTTTCATCTGCTTTAAGCCCTGCATACATTTCAAGTGGAAGCACTACTAAGAGGTATTTTCTTTGAGTTATGCTGCGTACTTGACAAGCTTATCCCTTTATTTGCTTTGTTTGTAGGAAAACAAGTTCTGTTATAACTGTGTTTAAGAACTGATAGTCATTGTTGGCATTCAAACCGCCTTAAACAAGAACTTACGCCTTTAGCGCAGACAAAAACAGCATCTCCCCAACCCCCAGGCCTTCTGCATACGTACACAGTACACAGAATCCTCAGTATCTTGCTTTTGTAGTTTGGTAGATCTGCTTCCAAAACGCCAGCTAGGCCCTCCAAGTTGCTCTCCAAGGACGAATTACTCTAAGGAAGGAGAAATAAAAACACAGTCCCATCACCATCAGGCAACGCGAGCCAGCCCCCAGCCCTCACGCAGAGGGCGATGGAGCAGGACAGAAGCACCCCTTACGCCAGCGGCTGCATGCGGGGCCCGGTCACACGGCTAATTAGGCTAGTTACTTAACTAACGCCTCACACAGCGCTGCCGCAGCGCCCCTCCGAGCCCCGTCCCCTCTCCACGATCACGGCGCCCGCCTTTACCTTCTCCCCCACCCTGCAGATGAGCGACTCCAGCCTCTCCTCGATCTCGGACGGCTCCGACGTCCTCCGCCGCTTGTGGGGCTGCCCTGCTCCAACACACCGCGGCGTTACCGTTAACAGCCGTTACAGCCGTTGAAACGGTTAAACGGTTACCGGGAGGAAAGGGGGGGGAAGGGGGAGAAGGGGGGAGGGTGCCGGCCGCTCACCATCGCTGTCGTCACTGTCGTCGCTGTGCCGCCGTCGCGACATGTCGTGAGGGGCTGAGGGAACCGCCGGGGGCCGCTCCGGGACGCGCCGCGCGGGACCGATGCGAGCGCGCGGCCTTGCACCGCCCGCTTCCGCCCTGCCGCGCCTCCACTTCCGGGGCGGGGCGTGCCGCGGGAGCACTTCCGGCGGGCCCAGAAGGGGAGGGGGAGGAGGAGGCAAGATGGCGCCGGGCGAGGCGCCGCCGGCGGGGCCCGGGGCGGGGGGCGGCGGGGCGAGGAAGCAGCGGGCGTCGGCCCTCAGGGCGGCCTTCTCCGCCTTCGTCAAGGCCAGGGAGGTGCCGGCGGGCGCCGCGGGCGCCGTGTGGTGGCGGTGCTGCCGGCAGACGTTCCGCGAGCGCGGCGGTATCCACAGGCATGTGGGCACCCAGCACGGCGCCGAGCTGCGGCCGCCGCCCCGCGGGCAGGGGCAGGGGCACGGGCACGGGCACGGGCAGGGCGAGGCGCACCGAGGGGCGGCTGGGCCCGAGCGCGGCGCGGAGGTGTGCGAGGAGCTGCCCGACACCCGGCACCTCGGCCCCGGGGAGCTGCAGAGGTAAGGAGCGGCCGCGGGGCGGCCCCGGCCCAGCTGCCGGCTGCGGGAGGGGTTTTCTGACAGCCCCCGGTCACCGACCGCCACCTGTACGTCCCTCTTCAAGCCAACGGCTGTGTGCCTGTGTCCCGTCCTGCCGTCACTTGTCGCGCTTCAGCTCCCTTCCAGTTTCCCTCACGCCTCCACAAAATGCAAGCTGAGGTGCCAGCACACAAGTAGGCACACCACGGTGTTCTTTCCTATTGTAACTTTGTTGGAGCAAGCTGCCAGAGCTGTGTCTTTGCGCCTTGTTGAAGCAGGTCCATTCACATTTGACAGCTCAGGCTTGTCAGCAAGGAAAGACAGCGGTAGGAAGGATTGGAACAGCAGGAGATGTTCTGCACAGGTCCTTTCTCACCAGATATCCACAATATGTAAGGGGTCCTTCCTTAGGAATTCACATTTTTTCCCTGATAGGGAATTCAGCTTTTGCTGCTCAGAATGCAGGCACCTGCAATCTCACTGAAAACTTTAGTTTCTTTCTTTAAATAGCTTGAATATTTGGTGTGCAAGCTTGCAAGGTTAAGCACTTAATGAGACATTTACATGCCTAGAAAAAACAGGAGTTCTTGTAACCTATCTATTGAGGGAAACTTCAGTAGAGCACACAGTAGGCCCCTGGCAGACATGTCCTGTACTGCACAGGTAAGTTCAGTTTGTGACTAGTCCCAACAAATGTAGGAGCTTCCTTTAGTCCGTATTCTTTCTCTTCAAAATGAATCAAACCCTGCTGTGCTAACCCGTCAAAGTTTTGTTTTCTCCCCACCACATCCACCAGAAGAAAATTTCCTGCTTTTTGGAAAGTTAATGCTAATAACGTATTTTTGAGCGTTTGACTCTAACATCCTTTTCCTGTTTGTTCGTCTTTGCCATGCTATGGGCAGCAAGGCGGGAGAAGTACTTCTGTATTACTGCTACTGTGACGTGAGGGATCCGGAGAAACTCTGTGCTTGGCAAAAGGCGCTGTGCGAGCACCTGCATCTCACTGGCAAGGTAAGGTTATAAGCAACAGTTGTACTCCGTACATTGTCTTTTTTAGTGCAGGATGATGTGGCATGCAGGTCCTTGACTGTTTCTTGACTGTTTTGTCTGTTACAATTCCATTAAGATAAGCACTCAGACTCATTTAGCAGGCTGTTTATTAAAGCTAAAGCTTCAGAGAAAAAGAAACTACAGGTAATCTTACATCCCTTTTGATGCTGAGAAGCATGAGTTGTGCACGCCCTGTCCATGGAAGGATTAAGCCATTCTGGTCATTCAAACAGCTACAGAAATTTTTAACGGGAAGAGAAGTCCAGCCATCGTTCTTGCTGTCAAACAAAAAGGATGCTCATGTGAGAACTTCTGGATGAGCTATCACACGGAGCCGAGGAACCACAGGTGCCACAGTCACTGCTGTGGGACTGTGGGAGGGAGCTGTCTGTGGGCTCCTGGGTTGTCAGGCAGACCTCAGCCTGTGCAGCACATCCCGAAGGCCAGGCTGCTTGTGCAGTGCAGCACAGCCCGGCTGCGTGGTGTGTTGCTGCCTCCTTGAGGTACAGTGGGCTTACCGGCAGGGTCACCACCCAGCTGTAACCCATGCTGTCAGGAGTGAGAGGGGAGAAACTGGCAGCTTAGGTGATGCCACAGGGTATCAGTGCTGGTTCCTGCACAGCATCTTTGTTCTTTTCATTCCTTGGAGGCTAGAATAAGGAATACAGCTGCCTTCTGGAGGCTGTGGGTGGGGGCGTTTCAGGCTCACAAAGCTGATGTCCCTGGGCTATCTGTGGGGAGGAAGATTTTCCAAGAGAACAGCTCTGAGCAGGACACTACTTTTTTCTGTGACTTGTCTTTCTGAGTAGCCTTTCTTTCTGTGCCAGTGGTAGGAGACCAGCCTCTGCACCCTGTGAGTAACTGTGTGGGTGCACTGGAGCCACCTGTCTGCACTCCTGATATTGGCAGATGTCTCCCCTTTCTTGGTCTGACTCTGCAGAGGATACCTGCCTCATTTCCTCCTATTTGGATTTTCTACTTCCAATTCTTTCTTTTTTTTTTTTTCCTAACGCCAACTGTGTTTTTTTGTTTCTTACTTTCTGTTTGGTCCTTTGCTTGCTGTACTGACTTTTTTTTTTTTTTTTTTAAGTTCTGAACATTCATCATTCATGTCAGCTCCTTCTGGCCTAGCTTCATAGGAATTATTGTATGGACAGTGTGTGTATGCTCTGGTGCAGGATCATAGCTATTTAGGTTGGAAAAGACCTCTTAAGATCGTCAAGTCCAACTACTAACCTAGCACTGCCAAGTCCTCCACTAAGCCATGTCCCTAAGCACCACATCTACACGTCTTTTGAATACCTCTAGGGATGGTGACTCAGCTGCTTCCCTGGGCAGCCTGCTCCAATGCCTCACAACCCTTTCAGTGAATAAAGTTTTCCTAATATCCATCGTAAACCTCCCTGGCACAACTTAGGGCCATTTAATATGCAGAAGTACTGAAGAAGTACAGGATGGACTGTACCCTCAAAGCATTGTTGTATTTTTGTTTCCTTCCCAAAGTTTTTATCACTCCCTTTGCTTTGTTTTCTCTTTCTTAATTTCCCTTATCTCAGGAGTGGGAACAGAAATTTCTCACGGCACTCTAACTCAGCTAACAGATTTGCGTCTTGTCTCTGACAATTTTCCCAGAGCTGCTGCTGTTCAAAGCAGAACAGATTGTACAGACCTGCATGCAAAGCTTTGCATTGTACAAACCCCGCCTTGCTTGCTCAGAAGGAATGAAAGGAACACACCGTCCCTATTCTACATCTGCACAGTCTGGGGCTGAAATATCCTGACGCATTAGCTTTTTTTTTTTGATCGGGTATCTTGTCTGGTGGTTGGGTTTGTTTCTTTTTCCCCCCCTTTTTTTTTTTTTCATTTTTTTTCTTTTCCAAATCAGGTTCAGCAGTTGCCTTTTCAAGCACTTTTTTTTCCACTTTGTATTCAGTCTTTTTTTCACCACCTCAGAATTTTTCTTCATTTACGTCAGTGCTGTAGGTAAAATGACTCACAGTGACATTTAATATTGCATGCCATGTTATGCATATCCACGTTTTCCGTTTATCATTGAGCACCATCCCATTGTTCCTGAAGCAGACTTCAGTGGGGGTTTTAATTCTGAGTGCAAGATTTGTTTGTTAACCAGTTATCATTTTATTGCTCGAGCTTACCTGACTCTCTTGATGTCAGTCTTCTGAAGTGGCTTAGAAGCAATTACTGGATTTTTATTTCAGCTTTTGTTTTACTATGTTCTTTCTGCTCAACTTCACTATAACTCTTTTCCTTCCTTCCTCAGTAGTCTCTTTTCTGAACCTACTTCTGTGTCTGCCTTTTGTCACCCAGCCATACTCAGCTTGTTTCACCACAATCTGTTTCTGCAGTTACTACACCTTAGCCCCAGCTTCTCCTCTTGCCTTCTAGGTACGAGTTGCTTCAGAAGGAATCAATGGAACAGTTGGTGGAAGCAAAGTAGCTACCGATCTCTACGTTGAAGTTATGCTTTCCCAGCCTCTGTTCAAAGACATCTTGTGTCAAGATGACTTCAAGGTATGAAAAAGTAATTTATACACAGACATTTTTAACGCAGGAGATGTAATGTTTGAGAAATGAGCACACTGCTTTTTGATAGTACACTTTTGCTCTAGCAGTTCTGCTCTGCCTGCACTGGTAGAGTCCTAAACTAACTTTGTTAGCTATCTGCTGGTATCAGGCGTTGTGAGCAGTGGTGGCAGCAGATGCAAAGTCATGCGGGCTGCACACAGGTGAGGGAGGGAACACGCTTCTGCTCCACTGTTCTTCAACAGGCATTTACTCTGACTGGACTGCCAAAACGTAGGCATCACAGCTTACACTAATCCATGCAAAATATTCCCCCACTCTCTTATTCATGCTGACGTGAGATCTTCACCTAGAAGCCCGCTGGTCTAGGTTTCGTGCAGGCTTTGGTGTCCTGATGGTGTCCACTGTCAGTTCCACGAATTGGATGTGTTTTAGAAGAAAATACATGGGCAGAGTCAAAAGGTTCTTCCCTGCTTCAGTCAGGGCCTGACCAGAGGGAGGGTGGGGTGCTTACTTCTGCCTGAGCCTGAACACGTTTGTTGATAGCGGTGGTGGCGGCAGCTATAGCTTCACCATGTGGCATTCTGGTGGGCTTTTGCTGCCCTGTCACTGTACATACTTTCTCTGTGAGGAAGAAAAGCTGCTGCTTTGATTACCATTTTCGTTTCCGCACAGTTTTATTTGTGGGGAATACCATTTTGTCCTCAAAACATAACTAAATCAAAGAGAGTTAGTGAAGCTCGTGACACTCAAATCTCACATAGAACTGCAGTGCTGATTCAGTCGTAGCTCTTCAATTGTGTGTTGTGTTTGGATGAATTTCAAGGATAAATCTGACCTTTTAGTTACAGTGATGTGCAGTTGGAGAAACAAAGTGGGGATGGAATTTTACTTTGGCAAAATCTCCAGCCATGTGTTACCTCTGTACACCAATGCTCTCACATTAGCATGTGATGGTATTTTCTGTCTCATGGTTCCTCTGCATGCAGTATAGCCAAGTAAGTGAGTGTTTCAGGTTCCTGTGCCAAAAGGAGAGGGGAATAGAGGAATGAAAACTGGGACTGAGGTTGTGAAAATATTCAGTGGCCACTGTAGTTGCTGTGAACTGATTTCTGTGAGAGCTGGGATAGTGCTGCACTGTGCTTGTGTTGGGGAGTCATTAGAGCTGAGGAGAAGTGCAGGGGATGATCAGCATGATCCACCACTGAAAAGAGGTTATTTGTGTAATGCGTCTGTCAGGGTCAGCACTCTCAGAAGTGGCACTGACTTTGTCATGATAGACGCTAGTGATGTTGTTTCTGACTAAGAACAGCTTTCTCAGCTTTATGACTCCGTGGTGATTCTGGATCTCATGCCAAGTGATGCCTGTCTCACCTGCTGGGTGAGACATCTGGGACTAGGGCATCTTTCTGTTGGGTTGCAGGACGGGACCACTCCCTAACCCTCTAGATTCAGAATGTGGATCTTGGCAGGATCTTTCCGCAGCTACCAAGATATTTTCATATTACAGTGGAAATTGCAATGAGTGGATGTTTTTGATCTTGACACCTGGCAATTGTGTTGGATTATTTCTGTGCTTAATTTCCTAGAGAAGTGCAGGAGGAGCTCACTGTTTCCCAGACCTTCGAGTTGGAGTATTTAAAGAAATTGTACCTATGGGCATTGATCCAAAAAAAGTCTCTTATAAAGAAACTGGTAAGTTGATTTCATGAAAAACAAAACCTCTCACCTCACTGGGAGGTAAGTGAAGAACAAAGTATCTTCCCCAGCAACGCTTCCTTCTGTACAGTGGCCAGGACACAATAGATACAGAAAGCATCTGAAGTAGATAAAGAAATTGATCCCTTACTGGAAGTCAGAAGTTACTGGTGTAGGGAATTTGCTGGCCCAGTTTTTGTTATGCTAAGTGCTTAACTGCTTCAGAAAGCTGAGAGTTAACTGTTCTTTTTGTAGCAAATTGTAATAGTTCAAATGACTTCAAGCTGGAGTAAGCAAATACTTTGTTCTTTAGTCAAGGAGTTTCTCTGGACACCTGCTAAAGGCAGATGTGAGATTATGTGTGATGATTGCGAAAGGCACTTCAAAGCATGAGAGTATTTGTTGTAAATATTCTGTAGGTGTTTGAGACTGCTTGCTCAGAAATAGTAAGTATAAAGAGCTCCAATGCTCTGTCAGCCTGCTGTAAGAACCAGGTTGTACAGGAAGTTTTCTGTACAGTCTTGTGGATCCAGTGGATTCTTGTGCTGTAGATGCAGAGAGCTGTACTTAGCTTTTTTTTTATAAGGTGCCAGAATCCTGCTGAAGCTTACACTTGAGTATTTATATGCATGTTCCTATGCTAGGACTGCAGACCTGACTTTCTTTGTTGAAGTTAACAGCCATGCTCCTATCACAGTAAAGCAGAACCAGGTTTAGTATCAGGATCACGCCAGCCCCTGGCACAAGCAGCATTTGTTTTCTGCTGCCTATAGCTGCTTAGTATGGATTAAGCCCAGTAAGAAGTACATAGCTATGCACCTGCTATGAGGACACTTACGTAGATGGTAACGTGTTAGTAGACTTATAGTAGACTTATATTAAAAAAATGAGAGGTCTGGCTGTGAAGTTTGTCCCAAATAAAAGAACATTCCTTTCAAGTAAAAGCTAACAGTCTGTGATTGTTTCAACTCTCCACTTCTGAGCTAAGATAATA
The DNA here is from genome assembly GCA_011076525.1 of Nettapus auritus. Taxonomy (NCBI): domain Eukaryota; kingdom Metazoa; phylum Chordata; class Aves; order Anseriformes; family Anatidae; genus Nettapus; species Nettapus auritus. The sequence continues at coordinate 67,406,155 of CM021797.1, read as the reverse complement.
CTGGATGTAAAACTCCTGTGGGCTATGCCAAGAGCCATGTTTCCATGTCCTCATGTTATTCACGTTATTCATGTCTGATTCTTTCTTGCCATTAGAGGAGTTAACAAGCTTCTTAAGGAGCCAATCCCACCCAGGAACAGATACCTGCCCTTGTGAACATTTAAATGATTGTTTAAAGTCTGTCCCTCCCAGCTGGGGATACCTGGCTTTGTTAGTGTCAGAGTGATTGTTTTTCATCACCCCTTTCTCTTTTTCTAAAACAGTGTATAGGTTGGGTCTCTTAAGGCTGAGAAGGGGTGCAGAGGGAGAGCTGCTGTCCAGATGTTGTTTTGCTGTGATCATCGTTCATAAAACTTCTGTGAGCTGTCCTAAATTGTACTTGTATTACTGTACACATGGACAGTAGGCAGTAGTTCTACAAATAAAAATTAGCTGAGCAGTTCTGGACATTTTTTTTTTTTCTGTCAAGAAGTTTTGTTGTTGGCAGATTCCTGTAAGTAGGGGATTTTGGTGGAGGAGACTTTGTTTTCCAGTCAGCTGGAAGGCCTGAGCAACCTTAAAGTTGAGAAACTTTAAGTAAATTCAGTTTGCATTGCAAGTAATACATGCTCACAGAAATTTTCCATTTTGTTCAAAAGGGATTAATTTCAGTGAAAAAGTTGTGTCTCTGTAGGGTTCTGCCTATCCAAATATAATGAAAGATGAGCCAAGTGGAAGGAAACATACTACGCTGTTTTTCATGGTTGTAAGAGTTGCCAGGGGAACAAAACAAAGGTCATACAGACAGGCAACTGTCTGCTGCTTCTTCTGTCATGTGGAACAGCTGGAACAGTGTTGTGTTTTCGTTCATTCACCAATAGAAGCTGAACAAAGATAAACTTAGGTGGTTGAGTTGGGATGCAAACTCGGAATAGCCGCAGGAAAAAAAAAACTTTTCGTTAGAAATTTGAGGGGAATCTGAATCAGTGTGAGATCATATATAGCATATCGTAGTTCTGATTCTCACAACTTCTTTATCTTTGTCTTTATTTTTATTTTTTTCTAAAGGAATCCATTTATCCCCTCAGGAATTTCATAGAGAAGTAGAACAGTATCTGTCTCAGGCCAGTCAAGGACAAAGCGATACCATCTTGCTGGATTGCAGGAACTTCTATGAAAGTAAAATAGTAAGTGCTGTTTGCTTGCTTCTTGTAGTGGTACAGGTGCTGAAGGGAAGCAGTTCACGTCGTAGGGGTGTGCCTTTACTCAGGAGGAGAGATCACATTGACTGAAATAGTACCATGTTATTTTAGCAATGGCTGGACCCTGCACGATCCTGTGGAGCAAGCCAGTACGGATCCTGCCTGGTGGGGTGCTTTTAGAGGTTGAGGCAGGAAGAAGACAAAGCAGCCTATAGAACAAGAGCAGTGAGAAGTTTACTGTTCAAAGTCAAAATAATGTAATTTGTAAGGGCATGTTCTAGCATTTTTGCACTGCCCCATATGCCAAGAAGACGGGGGGCATCCTGTCCTTCCATTTCCCATGTACGAGCTCTCCTGCACTGCTATAGTTTATCCTCTCCGACAATCTTGTTCTGCCTAGCTCCGTGCTTGAATGAGAAGTGTGTCCAGGTTTTAACAGCTATTTTTTTGCATAAATGCAGTTGAGGAGCAGCCTAAAGTATCACAGAACCATAGAATGGTTTGGGTTGGAAGGGACGTTAAAAATCCCCCAGTTCCAAGCCCCCTGGCATGGGTAGGATGCCACCCACCACACCAACTTGTCCAGGGCCCCATTCAACCTGGCCTTGAACACCTCCAGGGATGGGGCATCCACAGCCTCTCTGGTCAGCCTGTTCCAGTGCCTCACCACCTTCTCAGTGAAGAACTTCCTCCTAACATCCAATCTAAATCTCCCTTCTTGCAGTTTAAAACCATTCCCCCTTGTCCTACCACTATCTGTCCGAGCAAAAAGTTGCTCTCCATCTTTTTTATAAGCCCCTTGTAAGTATTGAAAAGCTGCAGTGAGGTTTCCCAGGGGCCTTCTTCTTCAGGCTGAACAGCCCCAGCTCTCTCAGCCTTTCTTCTTAGGAAAAAAGTATTGCATTGGTGGGTGTGTGCAGTGACCCAGTTGTCCTGGCCCCAAAATTTGTTACTTCCGGTAGCCTGAGGTGTAGACCTTACCATGTAAGACAGTGTACAACCACTCGCATGCCCGTCTGTTGTTATTGCAGGGACACTTCCAGGGCTGTCTGGCTCCAGACATCAGGAAGTTCAGCTATTTTCCCAGCTATGTCGATGAAAACCTGGAGCTTTTCAAAAATAAGCGTGTCCTGATGTACTGCACGGGAGGCATTCGCTGCGAAAGAGGCTCTGCTTACCTACGGAGCAAGGTGAAATGTCATTCTGAGGGCACAAGTGTCGGGAGTTGAGACTGCTGTGAGGGTGATTGTCTTCTCTTTTGTTGTTAAATTCTTACTGAGCATAAAGCTCAGTGTGGGGAGAAGGGTGTCTCACATTTGCTTTATGCTGCCTGTCAAGGATGAAGATTGTTTTTTGCAGCTCAGCATGATGTGCATGGACTGCAGTCACAGCAGTGATTGCTCTGTGAAAGAAGTAAACCATTCACTGAGAAGAGGTATTTATTTGTAAGTGCCTCGACCATTGTAATGGTGTTTGAGGCGGGTTTGAGAGCATTCTGCTGTGTTTCCACGAGCTCTCTCTAGGTTATGTTCTGTGCTCATTAATGCACAGCTTGAGCATTTCATGTGAGGAAAGTCATCAAATCAGTGATCTCCCAGTGTTATGGAGTTAAATCCTGCACACATTTTATTGTTCTAATTGTCTCTTCCATCCCTACTTTAACGAGAAAGGGGGCAGCACACATGCATGTTCTCCTGAGATGTAAACCTTGGTTCTTTCTCTGCTGCACGAATATGAACCTTGAGAAATTCTGCTCCTGTTAACAGTTCAACACACACACACAAAAAAAAAAGACAAAAACCAAGAGCAGCAGTGGTTCACAGAGGTTCAAAAGTGTTTAATCTGTGGTGCAGCAAACTTCCCTCAGCCAAGGTCGTTACTGGCCTTTTTTTGACTGTACTATCAACTGCTCCATTAGGCTTATGTCAACAAAGCAGCATTATGAGAGCCACCCAGTGGCACTGACTAGATTTGTGGGCACACCTGCTGCCATCTGATGGTCACTGAGAAACCGCTTCCTTTCCATGACCCATGGTGTCATTTCCAAATTCGCTTTGGTAGCTCTGGCACAGTCCCACTGCTGCCGTCTCCTTCAGCATTTCTGCTGTTGTGCTTGAAACAGGCAGTGTGCAAAGAGGTGTACCAGCTAAAAGGTGGAATTCACAAGTATCTGGAAGAGTTTCCGGATGGATTCTACAGGGGGAAGCTGTTTGTATTTGATGATCGTTTCTCCATTTGTTCCAATGAAGATGTCATCTCAGGTAAGGCTAGATAACGTGAGTGCAAAATGCTGAGAAGCTATGGCAGAGTTTTTCACAGAGATGTGTAGAACGGGGGGGACAGACTGGTCTGTGTATCATCCTTGTACTCACTTTGATCTGTTAGTACTGTCACTGTTCATGATGATAATCAACTCTAATCAAGGTTTTGACACACAAAAGGGGGCAATAAACAGAGTTTCCTAAAGCTGGGTGAGTAAAATGAAGCCTGCCCTGCAGAACAGCTGCAGTTGTAAGCCATCAGCAGCTGTGGGAATGTTACACGCTGTTGGTACCCACTTGTTGCACACAGAGATGATCAGACTGTGGTTGGCTAAGTAACCACAGCGTTACAGAGCTCTCCTGGTGCCAGCTGGTCTCTGTTCCAGAGGCTGAGATCAGTGCAGACTGACAGGCACTGGGAATGTGGAGGCACTATGCTCTGCAGCAGTTAGTTGTTTTTCTGCTTTAATAGTTTCTGCAGCCTGTAGAATTTCAGTGACCTATAGTTGAAGTTGTTAAGAACATTGCCTGGTCTTCTGGCTGGGGTCACTCTTCAAATGAAGTGTTGTTGTCATCTTCTGTGTTGCTAGGTACAAGTAGAAGGAACTTGGCTGTAGTTTTTTTTTTGGATGCAGTGCTGTTTTTTCTCAGAGTGGGTAACTTCCTCAGCGTAACCTCCCACTCCTCTGCATACCATACTCATCTTGAAGGTTCCTGACTTGGTGTAGCAACAGAACACGCTCCGGGTATATCACAGCCATTTCCTACAGAAGCTTCAAGGGGAAGTGTTGTAGCAGGCACCCTCTCAATGGTGCAGCTGAAATGAGCAGACAGCTTTTTGTTAAAGGGTCAAAACCTGTCTGATGTTGTGGAAGGACTCTGCTAGGACTGCAAGTGACACCCCATATGCCACTGCTTTTAGGTGGAAAGGAGTCCCATGGCATCCCTTTCACTAGCAGGCAATGTTCCTGGGTACTGGGCTGCTTTCCAGCAGCATGTGGTTCTTTATGGTGCTCCTGGCAGCAGAGATCTGCGCTGTAAGATCTGTCTGATTTGAGCTAGAGGAAGCAGTAGCAAGCACTTTGTCTGGAGGGACAGCTGTCTCAAGTTTTTTACATCAAAATCAGAAGTTTAATAATGAACTATATTCTGGAATATCAAGCTAAAGCAGGAATAAAATACCTGGAAGACAAACTGATAGCCACTAAAATGAGATTTCAGCCTCCTGGTCCCACAGAAAACCCTCTGCAAGGGGAAAAGATGGGACAGTGTGGATGTTAACATGTTTCTTTTTCCTCCTCCCTCCAGTATGCAGGTACTGTGGGACGCTGTGGGACCAGTATAAACTTTGTTCCAGCCAGCACTGCCGGCAGCTCGTCCTGACATGTCCGAGTTGTCGAAATAAAGGTCTTACAGCTTGTTGTCCTGTGTGTCAAGAGAAGGAGCTCGAGGTGACTTCAAGGGCTTCAGGACAGACACTTAAGGAGGAGTGCGAATGTACAAAGAGAAGGCCAAGGGTACCTGTTGAACATATCTCACGAGGGACGCTGGATGCAGGAAAAGTTTAATCTGTTTCATTAGTTAATCTGACATTGTGCTAATGCAAAGGGCTTCTAAAACCAGATCCCTGTCTGCTACTCAGCTAGGTTTGGAAGTCACAAAAATCTGTTGGCTTTTAAAGTCTTGTTTATAACCCACCTTTAAGTCCTGAAAAACTGTGCATTACTTGAGTGTAAATTACCAGAGTGCCCAACCTATTACTGGTGCTACAGGATTCCTCTTTCTGGGTACAGTCTTGTAGCAGGGCCTCTACCATGGGGATTTTGCAGCAGAGAATGTGATGGGACACAGCTGCTCACAATTCTAAAGAAACTGAAAAAAAAAAAAGACAAAAATCCATTCTGTTCTTCCTGCCTGGAGGTGGATCTGTCTAGCTGCTCCATTAGTCATGCATTTGCTTCAATAGCTAGTGCTAGCATGATGAAGACTGCAGATTTATCAATTTCTGGCTATGTGACCAGTTTAGAGCTGAAGGTATTCCTATGTACATGCCATACGCGTGCATCTCTCGCTTTACACCAGTGAGAAAGAAGCAAGGGGTAGTTGCCTGAGTCACAGACTTGACTCCAGCGTAAACCTGGTGGAAGGGGTTGTGTATGAACAGCAAAAGTAATTCTCATTTTGACACTTCCATCAGCCTGGGAACTGCTTCCCTCAGCTTGTCAGTACATGAAATATCCAGCTCTGCTTGCATTAGAGAAAAGACAACAGCCTGAAGCATGTTGGAACTGAGACCCACAGAGAGGGGAGCATGGAGACTGCCAAAATACCAGCATTAGCACTGGTAGCGATGCTGAAGTGTGGAAATGTCAGCAACAGCCATAAGGAGATGGCCAGATCCCTTATCCAAGTTAAATCACCCAAGATCTGGAGAGAATTTGTACTTTGTAAACATGGGTTGAATTTTTCAAAAGCTGAGAGATGTTTATGCAATTTTCAATTTTCAGCTCCTATTAGTGGAGAAACTGTCTTGGACTTCGAAGGGATCCCACAGCATAGAAGCTCAGAGTACTTCTCTGCCTGGTGCTTAGTGTGCCTGATGCTGCAGAATGTGCAAGAAGGTTTTATTAGTAACGCAGAAGATGTGTCATGACTGAAAAATGTCTTTGAAGCTTACACTCATTCTTGGTACTAAGTCATTAGGAAATTAATTTCAGTTACTGGTGGCTTTAGTTTTCATTTTGTGTTTTAAACCAGCAACTACTTCTAAAAGCAAGAGAAAAAAGCACGTTTACTCAGGTTTCTGTAGTTGCTTAGTGACAGTTAGGGCAAAGCTACTTTCATACAGACTGTAACCCTCTTCCACAGTGCTGTGAATTCAGCACGGCCACGATGGTGTCTTGACTGGCAGCTTAAAGACAGGGGTACTGTCTCTATTGCAGCCAGAGCACAGCAAAGTACTTCAGCACTGCTGCCCTGAATTCAGTGGTAACAGCCCTTGTGACAGCTCATTTTGTGGAGCAGGACTACGAAACTTAAGTGTCTACCTGGGGAATCATTCTAGAATGGAAAAAAATATAGTGATTCTGCATGCTGCAGTCCATACTAGAGAGGAAATTGGAAAATTCCTATCATTAGACATTTTAAGCAGAAGTCAAAGCAGGACCTGTGGTCCCCTGGCATCTCACCTCCCAAGTTTTACTGGCCATTCTGTGCTTGTTTTGAGGCCTGGAATATCAGTGGGAAAATACACAAGCTCTACGTGCAGGCTTGGCCTGGAGCTCTGATGGCAGTCCTCAAACTTGAATGCTATTCTCTCTCTTTCTGTCAGGTGTTAAGTGAAAAAGGACCAGATTTTATGATTTAGTTTGTCTGCAAATCTGGAACACTGTAGTCCCTGTGGAAGGCTGTTTGTGTATCAGTTCTCAGTACAGAATGAGGCAGGGCAGACTGTTTTATATAAAAGCTTCTGAAACTGCTATGATGATAAATAACCCTTAGTGCTTCCGTCATAGTTTTTAAAGTACCGCACAAACACACTTCATTTCTATGTTGGTGGTGCTTAATTCTGCAGCAGTAAATGCTGAAAACCAGCCATCTGTCTGCCACCTGGGAGATGTGGCTGCAAGGTACAGTCCTGAGAGCTCCTGGCACCAGGATATCCTACCTCAGAGGCAGAGGAGGGCCACAGGACCTCTTCTGATCCTTGTGCACTAAGGCATGAGTGGGGAGGAGTTAGAGAAGTACAGATGGAGGCCCAGAGAGGTTCCCTCTGCCATGGGGAGGTGAGAGGGAGGGTAAGGTGTATCATTTGTCTCTTGCAAGTTGTCCCATGAGTAGCTTCTGTATCGTGGCTTCTGGATTTTTGTGAACTTGGTACCAGTAAGGACTTGCCATGGGAACTGTGAGGTGCTGTGTGCGGGGATCCAGGTACCACAGTGAGAGAAGTAAGAGAAGGTGAGAGTTACACGGGACTGGCTGTGACTGCCAGGTGCTGCAGTCACCCCATGGCTTTTTCCCCTTTTCTGGAGAGCTGCTGGGACAAAACAGGGATCCATTTGCCCCTGAACATCACCATTTTGTAGCTCTGTTTCTGTCCAACTTGATGCCTTTCACCACAAAGCCTGGTGCTGGGCAAAGCAGCTCCGTGAGTAAGGATCAGCTGAGGAACCTGGAGCCATCCTGTCAGCTTAATGCATGTGTGAACTACATGGATAAAGTGTATGCTGCTACAGCAAGACAGAGGAAAAAGTGTTATTTTTAAACGGCTTTTGTTGTTCGAGAAAAATGCTGCCATCACGGCAGTGTTGCTGCCAGGCAGGTGTCTCCTTGCATGTTCAGGTTTCCGAGCACCATCAGGATTTCCCAGAGCAGACCACAAGGTGCATTTGTTCTCAAGTGAGTGGGACTGCTGAGCCTAAACCATGCAAATCTGGATGGATGGCTCAGCTGAAACTGTGTGCCTCTGGTCTGAAGAATTAGTTGAAGTATTTGCAGTACACATGGTAGGAGGCTGTCTGACATTTTTTTTTTTAATTATTATTTTTAATATGTCTTCATGCCTTTTTATTCTGTATTTTAACTTTATGAAATGGAACTTGCAGGGCTGGGAGGGAGGCAGGAGGAAGAATCTATAGTGAAGTGTTTCATTTGGCATCTTTATTAAGATTTGAAGAGCAACAAGTACGTTTCCCACGTTGCTGACAGTATAGTGTTTCTCTGCTTTATTTTTCAGAGCCAAATTGTATTTGTGCACAAGCTTTGTAGAAATCTGGGGGCTTCCCAGGAGCACGTGCAAAAGGCTGCAGAACTTCACTCTTAACAGATGTATGCAGACAAATCCTAGTAATTTGCTAGGCTATGTTTTCATTAGACCAAGAACGAGGCTTTAGTACGGCAACACTTCTGCCAGGCGAGTCTTTGTACTGACCAGGATCCCAGCCATGGTAACAGCAGGCATTTCGGATGAGTCAGTCCTGGGACCGATCCACAGCACATCTGGGAGCTGCGTGTTCCTGGGGGAATTACTCCCGGGCTAGAGGATGGGTGGTGGGCTGACAGAAAGCTGCTAGGCTGCACACAGCGTAAGGCCACAATCAGCATGTTTCTGTTAGCAGCTTTTCTAGGGCACAGTGTTCAGTGTTGCATTTATGCAGATGTTAGGGGGGAGAGTAAGCAAAAGAATCCCCATCCTAACAAAATGTAATTAATGGGCAGGATCATCTCAACAAAGCAATGGGGGGAGAGAATTTGACTCAATTCCAGTGAAAATCTGGACACACATTTAACATCCTGTAACTGAGAGGGTTGGGGACTAGAAGAGAGTCATTTGCTGATTAGCTTGGCTATTTCCAGTGAGTTGGCGTTTACATCAGGTCTCTACAAAGCTGAAGTTTTTATTCAGACATGCACAGGATAGAACAATATTAACCCATCCTCCATCGTCAGTTTTCGAGAGTCTTATTTTGTAATTGGTGGCCTTAATTTAAATTTAACTGGGGGGATAAGGATAGGGAATCAGTCTTTTCTAAGAAACACAGGGATGCATTTCAGACAGCATCTCCAGATAATTGACTCAGTAAATGTCAGTAAAAAATTAACAATTCGCAATTCCTGAAATCAGCCATGTTTCTGGATAGCAGAAGTGCTTGTTAAACTAGTTGCTCCTCTATAGATATTTGAGATCAATTTCGAGAAAAAATAAAGTATTTTTTTATTACTTCTCTAATTTGTGTGAAACAGTTGAATCTTTCACTCATGCATACTACATCCTAACTATATGAAACACTGTGCAGAAAGTTTATAGAAAAGTTAGGTCCCAGGTTAATTAAGTCACTTTTACACTGGGATGCACTCTAAACTGAGATTGCATAAAACTGTCTTGTTACTGGCTTGAATAGTTTCCAACTCTACAGAAAACACCAACAGTCCTACTGGATAAAAATCTTAAACTACAGCCACTAGTTAACTTAAACCGATAGTGCATAAAAGAGAACCGAGGCACCACACATACTCTGTCAAGGCACTTTTGCCTTTGGCTTTCCACAGTGTAGCACAGATCACTGGGGATGACCTCCGTTGCCGGGAACTACACTCCAGTTCTGCACTTGGGAAAAATAGGCCCGTTGAGCTCTGCAAGTCTCCTCTTCCTCACTGAAAAAGAAGAGGAATCAGTTGTGGCAGGGGAAGTACAGGACGGCAGGTGTGGCTTACCCGCTGTGAGAAAGATCTTGGAGACATAATTTCTGCCAGGAGAGAAAGAATAGCGTGAGCTGCTGAGTTCCAGCTTTAAGCAGCAGGTACAGCCCTAGAGAGTTTAAAGTTAAGGAAAGTAAGCTGAGGTTTCCATCCCTTTGTTATGGCCAAAAGCTACTTTGAGCCTTACCTGCCTTATTTTACAGTCAAGTATATTTCATGCGGTTGTCTTGGTAATATGATCTTGGCTAAAGCACCTCTGCTAGAGGGCATCTGACACTGACCGATGTGAAGACAGCAGGAGATAGACGCCACAGGTTTTTTTTCTGCTAGTTTTTCCTAGTCTCCCGCTCAAATTAAAAAAATACAGTATTTTTAAACTTGTATGTTGAGCCTCCAGACCTTTGATCATGGTTAACGTGGTCAAAGTAGCTTTGTATCTACTCTTAAAGTTGATTTGCAACTCTGAGAGCTGCATCTATGACTTTTCAATAACTGTAAGGAAAAAAAAGTGTAAAGAGGATGCAGAAGTTAGCTCATGGGGAAGAATGTAAACGCCGTCACAGCTGGCTCAGACAGGGCATCTCAGAACAGAAGCTAGAGGAACAAGACCAAGCTCTTGGCAGCGTCAGGTGATGATAGGCAAGAAGGCTGGAGTGGAGCAGAGAGCTATTGCTGACAGGGAGGAAAATAAAAGTTTTCTATACTTATACATTGTCCAGGTGTAGAGCTGAGAAGCTATTGCCAGAGACCATGACACCGATGGATGCGAGCTGCAAACAAGAACCAAATCAGACACAAATGCAGATCTTAATGGCCCAAGAGACAAAACGTACAACTGCTGCATGGGAGCACTACACTCCTTCCTTTCAACGTAGGAACAATTAAAACATTAGCTCCAGATCTTTTAATTGAATACTGTGTATTCATGTTCATTAAAAACCTTTCTCTACAAGACAGAAAATAGTAAACCTTTCCTGGAGCAGCTCCTCTAGTGACCAGAAATGCAGTGGCAGGCAGAATAAATAACCCAGTGAACTGTAGTAAGTATTCTGTGTGGTTAGTGAAGAACTGGCACGTAGCTCTACGCTTGGCCATATTTCATAACAGCATAGTATTGTCTGAAGCAAGAGTGCCTTTTTATTAAAATAAATACATATATTTATCTTCTGTTTAAGTATGACAGCCACTTAGAGCTATTTCTCTATGCTTTTTAAACCCGAAGTTGATTCATGAGGGAGCAAAAGACCCTGTATGTGCTGAACCTCCTGCGGATTAAAATACTGCTTTCCAACTTTTCAGCATTCCTTGCCAACTGGCATTTACATCTGAGGTCTTTCCTCAGACCCTGCCTGCTGACTGCTTCTTTCTGGAGGTACCTCAGCAGCGCTGGTGGCCAGAGGTCCCTGGGAGAGGGTTCTCCTCAGCACCAGGGCAGGGCAGCCACTCGCTTCTTCCCTCGGCGCTAGGATAACCTCCAGGGAAGGGCACGTCCCAGCATGCAAACAATTGCTCGTCTGCAAACTTCTGCTCATTTCTCCCTGTCATGTTGTCTGTCGCTGCTCGGAAGAGTTTGGAGGTCATGTTTATAGCCACCCTGCTTACCCAGCAGTGCTGGCACTTCCAGGATCGCTCCACTGGACAGGTTTCCAGTGCTCTACAGCACCTTGAAGCCAAGCAGTGGAAAGCCTCTGCCACGTTCATTAGCTGAAACAGCACTTTACAGGCTTGCCCACGTTTTCCTTCACAAGCAGTTCTGATCACTTCACTGAGAGTATAAATATAACTCCAAGCCATGTGGCTTCCCACCTCTCCCTAGAAAACTTATAGTTTGCTTTACTGAGGGGGATGGGCCAAGCCCCACTGCCTTCAAAGTTCAACTCTCCTATTTTTCATCTCCTTGTTAAAGTGGAAGTGAAACTGGAGGAAGACGAGCAGTTGGCAGGAATCACAAGTGCTGTCAGCTCGCAACCTGTGTGCCATATCACGCACGTTACTGCCGAAGCACATTAACAGCTCTCACTCCTTCCCATCAAGACCCTTCGTTACAGCCAGAAACGCTCTCTTCTGTGGGTTTGGGCTCCACAGCATCTCCAGGTCTGGAGCATCACCAGGCCCTTCAAGAGCTGGTGTCTGACTCCAGCACACCCACCACAGCCTTCAAGCTTTTTATTTTTTTTTTAGCAAGGCTCTGTCCTTCTCCCACTGGGGACTGCCCGCAGGCAGCTGCGGGGCCTGCAGCCCGCCCCACTCACCGAGGTCATTGTTGTTCATCATGGCATTGGACGCGCGGAGCCGGGGACCTTGCTGGGTGAAATGGTACCCGAACTTCAGCAGGGTGGTGTTTTTTTCCAACATGTTCGCAATTTCCATTTCCACATTGTTGCCCAAGGGCTGGCTCTGTGGAAAGAGAAAACAGAGAAGCACATGAGTGCAGGTGTCCTCCTGTTGCTGCTGTCAATTCAGCGACAGCCCTCAGGCCCTCAGCTGCCACCAACTGGCCCAGGGATGGACCAGCTTCTGCTTCTCCCTTGCTATGCGGGGGATGCTTGGGTCTTTTACAGCTTAAATGTTGTTGTAGACAACTTGACAACATCTCTGTCCCCCCCTGCTTGGAGATGCAGCGAGTCTCACAGTCCCTGCCAAGCTGGTTAGGTCATACGGCAATTCAGAACAAGCAGGTATCTGCTCACCTTACCCCTCCCCTCCTCCTGGATCTGCTGGTCCATCTGGCATCCCTGACATGGAGCTGCTAGAACACCTGCTGGCTTGTTCCTGGTACAACCCAGTGGCTCCAGTGGCTTCCAGCACACACCTCACACAAGTTCTCTTGCCCACAGACTATTTCTTAAAGAGACTTGCAGCTAAGAGGAGCGCAGAGAACATCATTTTGACTTCACTGTCACCTGCCCCTGAGGTCCTGATAGCTTGTCTGCTTTACTTCCACCCCCTGGTTTGGTTTCTGGAGAAGCCAAGGCATCTGTACCACTGCACACTCCACAGCCCTCCTGCTGCATTATCTGCTCCTTCCCTGCACTGCAGTAAAAATTTCATTTTTACTAAGTAACCGTTGTTATTTAAGCCCATGGCCACCGTAAGAGTCACCCACTACCTTGCCCAGCCACTTGACCTCCACCAAACAGGACATTTTCACCTGACCAGAGCTCCTGACCGTCTATGCTCTACCTGGTTGTCAATCCGAAGCTCCACCAGGGCTGTGTTACCCTGGAGCGATTCAACGAGAGCCAGGATGCCAGACCCAGAGATGAAGTTTGACTCCACATTCAGGCTCTTCAGCGTGTTGTTGACCTTCAGCATTTCTGCCAGCGCCTGCGGGCAGAGGTGGACAGGAAGAGCTGGCATGAGACAAGCAGGGCCAGAGCACCCCGGAACCCCTCTGCTCTGGGGGATACCTGGAGGACCTGGTGGCAAAGGGGATTCCCTCCTATTCCTGGGGCATTCTTGCACCTGAGTGTCCTGGAAGGCACAGCAATGCCTTGTACAGAGAAATGTTTAAGTCCACCCCAAAAGGTGACAGTCCACACCCACGGCTGCCCTGTGACAGCCCTTCTCCTTGTCCCTCTTGTAAAGCCAGCATGGTGGTGGCAGGGAGACAGCCCTGCCTCCTTCCCACACTGCTCCTGCGTGGAGCTGCAGTGCTTCCCTTCGCAGCAGTCTGTCTGCAACAGAGACAGGTTCCTCACGTCCAAGGTTTCCTCCACAACCATATAATCACTAGTCTTGCCCACCACTCTTCTTTGGGAAGAATCTTGCGGGCAAATACCAGGCCTAGTGGGACTAAGGGACTGTGTTCTGGAATAAACAACTGAAACCTCCACAGTTGAAAAGGGAAGCGAAGGAACTGAGGTCTGATTCTGGCTTTCATTATTGCTTGAGACTGAAACACTTGCATCAAAACCTGAGGTGCAGAACATGTCCAGTGTGACTTACAGTGACAAAGCAGCAAGTGCGTGAGCCCAAAAATACCCTGCCCAAGAACAAGCCCTGTCACAACGTTATCACAAGTAGCTGACACAGTGTGGCATCATACTTACGAAAGCAACAGGATCGTTGCTCCTCGTTCCAACTATGCTGAACTTCTTCACGTAGGTGTTAGTCTTCAGTGCTTCAGCACAGGCTTTTAAAGTTGGTATGGGAATATTCTGTGAAATGAAATGCAGAAAACCAGTGTTAGGTCATCATCTGTATGAAGGATACGCATTACATTTTAAAAGTATTTGAAAATTCTTATTGAGATCACCAGACACACTGAAGTAATTTAGGAAGGGGCTGATTAGCATTTTTCAAGTTCTCTAGTTATAATTAACATATCCTGAGGACTGTGGCAATGTCTTCATCCGATTTCCCACTCTGCTGATAGCTCACTCCCTTAATTTCAAGATGCAATGTCTCTGCTGTTTAATTTAATTACCTAGAAACTCAGCTACTTGTGAACAGGGGCTCACGGGGGTGTGCGTAGCTAGGATCCATGAGCCTACAAAGCACTGCTCCTGTGCTTTTAAGTATAAATGACAGCTCTGAGCAACAGCCATGTAATGTTACGGAAAATTTCCACCTATAGGGCCTGATCCAGAAATACCTGAAATGATCTCCCTGTAGAACAAACTGCAGTCACTTCTGACTGTAATAAAGCAACCTAAAACAATGTAAATGTTGCTATAAGATATTTCTGGCTAACATTTGCCATGCTAGGTCCCAGCCCAGAAAATAAATCTGTGCTGCTTATTCTGAGTTCATCAAAACGAGTACTTTTTGCTTATTGAACGTTAGGTACCCTTGTCAGATGCAAGCATTTTCATCTGTAAGACCACATGCCTGGTGTCAAACACATGAAAGTAAAAACCTTTATTTTACAGAATGGTGCAGGTGGCACAAGTGTTTAAACATGCACATGCTGTTAATGTTCCTGCCATACGAATGCATCATCATTCAGCAAACTCCATGGGCTGGGGGTCCTCAAGTCAGGACGACAGACAGCAGCTGTATTTTTCAGTATATGTATGTGCCCAGAGGCCAAGTAAAAAGCGGTGCTGTGTCCTGATTTGATTTCTACAAGAAGAAAAGGAGCCCAGAGAAGGGATGGGTGGGAGGTGGACTGGGTTACATACAAAAATGGAGGTTTTTTTTCATATTTGCTTGGCAAGTGTCAAGATTAAGAAGCCATTTTCCTCCTACCATTTTACCTTACATAAACATCCCCTCCAACAAATGTGGCTGACTAAACCACTAAAACAACTTAGAACATTTCAAACCAGACAGGCTGGAGGTGGTTTTCTGCACCTGCCCTCAACACAACACAGCTCCTCCAGGCAGCTGATGGCACTCTCCTGCCACCAACTCCACATCATTATCCTACAGCAGGCAGCAATCCCTCTTGCCCAAAAGGTGGGAAGTGCTGGGGCTTCTTGTCTGGCTACACGCAGTGGTATGGCATTAATACCCTGTGCAGCAAAGCACACTTGGACTCTGCCCTCTGTTTGGTGCTGTTGGTGAGAGAGGAGAGCAGGAAGGAGCAGATACCATAATGTTGTTAAAGTTGACTTCCTCGAGGTCAGGATCATTGTTCTGTATTCGTTTCAGAGTTTCTTCCACGTCCGTCGAGTTTGGCTCCTCATCAGGAACTGGCTTGTACTGTGTGGGTTTAATCACGCCTGCAAGTGAAAAGCAAGATGGGCAAAAACAGAAGCAGCCAGAGCAGCAGCTCATCTTCCTCAGGTGTGTTGCCCCCCTTCCAGGAGCAGCACTGTGAGGGAGGTATGACCTGAGAGGCAGACGTGAGACACAAGATTGCACAAGCACTTGCCAGACCTACCCACACTCATGCGTGTCCTGAAATGCTGCCTGGCACTGGGGGCAACCAGCATGGCACAGCCAGCACCTGCTGCCACATGCTGTCAGGGACCTGAGCCAGGTGACCGCAGGCATGCCACCCATGTGGGGATGCTCCCTGGGCTGTGCTCCTCCTGGGTGGGGACAGGGCTGGGGGCACTGGTGGGCACAGGGCAAGGATGCACCAGAGCCTGTGCCAGCAATCACAGACTGCTCTAACAGTCCAGCTTTTGAGGCGATCCCACAAAACATCCTTGTTTCTAAATTGGAGAGATGTGGATTTGATGGACAGATTGTTCAGTGGGGAAGGAACTGGCTGGATGGCTGCATTCACAGAGTTGCGGTTAATGGCTCAATGTCGAGTGGAATCAGGGATGATCTGGTGTAGCAGCTTCCTCAGCCAAGCAAGCTCTGGGAGCACAGTACACCACCACCATTCCTCTGAGTGGTTCCTGTCCTCTCCTCTCAGGTTTCATTTGGAAAGAATGACAGAAAAAATGTTTTCACCTTCTTTGGAAAGTGATGTGCTTCACTTTTGACATGAAGAAATGATTTTGGTAGGAACGACTGCCCAGGAGACACCTTTTCTGCTCAGAATGGATTAATGTTTCCAGCAGATCTCCCCAGGTGAGGTGTGAGTTTTTTCTGGGAGGAATCGCCTCCACCCATACTGCTCCCCTGGGAAGGGGCAACATCCCAGAAGAGCCATATCCCCAGTGAACACCAGGAGATGGCAGACTGCAGAGGATGCGTCTCCCTGGCAGGCACCAGCCCAGGGTTGGACAGCTGGAGTAATCGTGTGCCAGCCAAGGAAGGGGTCTTTGCTCACACACGAGCGTGGCAGGGGTGGCAGGAGTCCAGTGAAAATAAAAACCCAGACCTCAGCCTAAAAATAATTCCCACTTTGCCTCTGTGTCCGAGCTGGCAGGCAAAGGTTGCAGCCTGTGAAGCGCTCTGGATCACTTACTGTTAAGCCCTTCTTTGTTCACGATGGTGCTGCTCCCCAGTGCCTCGTAGTACTGCTGGTTACTCATCAAGGTGTGCATGCCAAGGATGGC
This sequence comes from Nettapus auritus, assembly GCA_011076525.1. NCBI lineage: Eukaryota > Metazoa > Chordata > Aves > Anseriformes > Anatidae > Nettapus > Nettapus auritus. Next base: position 67,389,610 of record CM021797.1, on the reverse strand, counting down.
TACAGACAGAAGAAAAGGAGAAAAGCCTCACGTTATTGCAGGCTTCACTGCCAGGAGAAGACACTTGTGCCCGTGCTGCCCAGGATGGGGTCAGCAACACACTGCATTTTTCTGTACAAGCAAAAAGCAATGCACAAAGGTGGGACCACCCCCCAGCTGTCACAGACACACAACAGGGCTCGAATGCACTCTTATTCATGCCAGTACAGCTTGACTCAGAGAAGAGGAATGCTGCATGGACAGCAAACAAACTGCCAAGGCTTCCCAGCAGCAGCCTCAATTCTGCATCGTGAAAATACAGTGGGGAAGACAAAACTAAAACAAATGCCATCACTGGGATTTAATCTCAGGGGTCCAGTCCAACAGGAGCCTGCACATCCTCATCACTGCTCACCTGGGCACGTGCCACACCAGCTTTCGAGATGGCTGTGCCACACACACAGATACAAAACAATCCCTCCTACAGCTACACACAGGCAACTGCCACACAAAGCGTGTCAGCAGTCTGTCCTAGCCCAGCAAGAAGCAGTGGGGTGCTCTGAGTTGGTCTTTGGACACTGCTCTGCTGGCCTGGTTGAAATGCAGAAAGGGATGGCATGGACACAGTTCAAAGACCATAGGAACCCAAACGCCAAACTTATGACAATTGGTGCATCAGGACTGCAAAAACAATATGCAGATGTACAAAGAAACATGCCCGTGGGGATCTGCTGACATTCTTGCCTGCTGCTGAAGAGCAGGGGGGAAACCAATGGCTCAGAAACATTTGGGCAAAGATACTGTTTATAAAAATAGTTACTCACAGAAATTTTATCTTTGGAAATAAATGTCTTTAAAAACAAACAAAACAAACAAACAAAAAAAAAAAAAAAAAACAAAACAAAACAAACAAAAAAAACCCAACACCATTAATTAAATAACTATATGACTTCCTACAGAAAAATGCAGGCATGTGGACACTTGTTATAAACAGGCACATACAAAAAATATTGACCTCAGGATGGGCACAGTGGTTAAAACAATTAAAAGACCAATCTCTGCCTAAAATTCAAGCCTACAACACCAATGCACTTAATTTCCCCTTGAGCCGCTCATCTGATGTGTGGTTGGCACCTGTCAGCCACCATTTGCTCAGAGCTTCAGCCAAGAAGGGCTGCAGGAGCAGAAGGCTCTCCCCAGCACCCTTCACGTGAGGGACATGTTGTGGTGCCAGCCCACCGCGACTCCCAGCTCCGGGATGAAAGGACGGGGGTGGTGGCAGCAAAATGTGGCAGCAGCCACTGTCATGCTTCCTCTGCTGTGCGTCCCCAGTTGGATGTCACACAGCCAAGCAGCTTCAAGTCCATTTGTCTCCATTTTCTCTGCCATGGATTCAGCTTTTCAGGACTTTCAGGCTGCTAGGAAAAGTAATTTGCAGGCTCAGCACTTTGGACACCCCCCCATATGCAGCTTAGTGTGACGACAAAAATCCTCTACCAGCCAGGACTGTAAACATTTGGACTGCAAGCAGGGAAGGATTTGCTGTTACAGCCATGTAGTTTTGCCATTCTGCTCTCTTTTTGAGATAGATTTTATGTTGGTAGATGACAGGGACCTGCAGCATTTGCAAGTCTGGTGCTTACCATTCATTATCCACGAGGACACAAGCCAAATGAAGGCATCCAATTTCTGCCTTCCCCAGTGGACCAAAGGCACAGAAACCCTTCCAGGACTTTTTGGGAGCCACCCACAAGAACTGTCCTACCAGGCTTGCCAAGGAAGGGAGCCAATGTGCCACAGCTGACAGCAAGCCCTGCTAAATAGGCAGGAGCTGTTACACAGCCTTGGCAAACTTAGAAAAGCAACACTGTCAATATTGAGCTTTCAGCACAGCTTGTATCACATCAGCTCTCGAGTGCCCTCAGCAGCATTTCCCTGTGAAAGTAATTGCTTCACAGGTCTGGAGCTCAGAAAGATGGATTTTAGAGAGAAGTGCTTTACAGGACACTAGGAGCAGAGTAAAATAGCAAAACCAAGAGATGCAATGCTCAGGCAGGGCAAGTGCACTGGAAGCCCTAGTGCAGAAGTGCATTCCTGAGCCCGAAGATGGTATTACTGTGTGGAAGATGTCTGCTTGGTGTGGTTATCCTACAGAGTATGGACATCAGAAGGAGACAGAACCGGACGGAGAAGCCAACAGGAGTGAATTCTCCATCAAGAGCTAGACCAGCAGGAGATACGAGCCTGGTAAAGTTACCAAGAGGTGTTCAAACACTGCTTTGGTCGAAGCACTTCCTATCTCAGCCACAGAGCTATGTCCATGCTGTTGGCAAGATACTGACTCCACCTTCTCTAAAGCAGCACAGCAAGGAGGCTTGCAGGGGGTCTCCTCTACTCAGACACCACGGCCTGCAAAGCAGCAATGGGGCAGTGCTTGAATTTAACCCAAACAGAGGCTTGAACCCCTCAGAGTAGGGACTATGCCTGCCCTTCCTGGTTTGCTTGGGGTTTGGCTGCTCCAGTCAATGACACTCCATGCTTTCAAAGACCCCAGCCTGACAGCTCCATTAATGGGCAAACAGGAAATTCAGGTTTCACTGGGTCTGTTTGATTGTTTCCTAAGGGTTTGGCTTAAAGGGGGTTGTGTTCCCAAAAGAGATGGGCTGCAATTTGCTAGGTTCAGTGGCAGAGAAAAGAGCAATAAACAGCCCATGGATAAATCCTGCTTCTCCTTCTTCAGCTCTGGTCCATGCTCCTGACTGAATCGCACGGGGGTGCTGGGCTGGAAGTAACTCTAAATATATGTTTCCTTTTTTTACAAAGAAACAAATCCTGCCAAAACCGACGGCATTCACATAAACAGCAAAGAGCTCAACAGCTCACGTCCCACAAAAGAGCAAAGATAAATCAGTAGCTAAATAACTCAAACCCCAAATCACGTGTAGCTGTTTTACCAGCAATGTCACAGAGCTCTGCATCAGAGGCATTAGCGAGGGCTTCCTCCAGCTCCGGCTCCAGAGTCACACTTTCCAGAACAGGATCCATCGGCTTCTCCTTGGGGATCCAAACTTTCCCTGTAAATGCAAAGTGAGGTCACGCTCAGCACAGCTGCAGCACCTATCCCACAGCCACAGAGCAGGTCCGTGCTGCCTGTGCCGATGCGTTTCTGTGGCGTGGGATTCACAGGGTGGAAAAGGCAGGGTGGCACAAGAACCTAGATAAAAGATCAGAGCAGGTAAATAACCCCTTCCCACTAGTAGGTCTGTGTCCTGCTGCAGTGTGACGGGGGAAACGTGCCAGACACCTCCAGCTGTGGAGCAGGATGCTTTTATCAGTGTGGTGGTGCCTGCAACAGCCTCATGACACTTTCATACAGAACAACTTTACAATGCATAGTGCTCAGAAAGCACAACTTGATACAGAAGAACTTCACTTCTTCGAAGGCTGCATCACAGAAATGTAAAAAGGATGCAGGTTTGCCAACATCTGGGTGGACCAAGGGAGGCCTGCAGCCTGGATCCGGTGCTGTGTGGGGCCAGTCCTGACCCCGACACCTCTCCAAGTGCACAGCAGCACAGTACTGAAATGAGGGTGGAGAGGAGGAGGTCTGGCAGCAGGCAGGGACAGCACTCAGTCATCAAGTGTGCATGTGGGCAGCAGAGACACAAGGAGAAGCAGGCTCAGGGCAGCTGGTCTGGCTCAACAGGGCTGCAGGGGGCACCTGGGCAGGGGGATTGGCACAGAGGGCACTTGAGACGGATGCCTCCTTGCTCTGCCTCCTGGGACACCAACAGGCCAAGGACCAGGCCTTTACCAGTTGAGGGTGCAAACCAATGGGCCTGCTCCCCTTGTTGGCATCTCCTTTCCTGTCCTTCCCTGGGGGAACCCGATAGCTCTCTGCTGTCCTGCACAGGAGTCTGGTTCATGTCCACACGCCTGAGGGCAGTGGCAGGCGTGTCACCCCGCCATGAGCAGAGCAGGGACAAGCGGGAAGCAGCGCTCCCCTCTGCAACCCTTGGGCTTCTGAACGTGGACACGTGCTGGGCAGGGACACCTCCACCATGGCTGGCCAGCAGAAGGCTGTGAGGAGACACCCGCAGCGGGGCAGGCAGCATCCTGCAGCAGCCCCCTCCCCTGAGACAGCCCTGCATCGCCAAAGGGAGATAGCGAGCGCAGGGCCTGGCATACCAGCCGGGGCTATTTTTGTCCCCTCTCTGAAACCAGAGTCAGCAACACCGGAGGGGAGAAACAACAATCCAGCCGCTCAGGGCTGTGCAGACGCAGAGGCAGCTAAATTTAGCCCCAAGGAAGAAGCAACTGTGTGGCGGGCTCTCCCGGAGAGATGGAGGCGGCTATAAACGGCACTGGGTGAAACTGCTCGTCTCCTCCCAGAGGGGCCACAGCTGCTCCGCAAAAACAGGCAGCATGTAATTAAAAAATATATATATATTATAAATATATATATATATGTTATATATACGTGCATATATATGATATGCATATTATATAATAAAAATGTAATGTACTGTCTCTGGCTGACACTCAGTACAAACCATATCTTCACTCAACATCCGGTTACAGGTGAAACGATGTTTAACATGTCTGAGATTGCATCAGGTTGAAGTATAATTAATTCAGCACAGAAGCTGAAAACCCAGACTGCCTCTGGCTGAGTGCTGCCTCTTGCTGCTGCGCTAGCCAGGCTGGTGACCACAGCTGGGCTCAGGCACGCTTAAAGCTGCTAAATCTTCCTGATAAGGCTCAGTGACACATTTTTATATGCATCTTTCAAGGAGAACTTATTTTTTTTTATAAAACCGTTTTAAAACAAGCTCTCCCCCAGCAAGGCACAGGGATCACTAAGAAGGGGCAGGAAGCTTTGAGGAAGGCAGCACTGTGGGCCTTGCAATATTGATATGCCCACGTGCTCACACCGCGGTGTGAGGGATGACCATACCTCTCTTTTCGCCTGTGAAAGGAACCAAGTCTTCTCTGTCTTTAACGTCTTTTGCCTGCTTTTCCAGGTGGGCCATGAGCTCTTCCCTTTTGAATGGGCCGGTTGGTGGCTTTTGTGTCTGATCCCTCTGTCTGAGCCCCGCTGGCAGCAATGCGTTCTGGGCACAGGGTGAGAAATACGGGTCATCTCTGCAGGCCAGGCCTCCATCCCTCCCACACTCACCACTATCCACTTCTCCTCGTGCAACGCCTTTCTTCCACGTTGCTGGACATTTTTTTTCTCAAAACCTGCCTCCATCCAGCCCCAGTGACTCCCATCTCAGCTAAGACATGATTCTCCAGCATGGGATTTCAAACAACAGCTCCACGACAAGATCTCCATGCTGCCAAGTGGATGCTTCTCTACAACAGCAGCTCCAGACCTTTCTCTGGGGGCTCTCAGCCATCCCCTCCTCCCGCTCTTCCTAGCCTCCTCCCACATGCTCACCATCTTTGATACCTTCTAAACTCAGCAGATTTTCTCCCTGCGCATCTCTCCACGTGCCAACAGACCCCACTGGAGGTGGAGGCTGTGCCCACTGATCCATGAACATCAGCCTGGAGAAATCCCCACATCTTTCCAGCAGAGAGTCGTGGTGGTCCCTGCTGCTGGCCATGACCCACCACACATCTGTGGGCATCTCTCACACATCTCTCGCAGAGAAGGCCAGGCCAGAACGGCGATGGTGCCTGCAGCTCCACAGGCCCTGAGCCCCAGCCCTTTTTCAAGCTGTCTCCTTGTTACTCAGCCACGTCAGCCGCCGCAGGAAGTTGCTTTGTGCCTGACACATACGGCACGTAAGCACCTGCTTATATTTAAATATAGAACAGCCTTAATGCAATAAGTAAGTCTGTTCCCAGATCTGACACTAAGCATGTTCTTTAATGCTTTGCTGGACAGAAGGCTACATTTATTTTTTTTATGACATCCAAGGTGATTTTCAACAAGATGCTGATTTTTTCGTGCCCACCTAAGTAATTCACTTTAATTTAAATCTGTTTCGGTGAAAAGCCAGGGAAGAACAATTACTAATAGCAAGTGATTAGCCACAGCCAGCCTTGGTAGGCAACTCAGCAGAACACCACTAATGCACAAGCCAAGAGGCGTACTGAACAGCTTTCTTCCCCAGGCTTCATCCTGTGCAAGGTGAGCATGCAGCTCGGGTACACAGGCCACACCTGCACAGATGGGCTTTCACTATTATTTTACCTTTATACACCTTTCACAGAACCCTGTCCATCTCCACATCTCCTGGGCCAGCTGTAACCAGACTACCAGCACACACACATAATCCTGGGAGGTAGCCTGCCGCCTCTTAATTATTATTCTGTGTTGACACTGCAATTAAAAGCACCGATGATGCAATCTGCACTGCCCATCATTTCCCCCCGAAACATTAACCGCACGTTGCATGAACAATTTCTCACTTGGCAGTGCCCAGCCTCATCATCTAATGCTGCTGTAACCCAAAAGCCTGCCAGTTGGCTCCGCACAGCCCCTGCCACGGGCACAGAGCAGTCTTGCCTCCAAAAAGGTTTTCACTGCTTGGCATCAGCAGGCCAAGCATTTGTGCAGCTTCAGATGATGTTCAGAGGCTAGAAAGCAACTGACCAATTTTGCAGAACTCTGGGGTTTGCTTTCTAACTACAGGGAGGAAAATACTGGCTATTTGGAGTTTGCTATGAAAGAAAAACACCCAGCCCACAGAACCCATAATACTGCCTCAATGAGATGCAGTGATCCATTCCCACAGGTTCCTAACTATCAAGGCAGGTCTTCCTAAAATATAAGGGTGTCAGAACAGTGTAAGAAGCTCAAGCATAGGCTAACACCCTGCTGCGAAAAGCAGTGTACAACAACAAAACTATCAGCAGGTTTTACTCCAAAGGCCTGGCAATTTAATTATTGGGCCAGAGAGCAGTACAGTGCTGGTCACACCACAGCATGCACACTGGGCATGGGGACACTGCAAAAACAAAGCCCCACGTAGAGCCGGTGCCCACAGTGCAGGAGCACAACTACTCCTGCCCATCTGGGGCCTGCCTCTCCCATCCTTGCACCGAGTACAGGCTCTGCAAAGGATCCCACCAAGGTACAGGTTACTAACGCAGCACATTTACCCACAACCGTGTGGGATTTACCACCTACCAAGCCTCATTTCAAAATGACTTACATCAGGATCCAGCTCTTCCAGTTCATTCTCCAGCTTCCTGAGCTCCTCCTCCGTCAGGGCACCAAGAATCTTGTCTTCATCCAGGTCTCTGTATTTCTCTAGCTCCTTTCTGTAAGACATCTTAGAGCAGTCCTGCGAATCTCACTCTTACGCCGAAACAGGACCTGAAATGAAAACACAGAGCGTAGCACTGAATGCATGAAACATGACCCCGCAGCCCTGCTGGCGGGGGAACGCTGGCTATCACGGAGTTGCACAAGATTTATGCTCAAAGCGTGGCTGGCTCCAAAGCCAGGTCAGATTGCTCAGGGTCCCCCTGCCCACTTCCAGATGCACGTAACAACCCAGGGCCATGACAGCAGCACGACGCTGGGAGCACCTCGCCCCACCAGCGACTTGCAGGGCAGCACCAAGGATGTATCAGCATGGGGCTCTGGCTAGAGACACCCACCTCCAAGCAATGCTGGGTGTTAACAAAATGTCCCAGGCTTTCATCTCTTTGGGGGACAATGAACCACAGATGCTAAAGCTTGCAGCTTGCCTGACCTTATGAGCCCCCAGCAGCACCATCTTGCACGTGGCACTGCTGGCAGAGCTGTGGCCAGGCGGGAGAGGAGATTTGCAGCATCACTGAGTCCCTCTGAGCCCTGCAAATCTCCACGAGGCTGCAGACGAGAGTGCTCCTTCCTGCAGGGCTAGTGCCGTGAAGCCACAAGTTGATCAGGAAGCATTACTTACTTGGGCTCGTGCACTTAAGCGTGCTGCTAGTGGCCCACCCTCAGGGAACAGCACGCATCAGTAAGCAGCTGACCTGGGTGCTTAGAAGAAAAGTGGTAGTAATGTGCTCATGAACTGCCCTGGACCAGACCCACACCTGAGACTTTTGTGGGAAAGCCAGTGAGAGACCTGTCGCGGCAGCCAGTGTGCTCACGGCATGCAGCAGGGCTACTGTGCAGCACCACGGCACACCTCAGCATGTCCACCTCCTGGTTTTTAGCAGAAAGGTTCTTCCTGTTCCAGTCCCGTATTTACGCTTTCTGGCTCACTTCTTGCAGAGGATATTGAACTCTTAATTTATTTAAAGCAAGTTTCCCTTAGAAGGGAGGTTTCTCCACACGACTTGTAAGGCAGCTGCAGCTCCAGATAGGAAAATTATCTTTAGCCTGCCCACGAAAGGGCACATTAACGCGTAGCGGCTCAGCAGCGAGCCCTTAAATTTAGAGCCGTCATCTGCTGGGAGGCTCGGCCTCCCCTGGCGCACCCGCCCGCCTGCCCGCTGTTCCCACATTCCTGCCACTCGCCACCTGGGCGCGATGCCTCGCTTATCAGGAGCCGCGAGAGGCAGAGCTGGGAGGCAGGAGGTCCCGGGGACCCCGACCTGGAGGCACACAGACCGTGAGGAGCTGTGTTGGTGCACCTCCATCTCTGTCCCCATCCTGGGGAGAGATGTCCCGCAGGCACGGACCTGGCCGTGAGGGATGGAGGCTGTGGCAGTGGGAGGCGAGCAGGCCGGGAGCCTGCAGGCCGCATGATGGATGCTCCTCCACAGGCTTCCGGGCATTTGGGAAAGAATTAACCCGGTTCACCACAGGTCTGTTCCACCAGGCCTGTTCTCAGTGCCTTCTCAAGACTGCAGCTTTGATCTCTCGTTACTTTCAATTAAACCTACCGATACTCCTCATTCAGGCAGTGAAGGAGGCATTACAAGAAAACGCATACACAATACACAGAAGTAGAATAGGGCTGACCCCATCACAACTTCAAGCAGATGTTCCTCAAAAAATAAATCAGAATTTGTATGGACCACACCACAACAAGACGTTAGGTCTCAGGGTCCGAAGAAGACGTCCAACACACTGGAAGAGCGCACAAGCTCTTGTCCCTCTTGGGCCAGAAGGGCGCAGAAGGGGGTAGGCATGACAAGTTTGGAGGCAGAGACCATTGCCAGGAGCAGCACAGGCACTGCTGGAGGGGGGGACCTGCAGGACCACCCCTCAAGGCCCTGAGGACCCTAGCAGAAGGGAAGGACAAGAAGGCAGGCTGCAGCAGAGGCAGGGACTGCAGCGCACAGAGGGCTCAGAGCATCCTAAGACACTGGCTTTAAGCAGTATCAGAGGCAGGAGTTAATCTTCTGAGGGACAGCTTGGCTTGAGAACAGTTCCCATTTGACTCAAGCTGGGTTTTGATTTATGATTTTTTTTTTTTTTTTTTTTTGCATGGCTAAGTGTAAACCTGAGACAAAGTTCGGAGCTATTATTTTTACAGCACAAAAATAACAAACCGATGTCATCCAACACCTCTGTCACTGCTACGATTTCTTGTTCTTTGGCTTTCGGCATAACTTAGAAGATAAATATCAGGGTTGGTTTTTAGGTGGGTTCTTTTTTGAAAAACTATTACCACTATGACCAATTACTACAAACTCAAGAGAAGTGTTTGCAATGCTTGCCCTTAGCCCCCAGTCAATCAGCCAGGTGCAAACCCAAGATGCATGCTGTGCAGATGAAAGGAGCAAATTAGCTCCAGCTGGTTTCCAAAATAAAGACTGCATTCTTACACATCCTCTCAGATCTCTGACAAACCTAAAGCCAACTTAAACAAAATCTCTTACAGGACTCAAGCCCCAGCTTGTTGTCCAGCAGCACAGCCAAGCAAATGGCTAGCTGTGGAGCCAGCCCTGACAGCTCCTGCAGCTGACGTGCAGGGAACAAAGGAGACAGTTGGGGTGTCTGCAGGAGCAAGGGGGGCACCAGAAGCACCCAGACAAGGGGGCGACGCTCCCTGTGGCAGAGCTGGGGCAGTCAGAACAGGGACATAGCGAGGAAGGACATCAGTCCACCAAAACACGAGTATTCTGCTGGTTCTGCAGCCCATGTGACAACTTGCTGAGCCCTGGTGATGAGGGCTGCAAGTGCAGGTGTGCTGGAAAAGGAATGGCAGGAGACATGCCCATGTCACTGCTGGAGCCAGCAGGCCCACGGGCTGGGGGGTGGGGTTACTCCCTCCACTAAGCACCAGGGGGGCTGCATCTGGACACCATGTCTTGTGTCTTACCAAGGTGAAAGACTCCAGTGCAGAGCCATCAGGATGGGCAGGGAGGAACACAGAGCATATGAGAAACTGAGGGACCTGGACACCTTCAGCCAGGAGAGGGGAAGGCTGCAGAGGGGTCGAGCTGCAGCCACCCGCTGCCCACAGGGAAAGGACTTGCAGGGAAGGCATAACCAGACTTCTCTCAGAAGAATGGGAAGGGGAAGCACAAGGGGCAATGGGGACAAGTTTTGGCATGAGGAATTCTAGCTGGGCATCAGAGAAAAAAAAAATCCTTGCCACAGGAGTGGTACAGCCCTCTTGTACAGGGACTGCAGAGATGGTGGGATCTTGAAGAACTCTCAGCAAAACAGATGTCAATGTCCACAGCACCTGCTCGGCAAGCAGTGTCCATCCATCATATCATATCTTCGTCCTGCTGATGAGGTAGGCTCAGGCTCCTCCAAGGAATATCTGCAGATCCTCTGATTTGATAAAACCTTTACAGCCAGCAGCTGTTAACCCAAGGCACACTGAAATTCACATCTGGAAGGTGATTTTGGATCTAACAAAGCACGCCATAACTTTGCCTGTGATACCACACTTATACTGGCTGTGCTGTCCTGGCCCTTATTCTCCACGGCTGCTTGCAGCACCCCTGGAAGAGCAGCTCACCCAGATCCTATTGCTCCCAGTCCTCCTTGCCTCAGCCCCCCACAGCCTCCTAGCCATGCAGCTCAATACCAGCTCTCATTAAGCAGCCCTTGCCATCACGGCCACCTAGCAAACAGCTAGGTGAGACCATCTATTAGCGATCAGGCAACAAGTAGTGGGGTCAAACTCCAGCAAAGCCCAAATACAATGGGCACACTGTACGTCAGGACAGGCTCTGCCAGACAGCCCCGGGCCAAGCAGGGTGAGCAGGTGGGTAGCAAGGGCACCTCCGCGTGTCCCTGACCTCATCCTGCTGCTGCGGAGCAAGCACTGGGGCAATGCCCCGAGAGGGTGCAGCTCCTAAGCCTGAGGCAGGCTGATGCCTAGCAAACTCAGGAGCAAGACAAGTACTGTTCCAGCAGCAATAAGCACTTGGGGGAAGCTGTGCGCCAAATTTGAAGGAAAAATTTAACAGAAGTAGGACCTTCACACGACCCTTCAAGGGCTAACCGAGCAAAGATGCCACCTCTGGCTCCGAGAGCAGAGAATCCAGACGTTGCTGGAGCGGGGCACTGCTCTGGGGGCAACATTGCTGTGGACTCGTTTCTTTGCCCTTCCAAGTGGTTGCTGCCAACCGGGGAACCGAGGGCTGGGCAGACTTCAGTCTGACCCAGGACAGCACTTGTGGTGTGCTCACCCCGCTCACCACGACCGACCAGGAGAAAACCTGCTGCCGGGCGGCGGGGGTCTCCACCTCCAGGATGTGCCCGTACTAGGAGGGGAGCTCTGCTGCCGCGGGGTCGGACCCCGGCATGGCCCTGCCACGGTGTCCTGGGCAAAAATCACCCGGCAGCTCGGCCAGGGCCAGGCAGGGACACCCAGCCACGCCTAAGGGCAGGGAGGAAAAGAGCCCTGACGGCAAACGCAGACGGTGAAAGACACGAGGGGCACAGGGGCTGCCCGGGGGCACCCGCGGAGGCTCCTCCACCCGCTGCCAGAGGCACTCGCCGCAGGTGCCGGCGCCCCAGGCAGCCCGGCGAGGGGGACAGGCTCAGAGCCCCCGGCTTTTCCTCCACGGCCCCGTCCCGTCCCCCCGTGCCGTGCCTGCCCGCCGCCCCGCTTACCGCAGCCGCCGCCGAGCCGAGCCGAGCCGGGGGGCGGGGGTCCGGCCCGGCACAGCACGGCGCGGCCCGGCCCGGCCGTCACTCAGCGGGGCGGGGAGGGGAGAGGCCCCCGGCCGCCCTCCCCTTCCCCAGCGCCATGGCAACTCCCCTCGGGGCCGCCTTCCCCTCGCCTCCGTTCCCTGCAACGGGGACGCCCCCGGCGGGGTGGCGCGGCCCGGGGGACGGGGCCCGGCCCCGACGCTGGCAGGGCCGCAGGGCAGAGCTCGGGGGTTGTGGGGGCTCGGGGGGACCCCGGCTGGGGCAGCCCCCACACGCGGCACCTCGCTTTGTGGGACACCGAGCTTCATCGGGAGCTGCTCGTGGGCTTCGCACACCGAGACTTCTTCCCCGAGGACAGAAAATGAAGAGAAAATAATACAAATTGTAATATATAAAGGAAGAGGCGCGCGGTGCAGTTGCTCCGCGGGAGCTGGTATGGTGCTGTGTTTTGGATTTAGGATGAGAACAATGTTGGTAACACACCGATGTTTTAGTTGTTGCAGAGCAGTGCTTACAGAGCGCCAAGGCTTCAGTTTCTCATGCTGCTCTGCCAGCAGGCAGGCTGGGGGTGCACCAGGAGCTACACACCGGGAAGGTATCATTTCATTGTCTCCTCTGTGGATCGGCTCCCAGAGGAGAAAAGTCTAATTGTTGACAGTTTACAAGAGATGGTTCCCAAAGTATAAGGGTGATGGCAATACTGAGCACAAATAACAGATTACACTCATGGCTAGTGCTTTTATCATGTAAGTGAGTGTCACGCAGTACAGCAAGCTAACAAAACCAAAATCAACCTTTAACAAGCTCCCAGAGGTGATAAGCAGTGAAACAGGGAGCATATACAGCAAGAAAGGAGTTACATAAAACAACATTGTGAACAAATAAATCAGCATTACAACCAGCAACTATTGAACAAATATAGTAATTATATTATAAACAATTCAGTTCTCTGTCACACTTCAGCCAGACATACCAATACCTCAACCCTTCGAGCCCCATGTTGGATGCAGAGACTGCTGTGGTTTAACCCCAGCAGCTCTCCCCCCAACCCCCCCACAGTGCAGTGGGATGTGGAAGAAAATTGAAAAAGGCAGAAGTGCAAGAACTAGGAGGTCGAGACAAGGAGAGTTTAGCATGAAAGAAAGAAAAGACCAAAGAAAAAAGTGTTGCACTATGAAATGGCTCACCACTCACTGACTGATACCCATCCACTCCCCAAGCAGCAGCAGCCCGCTCAGCAGCAGCGCACCGTTTTATTGTGCCACATGATGCCACGTGGCACAGGACATCGCTTTGGCCAGTTTGGGTCACCTGTCCTGGTTCTGTTCCCTCCAGGCTCCTGGTGCACCCCCAGCCTGCCTGCTGGCAGAGCAGCATGAGAAACTGAAGCCTTGGCTCTCTGTAAGCACTGCTCTGCAACAACTAAAACATCGGCGTGTTACCAACATTGTTCTCATCCTAAATCCAAAACACAGCACCATACCAGCTACTAGGAAGAAAAATAATTTTATCCCAGTCAAAGCCAGGACATTATTATATGCAAAAACTAGTTCACCACATGAAAAGTAGCGCTCCTGGGTTTGATCAGTTATATAGCACTCTTCTTTCATCAGGTACCTGTTCTCTATCCCATGGCACCACACAAAGCAGCCCAGGTGAAGGCTCCAGTGCCAAGGCAATGATGCTGAATGAATATTCTCCTTGCTTCTTGTCTGGGCTTTTTGGACGCTGGAGCAGCTAGCTATAACCAAGGAGAGAGTGAAGGATACCCTAGGAGGCTAAGACAAGCAGCTCAAAAAGCATCTTACATCTCCTGAGCATCTACCAGGCTGCTTTCCCTGATATTACAAGCGTAAATCCCAGGTCTGCTCCACTGCATCAATTTGCAGGTGCACATCTACTACTGGCCAACAACACATCAGCAAACCTCAGAGTGTGCGAACACAGCCTGGGTATTTTTCAAACAACCAAACTTCACTACAGCTCCATGAAAATACCCTGTGCCATTAAACTTTTCCATAAACATTTGCAAGCTTGCAGATGTAGGTGTCATATGCTATTAGACACACAAGAAAGCTCTCCCACTCTTCAGAAGCTCAGAAAAGTGCTTTTCTCATCCCAATGACCCATACCATCCAGATTTTTTGGCTCAGTAGCAGTCCTACATAGAAAAAAGCCTCTTTTGCACCAATGTTTATCCTACAGCAGTTGAAGATCACACTGATTCTTTCACCTATATTCTTCACCTCTGCAGCTGAGGAAGGAGGAACTGAAATCTTGGAAGAACGATTAATAAAAAGCAGCTGAAAGCACTTCTAAGCCTGACAGTGACCTTGCTAAAACTGCAACCAGAAGCTGTATATACCAGGTTACACGCAATGTTGCATGCCAAAAATAAATAAATCACAGGAACTCTTAAGAGGTTAGACACACCGGCAACCCAGACAAGCAGAAGATACTGTCCTTTTGCATTTGTCTTTGGGTGCTGGGCTCAGCAGTCTCTGGCTTTCTTTGTAGTAAAATGTCACCCTCTGCTTCCAACCCCAGTGGTCACTTACTGCGAGGAACTCCTGAGGGGAACCAAGACAGTTACTGAAGAAACAGCTGGCTGTTAACATGAGTCTGCCTCACACAATTTTAGCTGAGACATTGCATTATGTTTCACCTGTTAGGGCACCCGTGCTGATGCCAGAGCCAGCATAATGTGTGGGTGAGACCACCCTGCGGGTTCTGAGGACAGGAAGGAGTGGTGGACTACTGAATGCTCTCAGGCATAACTTCCCTCTCATCAAGTACACTTGAGAATCTCACCTCAGCACACTAAACTATGGACAGGACCATGTTAACCAGCAATTCGTGTTAAAGTAGCAGTTTGCTAGTTTATCACGGCCTGCTCTGCCCACAAGGGCTCTGTCTGCTACACCCTACACAGTCCAGGCAGAGAATGACTGAGATCTGTTCTGAAAGGACTCAGTGCTGTTAGCTCACATGTGCACCCTCCTGGATAAAGTCTGTCTTACTTACTCGAACAGCTTGTTCAGTCAGTATTTGCATACATTTTCTCCCATCTTGCCGTTACACATGCACTGCATGTTTCTGAGCCATACTTCCCTCTCTGTCCATTTTCCCTTACCCATGCAGGCAGCAGGCTATGAGCTATAACAACATCTATACCACCTCTACATTTTCCAAGGTCCTTGCAATCTAAAATTAAGGCAAAAACACTGCGTTCAAAGCACTGATCTGTGTGCTTACGGGACAGTGATTGCTCCTACTTCATGGAAAAAGCAGTTGTTTGACGTTTCTCAGAAGCAAATAAGAAAGCAAATTATCAGAAAAGGAGGGAAAGGAATGCCTTGAATTTAGCAAGTGGGGGAAACAGGGTAGAATTCAGAAAAGTAGTATTATTCCTAACATACAGCAACCAGACTAGTAAGCACAGGGAAGTCCATACCCTTCTGTGAAAGTTAAACCCTATAATCGTAGTCAAGCTTCCCTGCCCCAAACAAGGCATTTTCAACTATTCAGTTCTTAGAAGGTTAAGGAAGGGGGCAAACCCATCAAAAATGCGTAGCTCAGTCACTAAATTCAAAAACATTTATGACTGCTTCCTTGTTTCCCAAGCAATAAAAATTCTAGCTAAAAAAAGGGGAGTAGTATCCAGTAATGGTTAGAAGTACTGACTAATAGTTATGAGATACGCCTCCCCCCCAGTCACTGAAAGATCACAAGAACAATTCACCATTGTTTTATTGATAAATAACTTTTTCTTTAGTATTTTCACCCAAACTTTAGCATTTCAGTGGTAAACAAAGTGCAATTTTTCATAAAGTCAACCTGAAGTCAATATAACCCAAACTTGTTAAACAAATCTTTTTCACTGAACACACAGTTTTCAAGTTTATAACTTCATGTCATCAAGGCAATGTAAGAAGTTACATTTCCCTTCAAAGCCTGTTAATTTATTTTATTGCTAAAGAATCTGAGCCGCTACATTTCAGAAGTGGTGACTAATCAGCTTTTGAAACTTCCGCAAGACTTTCAGACACAAAGTCATGAATCCATGTATCAGTATCTGGAAGAGACGTGTCCACTAAGTAAGTCACTATTTTTCGATCCCAAGAGTTAGTGCTTTCATTAATTGCCTGTATCTGTGCCACCAAGGGTTTCTTCTCTACTCGATTCCGAAACATTATTGATGCCTCTTCTGACCATTGCTGGCTTTTCACTCCTAGGACAAATGTAAAGCAGAAGAGTATGTCATTTACAGACTAGACCAATCTAAGTGATCAAGCTTATATAGAAGCAGGGGGTTTAAAACCTTGAGAAAACAGATATTCAAGTACCAGTGAAAGCAGCTTAATTCTAGGAAAAAAACACAAGCTCACTCATCTCCCACACAAACCATGTTAATTATTGCAGAGACTAGAACGTCTTTTTCTTAATGTCTAAATCTATGGACAGCCTCACAAAAGTGAAAGGCAAACGCACTGACTCAGTGAGTTTTTCCAAGTATAGTAGCTGTGATGTATGACCAAGCCACGTTACTTAGACAAGAGGGAAACTAAAGATCTTTTCAGAAGAAACTAGTGATTTGTATTCTGCCTGAGGATGCTGAAGCAGTAGCCTTGATTTAGATTTTCTTCATCTCAAAAGAGCATTAGCAACTAAAAAAAACCTGCCAAGCCTTCAAATCCCAAACTAGATCTGCACAGAGAAGTAGTAAATAGAAATGACTCCTAAATGTCTCACGACTCCTGCTATTTTTTGAGATCGGCATCCCACAGAGGTGGGCCTGCTCAGGGATATGATGCTAGAATCCAACAGGATTTGGATATGGCTGTGAATCACCAAGGAAGAAGCAGCTCCTGCAGACTAGGAATTCAGTCTCTCCAGAACCACTGCTGGTGTACAGCATCTAGTCACAAAGGACTCAAAATGTTGTGCATGAATTCCCAAGCAGCAAGTTACAGATAAAGGAAAAAAAAAGTAGAATTGACAACACTGCCTCTACTATTATCAGCAGCTTGCTGCCAACAGGACAGGACACCAGAGATATGTAAATCCTAACAGACTACAGAAGGAAAGCCAGGTTGGGAAGCAAATAGAATTGAACATGAAAACAGACCAGAGTCTGAAAGACAACAGAAAAGAAAAAAAGGAAAGAAAAAAAGTGGAAGAATAGGAAGTAGATATTTGTCTTCTGGGTCCAGCTGGCCTGCTTCGACTATATGTGGCAGCTCAGAAGCCAGCTTAACTAGCTACTCAGGATTCTGTGAAGCAGTAAGAATTGATGACTTGCAGGCTCTCTTGGCAAGATCCTGTACTATCCCAGTATGCAGACAGAGCTAGAAATCAGCTTCATTTCAGCGCTGACCTGCTAGTACCCCGGCCTAGTGGGAACACATCCAACCTGACCTGTTTGAAGCAGTCCCCAAGGTCACACTAAGGCTATGCAGGAAGGCAGATCCACAGAAAGCAACCAACAGAGCACCAACTGGTCTATCACTTCAAGCAAGTGTATTCTGTAACTGAAGTCTAAGCTAATGCTAACCAAGCAGAGGTAGAAAATAGCAGGTGAGTAAGAAGAGACAAATCTGAAAGCAATGCCAAATGAAATAAATTGGAAAAGGAAGGAAAAGATATTAAGGAGAGAACAAGTTGTACCTTTCTTTTTTTTTTTTTTTTTTTTTTAAGATGTATGCACACCCTCTATGTCCTCAATTAAATTAATCTTACTTAAGTTTGATGAAAGCCCCCACCCTCCCCATGGAGTTTGTTTGTGAAAACCGATGTATTTCAGGCAACTTTGAGCTCCAAACATGCACTAAAAAACAGTAAATTACAATATGGACAAGATATGAAAGAATAACATCTCCAGAAAACTCAGCATCTTGTCCCTAACTTTATGTAAACTGTAATAATCAGAACATAAGTTCTTATCAACAGATACATTGTAACTTTCACATTTCATAATAGGATATATTTAAAGATCCAAAAAACATGTTTGATTCCCGTGTCCTTTACATATTAGCCACCACACAAATTAAACAGTAACTATTGATGGTGATAAAAAGCAGCTGTTGTAAAATTTAAGCAACCTTCAGTTTTATACATTCTAAAAGTGCTCCATTAAATAGGTAAGAAAACTGAACCATCACCACCCCATGTAAAGAAGAAAAGCAGGTCTACTTTGATAGCATAAATATGCATGCATTAAGCACGTTTTTGCAAGCAGGTACATGTTTTCCCTAGAAAAAAAAGTCACTAACATTTGGCTTTGTCCCCTTTACATTTATAGACATTTGGTATCCTCACTGATGTAAGACTTAAAGAAAAAGAAGAGTAAATGATTACCACCTACCTGCAAGCTGAGCTCTTACAGCTTGGAAAGGTAGTTTTCTGAATTTATCCAGGAGTGGCTGTACCTTCTCAATGCTGACAAGCTCATGTTTACCATAGTCCAGCTCATATACTGACAAAAACCTATTTCTAAGAATTCCTTTTATTATCACCCTGTACCACCTGAAAAGAGGGAGAACAAGAATAAATACAAATTATATTCATATGCTGTCAAGGCACCAGAAAAGCAATGCACAACTGAAAGATTTTAACCAACATGTCTCAAGCTTCCCAGATCTGGTATTATCTGAATAAAAGTCCTTCCAACTACTATCTGGAAACATGACAAGACTGCAACCTCATTTACTCCCTTACTCTCTCAGCCATTGCCAGACATCTGCCACCTTGTTAACAATGCAAACAAAGTATTTCCCCCCCCAAAAAAACTGCAACAAGGCCAAGCTTTAAAGAAAAATGTGTAATTCTGTCATTAACTCCAACACAGCTATGCATGGTGATTTATCAAGATTTAAGTACTGCTGTAGGTAAAAGCTTGCCTTCACAGATTTTTAATTTAAGTATGTACTTACTGATTTTCAATTTTAGCTGCATACAACTTGTTTTTTTCAATGCTCACAGGTCTCTCTTCAGCCATGCTGTAGTACAAGATCATTTCTTCCATGAGGGCTTCCAGGTTATGCAGCTCTTTCCAAGGCTGGACAACAAAGTGACCTGGATGGCATGCCACTGAGACATAAACATCCATGAGCCCACCAGCCTTTGACAAGGGTAGGGGTGGAGGCATATCACTGGCAGATACTGCATTACTGGGCTCCAAAGCAGGCTCATCTGAATCAGAGAAACTCTTGTCTAGCCTTCCCCGATTTAACTGCAGTGCTGAAACTTTATCACCTGTCACTTTTGCAGAGCTGGTCGTAATGCTCAAGAAAACATCTTTCTGATGCTTCCACAGATCTGCATTTACAATCTGACGATTGACGCTATGATCCATGTCAGGGAAATTCTCTGGAGTAAACAAGTAAATGTGTGCAATTCCCTTTGAAACATCCTGTTTAACCACCTGTAGAAAGAAAATACAGTTTAATTTTCAGTTAACAACTATTAAATGTGCCTCTGGTGTTGAACAGAAGACTAAAGCCTTAACAGAAAAGCAGAAACAGTTTATTCCTGTGAAGTTTTTCCAAGATTGTCTCAAGTTAATGAAATTGCTGGATAGTAAGCCAATCACAGGTGCTAAAAATACCATTGATATTTATTTCAATGATGTGAAGCATATACAAAGCTTGAACTGAGTTGTGTTCTGCCCAACCAGTTCAATCGCAGTATTGCTTGGCACAAGCATATATGATTGCAGTTTTCTGGAAAAGATTAGCTACAATTCTAAATTAGCCATACAATTCTAAACAATTAAGTAATGCCGTCAAATATTAACACTCAATCCTTCAGAAATCTTTCTCATTATGGGAGAGGAAACCTAGTAAGTTAAGAATGGAATTAAAAAAGTTGAAAAAAGCTTCTAGGTTTGTATCATGCGTCATTTTCAAGCACTGGCATTAAAAATATCCTATTTAAGAGCATATATCTTTGGCAGCAGCTAGCATGACTGATAATAAAGCACTGAAATTTTCATAGGACAAAACATGTAACATTTGTTTACAGATTCCTCTGCTGATTTTTCTAATTTTTTCCTCTAATAATCTGCACGGGATATTGCTACTTATAGGCAGCAAACGGGGGATGAATAAAAATTTTCCAAAATTAAAGCATATGTGTTTCTCCTAATACCAAACCCAAATTATCTTGAAAAGGATGTTTAGAAAAGGCAGTTGCAACAGTCACAAGTCCCAGACTACATGAGTTATGTTTTAACTGCACAGTCTCCTGGGTTAAAGAAGGAAAAAGGTTAAAAAAAGCTACAAAACATGCTTTTTAAGTGCTCTGTCAGTACTTGGAATCAGATTTTTAAGAGGAAATCAGCTTCGCGTAGTCTCCAGATAGCAAAAAGATTTCTTTTATAAGGGTGGCTTCAGTTAACTAAACCGGAAAGGAAACATTGCCAATGGAAATAATTTTATCTCAGAGATAACAGAAACCCTTAAGTAAACGATAGCAAATACTAAGTTACACTGGATTAGAAAAAACAACAAATTAAAACTAAAGCTGCTTTCAAAAGACCAGAATGAGAAAAGGTTATCCTCACTTAAGAGGCATAAAAATCATTTAAGATCCATGGAATATTTACATATTTTTATGTGGTAAAACACAAACAACTGCTTCTTTCTTATCAGTTCATAAAATAACTCTAGCTCCGTATCTGCCTTTCTCATTTTCCTCTGCCAGTCCAGTCAGCTGCTAAATTCTTCAGAGTAAAAAGAGAAACTGCTAATGAGCCAAATATTCTTATGCCAAACATCTCAAGACAGGGATTTTGTATTGCACTTATGTCCAAGAGATGGCTACAAACTTTTAAACTTCATAACAGAAATAAATTCTGATGAATGGTTTTTAAAGTTGCTCTTTCAATGCTTTTTCCGCAGGCCTATGGATTTAACATCACACAGGCATTTTGACTATTTACCTTCATGCTAAATTCAGGACAACTCAGTACTTTATCTCTCAGCCACAGTACAGCATCTGGAGTCCACATGCCAGTGTTGGGAGGCAGATCTGCTAGGCAGCATTTTACAGCCTAAGAACAGAAGCATACAAAAATATTGTATTAGAAGCTAGAAGCTAGTCCACAAGTTCCTATTCTCAGAAAATTCATTAGTTGTCATAGATCCAATAATATATGACAAACAGAAACAGGCAGAGGGACATGCAAAACCTTATCGCTACTAGTATGCTATTACCAAGCATCCTGTTAGTACACAGGACTATATTACAAGTTATTTCAGGCAAAGATGCATAATGAAGTGCACTCCATTGTTGAACACGATGTAACAAAACAAAACAAAAATCATAGCATAAACCTAGAAGAAGCACCACTATCAAGAGATCTAGTTTTAACTTGTCTTTATACCTGAGGAGGTATTGCAATTACTTCTCTCAGGAATTGTGACGGGATTTCTCTAAGGTCTGAAGCTTCTACAGTTGCAACTGTTCCAGTGTCCACGAAGCGTACACCAAGTGCCCGTCTACTGTGAATGATTGTTATCTGAAATAAGATAGGAAGACAATCATTTTAAGGTTAAAAACACAACAGTGAGGCATACGCTGTAAAATGTTTCAAGGAAGGCAAGAATTCAGATTTAGCTGAATAGCCTTTTCTTGTGGGAAAACTGTTGCTGTTCTTCAAATGCTTCTTACCTCTACACGTGCCCATTTTCCTTTGCAAGGTAACAAGCAGATTTTGCCACAGAAAGGCAGTGATACATTAAACTCTGATGTCTGCTGCAAATACAAAAACAAAAATTAAAATGCACAGAATCATTACTAGCTGACACTCAGCTAGCCATTTCAAAAGCCACAAATAGAATAAACAGTTCTGAGAAGCAACAGAGCTGTCTCAAATAGAAAGTTTATTTCCAGCCTTAGAAGCGTTTTCTGTCACATTATTTTATACTTGCCCCATTAACAAAGCTTTAATTCTGAGCTGTATATGTTACAGTGGAACCAAGAGAATATGAATTGCCAGGAAAAATAAATTTGGAAGCACAGAATACAAAGATCACTGACCACTACACCTTTAACGTTCTGAAAAGAAACAGCACTGTGGAACTGTGATAGATAACTGAAGAATTTCCTATCTTATATTCTATACTACATTTAGCATGGACTCAAAGCCTCATGGGGCTGACTTTCACTGTGATGATCCTAAATAGCATTAGAAGACACTGGACACATTGCAAAAAGCATGAAGAGGTTCCCATTGGAGACCCATAAACACCTTAGTGTGATTAAATTCTCAGTCACATCGGCTCCGGGGCAGACGCGTTCTGCAGCGGAGCGGGGGATCGGGCCAGGCAGGGCTAATTTTCCGGCATCGAGCCTACTTGAGGGAGCCGCCACGACCCGGCAGCCCTCGTGAGGGACGCTGACGAGGCGTAGGCGGAGCCAGCAGCGCCCCCCCCCCCCAGCCGTTCAAAAGCTGCCCCTAGGGAGCGCGAGCGACCAGGAGCGCGGCGACCAGGACGGGCAAACAGCGCGTGGCGCGTCAGGAGGGAGTGGTGTGGCAGTTAGCGCGGCAGTTCGCGCAGGCAGGGCGAGCCGGGAGGGCAGGGCGCTCTCCCCCGCCCATACGTAACACCTCCTGTAACGACAGCCGTTAGCTAGGCGATAATGGTCTCCACCAGGTACGGTGCGCTCTCCAGGAAGTCGGTACACACCCAGACCGACTACCCGTTAAAAAATGCAGCAGTTCAGGTCACCGGATGCAGGGAGTGTCTGAGCCTGTTGCTGCCATCGGCGGGAGGCAGAGAAACTGTGTGCGTGAGGTGCGAGCAGGTGGATGACCTGGTCCGCATGGTGGCGGAGCTCAAGAAGGAGGTGGAGAGGTTGAGGGATATCAGGGAGTCTGAGCGGGAGATAGACTGGTGGAGCAACTCCCTGCAGGGCCTCAAGGAGAGGTACCGGGGTGAGACACCCCAGACGGGGGTGGACCCCTTGCCCTGTCGCCGTCAGGCAGAGGGAGGGGATCTGGGAGTTGAGGAGGAATGGAAACAGGTCCCTGCTCGACATCGCAGGCGATGCCCTCCCCTTCCGCCCCCACCTTCCCAGGTGCCCTTACATAACAGGTTTGAGGCCCTGGAGCTTGAGAGACCGGTGGGTGAGGAAGAGGTAGCAAGAGTACCCAGGAGGATGCCTAGGGCAAGGAGGTCGACTCCACGCCTCAGGACTGCCTCCACCAAGAAAGACAGAAGGGTTATTGTTGTGGGAGGCTCTCTCCTCAGGGGAACCGAGGGCCCTATTTGTCGGCCTGACCCTACCTGTAGGGAAGTCTGCTGCCTCCCTGGGGCCAGGGTCAGGGACGTTGCCAAGAAGCTTCCCTACCTGGTTCGCCCCTCTGACTATTATCCTCTTTTGATAGTCCAGGCAGGTAGTGATGACATTGAAGAGAGAAGCCTCAGGGCTATCAAACGAGACTTTAGGGGACTGGGACGGTTAGTGGATGGAGCAGGAGTGCAGGTGGTGTTTTCATCCATCCCTATGGTGGCAGGGAGGGGTACAAAGTGGACACAGAAAGCCCACCTGTTAAACACGTGGCTCAGGGGCTGGTGCCAACACAGAAGTTTTGGGTTTTTCGACCATGGGGCACTTTACTCGACACCCGGCCTGATGGCTGCAGACGGGTCCCTATCTTTTAGGGGAAAACCGATCCTGGCCCAGGAGCTGGCAGGGCTCGTTGAGAGGGCTTTAAACTAGGTAAGAAGGGGGACGGGGCTGAAGCAAGGGTTGTTAGAGCTGTGCCAGGGGGAACAATAGCAAGGCTGGGGGATAAGGCAATGGCCCAGCTGAAGTGCATCTACACCAATGCACGCAGCATGGGTAACAAACAGGAGGAGCTGGAAGCCATTGTGCAACAGGCAGGCTATGACTTGGTTGCCATCACGGAGACGTGGTGGGACCACTCTCATGACTGGAGTGCTGCAATGACTGGCTATAAACTCTTCAGAAGGGACAGGCAGCACAGAAGGGGTGGTGGTGTGGCTCTCTATATTAGAGAGTCTTTCGATGTTGTAGAACTCGAGGCTGGGAATGACAAGGTCGAGTCCCTCTGGGTTAGGATCGGCAGGGCCAACAAGGCTAGCGTCCTGGTCGGGGTCTGTTATAGACCACCGAACCAGGATGAGGAGACGGATGAGGAGTTCTACAGGCAGCTGACAGAAGTTGCGAAATCTTCAGCCCTTGTTCTCGTGGGGGACTTCAACTTCCCTGACATATCCTGGGAGCACAACACAGCCCAGAGAAAGCAGTCTAGGAGGTTTCTGGAGAGCGTGGAAGATAGCTTCCTGACGCAGCTGGTTAGTGAGCCCACCAGGGGTGGCGCCCCGCTAGACCTTCTCTTCACAAACAGAGAAGGACTGGTGGAGGATGTGATTGTCGGGGGCTGCCTTGGGCAGAGTGACCACGAAATGGTGGAGTTCTCTGTTCTTGGCGAGGCCAGGAAGGGGACCAGTAAAACCGCTGTATTGGACTTCCGGAGGGCTGACTTTGAGCTGCTGAGGACACTGGTTGGCAGTGTCCCTTGGGAGGCGGTACTGAAGGGCGGAGGAGTCCAGGAAGGCTGGGCGCTCTTCAAGAGGGAAATCCTAATGGCTCAGGAGTGGTCTGTCCCCACGTGCCCAAAGACGAGCTGGCGGGGCAGAAGACCAGCCTGGCTAAACAGAGAATTGTGGCTTGAGCGTAGGAGACAAAAGAGGGTTTACAATCTTTGGAAAAGTGGGCAGGCCACTAAGGAGGACTATAAGGATGTTGCGAAGCTGTGCAGGGACAAAATTAGAAAAGCCAAAGCTCAACTGGAGCTCAATCTGCCTACTGCCGTTAAAGATAACAGAAAATGTTTTTATAAATACATCAACACAAAAAGGAGGACTAAGGAGAATCTCCATCCTTTACTGGATGCGGGGGGAAACTTAGTTACAAGAGATGAGGAAAAGGCGGAGGTGCTTAATGCCTTCTTTGCCTCAGTCTTTAGCGGCAATACCGGTTGTTCTCTGGATACCCAATTCCCTGAACTGGTAGAAGGGGATGGGGAGCAGGATGTGGCCCTCACTATACATGAAGAAATGGTTGGTGACCTGGTACGGCACTTGGAAGTGCACAAGTCGATGGGGCCGGACGGGATCCACCCGAGGGTACTGAGAGAACTGGCAGAGGAGCTGGCCAAGCCGCTTACCATCATTTATCAACAGTCCTGGCTATCGGGGGAGATCCCAGTTGACTGGCGGCTAGCAAACGTGACGCCCATCTACAAGAAGGGCCGGAGGACTGACCCGGGAAACTACAGGCCTGTCAGTTTGACCTCAGTGCCAGGGAAGCTCATGGAGCAGATTATCTTGAGAGTCATCACGCAGCACTTGCAGGGCAAGCAGGCGATCAGGCCCAGTCAGCATGGGTTTATGAAGGGCAGGTCCTGCTTGACGAACCTGATCTCCTTCTATGACAAAGTGACGCGCTGGGTGGACGAGGGAAAGGCTGTGGATGTGGTCTACCTTGACTTCAGCAAGGCTTTTGACACCGTTTCCCACAGCATTCTCCTCAGGAAACTGGCTGCTCTTGGCTTGGACTGGCGCACGCTTCGTTGGGTTAGAAACTGGCTGGATGGCCGGGCCCAAAGAGTCGTGGTAAATGGAGTCAAATCCAGTTGGAGGCCGGTCGCTAGTGGCGTTCCCCAGGGCTCGGTGCTGGGGCCGGTCCTCTTTAATATCTTCATCAATGATCTGGATGAGGGGATCGAGTGCACCCTCAGTAAGTTTGCAGATGACACCAAGTTAGGTGTGTGTGTCGATCTGCTCGAGGGTAGGAAGGCTCTGCAGGAGGATCTGGATAGGCTGCACCGATGGACTGAGGTCAACTGCATGAAGTTCAACAAGGCCAAGTGCTGGGTCCTCCACCTGGGGCGCAATAACCCCAAGCAGAGCTACAGGCTGGGAGATGAGTGGTTGGAGAGCTGCCTGTCAGAGAAGGACCTGGGAGTGATGGTTGATAGTCGGCTGAATATGAGCCAGCAGTGTGCTCAGGCGGCCATGAAGGCCAACAGCATCCTGGCCTGTATAAGAAACAGTGTGACCAGCAGGGCTAGGGAGGTGATCGTCCCCCTGTACTCGGCTCTGGTGAGGCCGCACCTCGAGTACTGTGTTCAGTTTTGGGCCCCTTGCTACAAGAAGGACATCGAGGTGCTTGAGCGAGTCCAGAGAAGAGCGACGAAGCTGGTGAGGGGCCTGGAGAACAAGCCCTACGAGGAGCGGCTGAGGGAGCTGGGATTGTTCAGCCTGGAGAAAAGGAGGCTCAGGGGTGACCTTATCGCTCTCTACAGGTACCTCAAAGGAGGCTGTAGCGAGGTGGGGGTTGGTCTGTTCTCCCACGTGCCTGGTGACAGGACGAGGGGGAATGGGCTTAAGTTGCGCCAGGGGAATTTTAGGTTGGATCTTAGGAAGAACTTCTTTACCGAAAGGGTTGTTAGACATTGGAACGGGCTGCCCAGGGAAGTGGTGGAGTCCCCATCCCTGGAGGTCTTTAAAAGTCGTTTAGATGTAGAGCTTAGGGATATGGTTTAGTGGGGACTGTTAGTGTTAGGTCAGAGGTTGGACTCGATGATCTTGAGGTCTCTTCCAACCTAGAAATTCTGTGATTCTGTGAAAACTGTAAAGTCAAGGTCTGTCTTTGATAGCAACGAAATACTAACACACCGTCCAGCAAATCTGGACAGTTGCCTGCCTTTATGTAGCTAAACCTTTCAGGGTATATCTTATACTCTTTCCTTCAGTGTCCAGCTTGCTTGAAACTGAATCTTGATAATCAAGACATAGTACTTATACAATATAAAGTACTTCCAAATGAAGTGTGCTCCAGAACAGGCCTAAAGCTCAAATTTAAAAAAAAAAAAAAACTTTGTAAAGTTAGTTTTACAAGCAGTAGTTCTAACAGAGTTTTACTTTTCAAGGATCTGCATTTCATGATTTGATTCTCTAACACTTCAACTGGATGTTGAACAAATTAGATTCTCTAAACATTTTTTCTTTTGCGTAAAATCTTGACTATAGTAAGGGTTGTTGCGTGTGTGTGCAAAAGGTAGATGAGGTATTATAATTCTCAATCACATGGCTAATTTAAAGCAACTTAATTCTTTTGAAAATTTCTTCTGTACATCAGTTCTGATTGAAATTAAACACAATATTTAAAAGCTAAGGATACAAAGACAATATACACAGCACATCAGGTCTAGGCTGCTGAATATTGAAGGAAACCAGACTAAAAAGAACAGACCTCGGTCACACTGCTTTTACTGTCACTTTGCAAAGAGTGTGCTATAGATCAGGCTATTCATACACCTTAAATCCATCACAAATAAATATTCTGGAAAACTGCATGGCAGAATGTCCACAGATTTTCTATCAATTTAGAGCAGTTTCTACTGGAAGCGTCCCATTATGAGCCATTTTGGTACTTTTTTTTTTTTTTAACTATTCAAGTGAAGTTAGAAGTAGGCTTTGAATCCTTTGAGACAGCATTTGAACAAAAGAGCATCAGAAAATATTTTCACTCTGAAAACTGCATGCATAAAAACTAGGAACAGACTTTTTAGCCTTTTTAAGTGTTCACATCTCAGAAACCTTAACTTTTTGTGGTGGTTTTACTGTGCTAGGCAGCTGAACTCCACCATAACCACTCTCTCATTTCCCCTTCCTTAGGAGAGGAGGGGAAGAAGTAAAGGAAAGAACTCCTGGGTTGAGATAAGAATAATTTAATTAACGGAAAAAATAATTATTAAGGAAAGATTATTATTAATTAAACAATTTAACTAAAGGGAAAAAAGGGAAAAGAGAAAAGGGAGGGGGAAAGGAAAAAACTAAACTAAACAAGTAAAGGCTGTGTGGAAGTGCAGAGGAAAGAAATTACTCTCTACTTCCCACAAATGAGCGATGCTTGACCACGTCATTGAAGGAGGGCCTCAACGCACGTAGCCGGTGTTCAGGAGGACAGACGTTTTCACAATGAAAGCCCACCCTACCCCTCCCCTCTTCCTCCTTTTTCCACCTTTTATTGCTGAGTGTGACACCATATGGTATGGAATATCTCTTTGGTTGGTTTAGGTCAGCTTCCCTGGTGATGTTTCTTTCTCACTTTTTTGCCCACCCCCCAGGAGGGTTGAAGAAAGTCCTGATACTGTGCCAGCACTTCTCAGCAGCAGACACAACACTGGTGTGATAACACTGCTGTTCTAGCTACAAGTGCAGAGCATGGCACTGTATGGGCTGCTGCAGGGAAAGTTAACATCCCAGCCAGACCCAGTACACTTTTGTAGAAAGAAAAGGACTGGTGCACTGAAAAGGCCATTTGACTTGGCCTCTCCCTCATCACCACCTACCTTGTGAAGGAAGTAGTCTTCTGTCTTCTGCAAAATTTCAGAAAGCCTAGACAAGCCTTTAGATGGCAGTTGGCAATACAGACTTCCATCTGAGAGAACACTGGTTACTCTGACATTTGTATATACTGCATCTACCTGGAACAGTAAGATTTTGACAAGAAAGGGGACACACAGAAAGTTAGCACATTTGTGAGTACTGTTTTTTGTCCATCCAAGACCTTGTGGTCAATGATTTTTAATGAATTAAAAAGGAAGGAAGCAGATGGTACCTGTAGGTGCAGTTCAAAAGATTTGTCATACAAGGCCTTCAGACAAGTAGCATTAATGTTGATGTCATCTTCTCCAGAAGTGTCATAGAGAACAAAAAGAGGTGTATTACTCCTTTCCAGTATTTCCACAGCAAGTATCTTAGAGTATGTCTGCAATTCCACAGCCTTTACTAGGTCAGGATCATCACAGAAGACTTCCAGCCCTGTAAGACACACCATACTTTTTATGTATTACTTTAATGAAGGGAAATAAAATAAACAGGTGTTTTTACAACTGGAACCTTTCCAAGAATCAGGATGTAGTTGGAAGGTTGTATTGCACCTCAACTTGCATTCTACTGTCTTCTTTTTTAATACAGAAAAACCTCTTCAAGAGGAAAAAAAATCCTCCTCAGAAAGAATCAAGGCAAATACATTGACAAAAAAACTGCATTGAAGTAAAAATGTTTATTCCTGTCAATTTCAAATATTTAAAATAAAATGTTCTTAGAACATTTTAGAATCTTAGAACTAACATCTTAGAAGTTAGAAATGCCAACCAGTTTTAGGAAATTAAGTAACTTCCAGCCCAGTCTAGGAAGTCTCCAAGTGCTAAGAGGGAAAGGATCACTTTAAAAATAATGTAATTATCACATTAGGTCTCATTTGTGGAAAAGGGAGTCATGCTAGTATATGCTTCACACAAGTGTTTTACCTATATTTCTTTAGGCATGTACATATTAAAGGAACAAATGCATCCAAACTAAGTGCACAAACAACTAAGCTCCATTAGAGAGATACTGGGGTCTTCTGATAGCAAGGTTTCTTTATAAAACTCTTGACATCCTTCTTTGCATATTTCTGTGTCTGCTCAGAGTAGCTATCTTGGGCAGAATCTACTACAGAGTTATCACAAACAAGGATCAAAATTCCCAAACTGAGGTGGTTCAATCCATAAGTCGCGCAGCAGCAAGCTGTATAGACAATACTGGCCTTCTCTTACCTGCCAGTTTACATTTTGCAACTTGAAATGGAAGTGAACAGAACTGTTTGTGTAGTTTGTATACACTGTTGCTTTCAATAACCTCACTGAAGCCATGGTCAACATAGTACACCTGATAAGAGGAAGTGAGATAAAAGCATAAGATCATTAATATGATTTTAATACATTTTATGTAATATAATTTAAATAATATATCAATATAATTAAAATAAGATCATTAATATAATTATAATATACTTTACTTGATATAATTTTAATATATATTAATACAATTTTAAATAGACATTGTTGAGCCTAGAAAATGTATTCAGCTGCCACATTCTCTGTGCATCCATTGAACAGGCATAGCATTTTCCACTAATTATAGTGATATAGCAACGTAACACCATTACGCTAATGTTTATTTCACAACTTGAGTATTGAGAGCTTTCAAGGAGAGTCTTCTCAAGATTTCTGTAAAACCATCCTCTTTAACAATCTTGCCCTTCATAGGAGCAGCACTGGAAGGACTCAACATATTAATTGAAACCACATGAACAAAGTTAATAAAGTGGCAATTTTAGAGTTTTCAAAGTGTTGAAGACTCGAGCACTATGTAAGTGCCATAATGTTTTGTGTTTTGTTTTAGAGCCTTAGGAGGACCATGTGGAGTTATATTTCCAGTAACTTTGACACAAGTACCACAAATATTGCCGGAAGTCAGTAGTGAAAGTGTTGGTTGGCAGCAGGTAATCAGAACTAAGGTGAGAGAAAGAAGGCTTACATAAGGCTTTTTATAACTTTTTTCTAAACTCTATCGTGCAAAATATCTGCACAACGGACTTTCAAAAGGGAGTCCGAGCAGTGGTGGTTGATCAGCAAGCAAGTGCTGCAATGTAGCAGTGGTCTTTTTTTGGCTGCTAGCTCTGCCTAGACAAAAATCAGAGGTAAGCTTGCTATTTTTCTCTGAAGCCGATGTAATCTTTCACAAAACTGAGTTCTGTGACAACCTGATCCTTCAAGTTCCAGCTGAAGGTTATCATGCTTTCAGAAAAACTCATTCTATTTCATGCATTAGTTAAAAATTTATGAAATGGATCAATTTTTTAAGTATGTTAAGCAGATGTGGGTAAAAAGTCACCTTATTATGGGAAGAAATGAAAAACGTTATCATTAATGTTTGACCAAGCAAGAAATAACTGGAAAATTTGTCACTATTCTTACAGTTCAGTTAGTTCAATTATATAGTCTAGTTTCTCTATGGATGTCAAGAAACATCTCCTTGGCTCAGGAAACATTTAACAGGGCAGTTAAATAATCTCAGAGGGGTTAACATGCACACCAGATACAACTCCCAGCATACCAGACTTGTCTGGAAGGGAAATTTAAGCACAAGTATTTCCTTCTCACTGTCTTGCTAATTAATGTATATGATAGATACTTCAGTACAAGACTTCAAGCAAGATCTGAGACTTATTGGCTCTCGAATTTTCTCCTTTCCCATTCCAGATAGCACCACTACACCCATTCTTCCCATTACTATCAAAGGTGAATTTTCTGCACCAAAGTGCTTTAGTGCCCAGCCCTGTATGAAATCCCAAACCTCCACCAAATCCAAAATATCTGTGGAAAAAAAAATGAAAGACCATTTATTTTTGACAATCACACAACTTAAACGAAAGACTTCTAAAAGTATTCACTTCTCCTATAACTGAAAAAAGAAGTACTTCAGGTTGGGAAAGGAGACAATGCTAGCAATGCACCACATCTGAGAATTAACTGTGCACCTAAAAACAAAAACAAACAAAAAAAACAGACAAACAAAAACATTTTAAATCTTTCACAAAGTGCCCCAAACGAATAATTGCTTGCCTTTATTCTCTTGTCTTCCACAGAAATTATCCGAGCACGCAACCAGGCCTCTTCTTCAGTGTGTACAACAACAAGTTGCCCAACACTCAGAGACTGAACTTTTAAAACTGCGCAATTCTGACTATAGTATGCTTTCATGTCATCTTCCATTTGCTCCTGGGCATAAGAATAATCTTTGCCCACATACCTGCAGTATTTCAGTAAGAACAACCAAGCAGACAAACAAACAAAAACAAAACACACACAGGAGTTAGCTGAATAAAAGCTGAATAGAAACCTGAGAACCTTTATACACATATATGAACAAATTATGGATATATACATATTTTAAGGACATTGGTATCCAGACTCTTCCACTAACAGGGCTATAGGAAAGTAGTAACTGACAAAATTTAGTACTATTGTTCATAGTTAAATGTGGTCCAGCACTACAGAATCTAACATGCTCAACTAGACCTTTAGTAAGAGATCTTACGTAATTATTACAAACATGCAGAGGAAGTTGACCACAAGAGCAAAATATCTGGAATGAAATGTAAAAAAAAAAAAAATATATATACAGAAACTGATGACATCTCTGAAGTTACTCAGTCCTTAGCAAACAACAGTTTATCAGCTTTTCACTAATGTCAATCAAAGCACAAGGCATCTAAAATGGTTTTACAGATCCCTCTCAAACTATGTGCTGTTTACTCTTGGCCTTCCGAACAAGCCTGGTACTAGGCTGCTGACCTGATGTTTTATACTGAAGTAATTTGAGTTGCGTGAATCTTCTCATCTACTCCACAGTGGACATGGAGTGAGACTACACAAGCGGGTATAGGAAGCTTAGAATTTCACTTCTTAGCATTGGTTTCATAAGGATATTTAAAGGACAGTAGGGTTATTGAAGTAGAAAAATCATTCAAAACTTCCTGCCTCACTATTTTCTGGTAACAGGTAAGGATCCTACCAAGGGAGATTTTGGCAGTTAAAAGACAACTGGAAAGTTATTTTTTGTATTCTTTAGAAACAAATATTGGAAAACGACCTCAAAAAAGTGTTATATACATGTGGCCAGACTAGAGAGTGTGCACAGCATCATTGCTAGTCTCAACTGGAACTGCTTCATGGGCCAAGTAAATAAAGCTTGATGCTTCACTGTGAAAGGAAAAGGGTTGTTGTATTCTTCTATAGCAAAACAAGCTATGCAGTTTTCTGTTCAAAAAGATAAAAGGGAAAAAAAAATCCACACCACAGCACAGAAACTCAAAACAACTGAGAATAAAAAGTGAGATAATTATTTCTTGTGAGAAGTCAGGTGTTGCATCCAGCATAACGTCTCTCTAAGCACAGTTATAGATGTACACAGAGCATCTATGAGAGCTTCAATCACCTCACTTTCATTGACAAGAAAATTCTTGAAGAATTGTACCAAGTCTCAAAATAGCACCAAACCTTCCAGTTTCATCTTAATTAATTAGCACTGCAATAGAAAGGTTTCAGCTAAGCAACAGTTAATCATATACCAAGAAAGTAAAGACATATTGTTCCATCCCCAAGACGGGAAAAGGAATCTTCATTTTATCGATCAACCAAGAAACACAGCAACTGATAGCCACAGCACAGTGCTCGCACAAATCCCGTGAAAGTGACTGTTACTACATGCACAGGAAAGGAGAGCCCACGCATTGTTTCTTTCTTGTATCTTGCAGGAATATTTTCTTGCTACTGCAGAAATATTTTTCCTTCAAGTCCAGTTTCATCTTGAAGATGAATGACCTTGCCTATGAAGTGTATGCATCACTCGGCACGCTGCACCTAAGGCCAAGAAGCCACTGATCATTGCCAGTTACCTACACAGAGCTGACAAGTTGAGAAACTTTTATTATTTAATATTGTCCAAAATATATGGTCCAAAATTTGGGAACTGCCACTTCAGAGGAAACTTAACAAAAGCAGATTCAGCTCAGTGTAACACAGCAGCTTAATCTATGGGACTTGGGGCATTCTACGTTATTCCCTAGAGACACACTCATTAAATGAAATGATTAAGGCAATCATCCAGAGTCAGAGTGCAGCTATGACCAGAGATTTACTATATTTTTCATTCTTAAGGAGACAAAAATATCTCCTGGATAGAGCCAAGTTTCTTTCCCTCAGCTGGGCCAATAAACTGGAGGCAACAGGAAGGCTGCATGATTTAGTGTTCTGAAGCAGGAACTTCAAAAGGTCACAGAGAATGGGTGAAGACACCAATGACAATGTCAAATGTTGCACTTATCCTCAGAAAAGACCAAAAAAATATAATCTAGGGAACTCCAGGCAAGTATGATTCACTTTGGTCCCTGAAAAAATCATATAGCAAGTCCTTCTGAAACACATTTCTGAGCACATTAAGACTGTGAAGACACACGAAGAACAGCTAATACGGATTTAGGAAAAATACATCATGCCTGATCAACTTCAGTGTCTTTTGTGATGACCGCATTTGTGTAAAATGGGGAAAGCAATGGATATCATTTACCTCAGCATTTGCAAAGCTTTTGACACAGTCTCCCACAACATGCTGGTATCCAAGTTCTGAAACTGCAGTGCTGAACTGTGGATAGATTATAAAACAGCCTGGTGGTGAGCTCAGAGGGCAGAGGTTAATGGGTTATGCTTTATCTGGAGGCCAGCGACAAATGGAGCACTCTACAGATCTGTCCCAAGACTTGTCCCGTTAAACTTATCGGCGACCTGGAGTATGTAACGGACTGCTTACTCCAATTTGCACGTGACAACAAAGTGGTGTCACAGCTGATATACTCCAGGGCAGGTCCACCATTCACAGAGACATGGACAGGCTGAGGAACAGGCTGCCAGGGAAGTCACAGTATTTAACAAGGAGTAGCATCATGTATGGCACCTGAGAAGGAAGAGACCGTGGAAAATGGTGGGGACAGACCAGCTGCTGAGAAGAACTGCAGAAAAGTGTCTAGGAGTCATGGCATATACAAGCAGAGTACAAACCAGGAGCGTGCCTCACTAGCAAAGATTCTGGAAAACATCCTGGCTGTATTAAGAGAAACAAAGCCAGTCAATGGAAGAAAGTGAATATCCTTCATTGGTATTCAGTAGATCACATCTGAAACATTCTGTCAGCTAAGACATCAAACAAAACAAGGTCAGGAGAAGGGTGTCAAGATAGCTGGGGACTAGAAGACCTGCCACGTGAGGAAAGGCTGCAAGAACTGTGCTGTTCGGCTTGGAGAAGAGATGGCTTCAGCGGGACCTCGCAGTGGTGTTCCAGTACATACAAGGAACTCACCACAAAGACAGAACGATGATCTTCAGTGGCACTGGTGGGAAGACAACAGGCAACGGTCATACCTTGAAACAGAAGAGGGCCAAACCACATACAAGGAACAAACTCCCCCCATGAGGCAGCTGAGCAGAGGGGCATGCTGCCCAGAAAGGTCATGCAGTCTCCATCCTAGGAAGATTTTCAACACCTAACTAGCTAAGCCCTGATTAACCTTGTCTGACCTCAGAGTTGACCCTGCTTTGTGCAGCGGGTTGGCCTAGAATCCTCCTCAGGCCCATTCAGGCCTGTTGTACTTCTGTAATTAAGCAGTCATTCAGAAGTATGTTTTCCATGAATGTAAGAGGCAAAGATGGCATTGCTTACAGAACAATTTATGTGGGTGACCTGTGAAGACTTGCTCAGAAAAGCTTCTCTAACATTCAGCCTTCAAACATCCTTAAATGCGTCCTGAAAAAAGTCATCTTTTCTTTCATCATGTCCGAAAAATCAAACGAAATAGATTACTAGTCTGAACTGGTGGAGGACATCTCATATTCTTCATAAGAAAAGAAAAACCATTAAACCAACAAGCATTAAGCCAAATGCAAGTCACGCTATGAACCTAACCAAATGAATCATTAATTTTTTTTTAAAAAAAAAAAAAAAAAAAAAAAAAAAAAGCACAGTTCAGGTAACCTTGTAGCTGGAGCCAAACCATCGAGAGAGTGAATATTCATCAGGAACAGCTTTTCCAAATTAATTACTGGAAATGCCCTTAAAGTGACAGATTAGAAAGCTAAGATATGTTACTCCACATATGCAGTAAATTACCATGCATGTAGAAAGGTTACAAAATAAATTTATAAGACACCTACAGAAACAGAAAAAGCACAAAATAGGGATTGGGCTAGCAGCCGAAATAAAGATAGAAATTTTCGTTTGAGAATTTTGCCATCGCAAACCCCCAAGTATGGGGATTTTCACTACAAGTCGTCAACTATTACTGTTCCATGACTTCAGGGAACCAAACCGATGGGCTGACACAAAGGAAGTTCAGTTCTTTGTGTTCCAATACATTAATGACACCTAGAAAAGAATATCATCTAAATATCCACTTTAACTCTAGTGTATTGAACACTTCCAGCCAGTAGTGAGGAAAGGGGTATTAAATGCATAGTGAGAGGATCTGTAAGTGAACTGCAGACATACTTACTTAGATCCTAATCAGGACCCTTGAGAATGACTGAAACTATCTAGGGAAAACTGAAACTGCAGAAACTGAAGGGGAAAAAAACAGAGCTGTCAATTTAGTATATTACCAGACAGCTATGCAGTTCATGCTCTGAAGTGACAGACAGACCTGTTTAACAGTTGAAAAATCCTAGAGAAAAAGTGTCACTGCTTTTTCATTTTTTTAAATCCTGATAGGATTTGTATTTTTTATCCTAACAATGAAGTATAGTTATTTCCTGAAAGAGTACAGTACCATATACATAACATAATGACACAATCCACTTCTTACACTGTTCTCTGAGGCTGGACTGATTAAACATCCAACCAAGAAGCACTAGCTGTTTCTTCTTGGATGGAAGCTCAAAAAGTGAAAACTGCAGTATAATCTGAACATGCACAACTCACACCTAGTTAGTAACAAGTCAGTTACAGAAGTAAAAAAAAAACTTTAATAGATACTATAGCAGTATCTGAAGACTACCTCCAATATTATTAATGTGTTATAGAACGGTTATTCTAAAAAGTCAGATTGGCTTTGAGCCTCAGATAAGCTAGAACTGATCAGCTCAGAGTTTAGCAATCTTCCATTTACACACAAAAAGAGAAGAATTCTTAAGTTTCATTATCAACACAGGTAAATAAACTCCTGCAGTTCAGCACAGTATGAGTTTATGAATTTATAAATTACGCAAAAAAGATAGATTCTGAAGTGTGAACTTGCCTAATTATAAGCTCGTTAGTGTTGTTCAATTCTACCACCATGACAGACACAGGTCCTTCTGATGGAATGAGTAGAGGAGGAACAGTTACTTTTTCTGCATACCACTCCTTGGATTCTTCATACTGTTGTTCAGCTGTGGCCTTCACATTATCGGGTGTCTGGACCTTCTCAGTGACATTCAGATTCTCATCAGTGCATCTTTGGGATTTAACATAGAGGATGGCCTTTTTGGGGACATTAGATACATAGTCAACAACGCATATATCTGAGAGCAACTCCAGATTATTGAGAATGCCTTCTGGAAATTTTACTTGGTAAGTGTCTTGGTACAATTTGGGAAGTGCATTAGCCCAGAGACCACTGGAATACTTCTTCAGGATATTAACAACTTTTTGCTTGAAGTCACTACTAAGTGAGGCAGACTCAGACTCCATACTTGCTTTTAACAATGGGTCCACTTTTGAAGAAGTAACATTCTGAGATGTCTTTTCTTGCTCTGTATCATTTTTCATAGTTGGTGATATTCTCTCAGCAGGATAAAGAAGCCCATCTGTCTGTTCACCTGTGCATACTTTCTGCACCTTGGAAAGCAAGAAGCAGAATCAATGATCAGTTGCATCTCTAAAGTCATAATTATTTTAGAATTACATTTTTGTAACATGCATTTCATACAGACTTTGAGGTGGACACCCACAAGGAATTAAGCTTGAGCTAATTACTACAGAGAAGTCATTTCTTGCAATGCTTCTCGATTTTGGGGGAATACCAAGCAAATATGACATCAAGACAGAGCAAATATGAAAGTTGTGCATTACAATCAGGAGTTGGTTCCAAATAAGTTTATCTCCTTTCTTCTTGAAGGAACAAAGGATACACATGCCACAAAACTTAAATCTTTTGCACATCAGCCCCCCCCCCCCCCCCCAACCCTTCCCCACACAAAAACACAATAAAAAAACAAGATTCCATCTCAGTTCTCCAAGTGAAATGGGATTTGATTACATACTTCAGAAATTGAACACCTGTGAGGCAGTGTTGCAAAAGCAGCCTGCTATTGCACTTAGGGAATGGTATTTTCTTGAAAGAAGTTCTTAAATTAAGGAAAAAAATCTGGATCATAATAACTTTAAGAAAATCGATTTGGCAGTTTTGAACCATGCCCATAACCTCCCTCTACACTCAAGATGTTTTTCAAGTCCATATGACTCTACTCTTTGCCAGTTTCAATAGTGAGCATCCCACATGGTCTGAAGTCACAACCATGAAAGCACCACTTTAAAACTGCAGAACAAATTCACAACAAAAATTAATTTTCCTAAAGCTACAGTTTCAACTAAGATCAAACTAACTGTGGGTTAGCAGGTATATCTATGTAGAACTGAGGTAACAAAAGCTATCAGTGCTTATACGTTGGTCCTGAAACCTGATCATCTCCTACAAGAATTTTTCCTTAAGTTTTACATAACTCCACTTTGATGTTCCTTCCTCAGAATAAAATAACTTAAATCAGTTTCCCAGGTACACATTATGCCAAAGCCCTTTACAGAGAAAGATCAGTGAAGAACAAATTGAATAGTTAGATTACTTGCTATTACTCAGGCCCAGCATTTGCCTTCAGGAGTGATATCTACAGCCATCAGAACTTAATAAACCTTGCTAAAATCACTCTCTGCTGTTGTCTTAGCAACTTGCGAGGGAAGCATAACAAGATTTAAAGTACTATTTTACACAAGAATAGTATGTCTCTTTATCAAGACAGTATTAATGAGACAAGAACATTTAGTTACAATGCACTGAACAGCTGTAAAAAATGGCCATTAGTGTGTCAAGAACCACATATTTTCTCCTACACGCAGCTACTCACACATCCCAAATTGCCTCACACCCCACCTTGTTTAGAGTCAGCAAAACCCACTAAGGGCTACTATATATCCTGGCTGCAGCTAGGATCACGTTAGTTTTCTTCACAGTAGCTGGCATCATGCTGTGTTTTGGACTTAGGGTTAAAATGTTGAAAACTCAGTGATGTTTCAGTTGTTGCAGAGCAGCACTCACACAGAGCCAGCTCCTTTCCAGGCCCTTGTGCTGCCCCACCAGCAAGGAGGCTGGGGGTGCACCAGGAGCTGAGACGGGACACAGCCAGGACAGCTGGCCCAAACGGACTACAGGGATGTCCTGTACCATGTGGTGTCATGGTCAGCAATAAATATGGGGGTTGTCTGGGGGCAAGCAATTGTGTTGTGCACCACGTGTTTTGTGTATTTCCCCCCAGCCTCACGCTTCCTTTCCTATTGAACTGTCCTTATCTCAACCCAAGAGTTCTACTTTTTTTTCCCCAGCCACTCCTCCTCCCCTTCCCACCTGCTGGGAGAAAATGGCAACATTCTCAAATGAAAATTCCCAGGGATTTGGTTGAGTCCCCATCCCTGGAGGTCTTTAAAAGACGTTTAGATGTAGAGCTTAGGGATATGGTTTAGTGGGGACTGTTAGTGTTAGGTCAGAAGTTGGACTCGATGATCTTGAAGTCTCTTCCAACCTAGAAATTCTGTGATTCTGTGACTTCAGTGTACCAGTGGAACTTGCACGAGGTTCATAAGGATCTCTGCTAGTTAGCTTGATACAAGAAGTTACAAAACATGTCCAGCCATACCAACTAGAAGGTCAAAATACGTCTACAATGACATCTACAGTGTCAGGAGGAACCTATACATGGTTCACTGTTTTCCAATAATGGAAAAGTCTGCGTTATCAGGAGGTCCCTAGTCCAACCTCCTGCTCAAAGCAGGGCTGACACCAAAGGCAAATCACATTGTTCACAGCCTTGTGCAACAAAATTCTGAAAGTTCCCAAGGAAAGAGATCCCTGTGGTCTTGCACCACTCACATGGTAAAGAATTTTTTTTAATTTTTTTATTTTTTACCATGGACAAACAAATTTTCTTTTTGCAATCCTGATTCTTGTCCTTTCATTAAGCACCTCTGATTTCATTTTCTCCATATAACCCCTTTAGATAGTGGAAGACTGTAATTAGATGTCCCTTTCCTCCAGGCTCTGCTAAACTGCGTGAGATCATCAGCTCTGCAAGAGAAAAACCTTGGCTGTTCTGGAACCTAGTATCATTGAGCAGCCTGTCCTTTGACCTGGATTTTAATCTGAAACTTTTTTTTTTTTTTTTAAATTTAAACAAATGTATAGATTTTAGAAAAAAATGTAACCACTACATTTTAAGCTGAAACTCCATCTTCTGAGAGAGATACAGAGGTCAGGGCCTCAAAAGCAGTATCTCAAAAACTGAATAGGACAGTTATAGGCTGATGACATCTCACTGGAAGTTATAATGCTATTCCCAGTTAAAATTAGTGTCTAAGCTCTAGAAGATGCTTATCTGGCTGCTACTGTTGATTTCATAGTGGGGGGGAAAGCAAAATGAATACAATGCTCAAATCTGGAAGGCTCTTGTTACCTAACCCAGGAATGTCACAAGAAAGGAAAGAGACAGATTTAAGTACAGAATGTGTAAAAATAAGCTCTTAGGTCTATGTCTCCAATCTTTGCTCTTTATTATTTACAGTAGTAGCTGTAAAGACACTCATCCCTTAATGAATCAAGACAGATTGTAAGACCTGAAGATACAATACAGTTAAGTTGAAATGGGATCTTGCATTAAAAAGAGCCTCTAAAAAAGTTTACAGGCCTTTCTATTCCTAATGAAGTTAAGCTACAGAAGGACTGCAGGAAATGAAGTAATCTCAATTCACTTTAAATTCCCTTAGCAATTATAAAGCCCCTTCAACAAGCCCAGCATTTTATCCATACAGATGAAGCTTTTCCCTTTAAAAAGCATTATTCCACAACATAATTTAACTACAAGTACAATCTCAAGCACTGGTAAGAAGGGAAGACAGGTCCAGGGTAAAGTGGAGCTTGCAAAACACACAAGACCTACAAGGGAAGACCCCTGAGGGCAGACATCCCATAGCTTCTCTTCCAGTGTACTAGCACCCTGTTAAGGAACTAAGTACCCTTCCAATCTGCTGGGAATGTCCTGAGCTGCAACCCGACTGATGTTTCTTGTCTCACCACTGTGCACCACCAAGATAATCTAGATCTATATTCTCTCCCCTTTGCCTTCTCTTCCTTAGTTTGAGGAAGGGCCTTTCTCAAACTTTCCTTGGATGTGCTATTATTTAGCCACCTCCTCATTTAGAGGACATTTATGAAGTGGCTTCATTCTGTTTGTCTGCCCTGTCCTATCTCAGGGAGCCCCTGAACCTAGATGCAGGTTGCCAGGCACATCAGGCTCACAAGTGACAACATGATGGGAGGAATCCCTTTCCCAAACCCTTGTTAAGACAGACAGGCCAATGTCAGCCTCCTGTGCTCCAAGGGCCCCTGGCTGGAAGGAGCCCAGCAAGCAGTGCATACTGTAGCTGACGGATGGGGAGTAGCCGCATAGCAAAGGCTCTTGGAGGTCTTGGTGGACAGCAAGTCAGGCTGGAGTCAGCCAGGACTGGGCATTTGCTTGGGCACTCCACCCCCTCACAGAGCCTACTAAGAAAGCAGCTACACAGACCTGTCCCCAGCATCAATCCTGAAGGGTTGCCCCCTTGTGAGAACTAACTGCACCTCATACAGACCATAGATGTCTCAGTTTTCCACCCCACCTTTTGGTCCGCTGTTCTCATTTATATATTAACCCCACCTGGTAAACAAGACTGTAAGCAATTATGTCAAGGGCCTTTATAAACTCAAAGAAAACATCATGCACTGCTCTAATGAGCTCATGTCCTCAGAGAAAGCAACTGGACTGAGATGTATTTGTACCTTCTGGCATGAGGAATCTTACTGTGCCCCTAGAACCTCAGCCAAGGAAAGGAGCTTGGTTTTAAAAAACAACAATCAAAAAACAAACACAACTAACAAATCCTTGCAAGTGTAACGCTCCATCTACAAAATACACTTAAGAGGCCAAAGCATAACAAATAGCCTAGAAAAAGAATCATGGCACACTACCTTGGCAAGTAATGGCACCCTAGGCACTGAGGACTTAAAGATATCCTAAGTAGTCATGTACAAGACTGAGAAATTTGCTTAAAGGAGCAACCAAGGAAACTTTTAGTTCCAGAAAGTGCTTGGCATTACCAGGACAACGATCTGTTCAAGAAGGCTGTGTTAGGACGTACTGCAGACCATCCTGAAAGACACTGGAGGCTTAACTTTACCTTTAGGCACCCTGCCTCTTGGCTAGCTGTTAACTAGTGCTGCAACAGAGCTGAATACATTTTAGCTGACAGGACTATTAAACTTTACATGCTAAAGACTGGCAGCAGAATAAAGAGAGAAGATCCTTACCAACCTTTAAGCCTCTTAACTCCAATGATAGCTCTGAGGTCCTCTAGGCATTGAAGCTCTGTTTTGAAGAGAGTGTAGGTAGGTGCTGACTGAGCCAACAATTTAGAGGCAGGAAAATGCCCCTATTTCAGTAAGCTGTTTCCACATAACTTCAGTATAATTTAGCTCAGGTGGACATTATTGGACTATTTCTTGCACAAAAACTAATATTCAGGAAGAAACAGATTCCGCCAGTTGTTACTATGGCTAACAGACCTTTGAGGATGCCTTTAATTATAAGCAAAAAACTTCACCTGTGAGCAACTCTTCATATCAGCCACCTTTCTTTATCACAAGTATCTCAACTTGGTATCCAGCAGAGTTTAGAGCTTTACCTGCAAGGTCCATCCTATTAACGTGGCTGGCAGGCCTGCTTTGCAAGCACACCGTGCCTGCTGTTGCTTCTCCGTTGGAGAGTACAAGAGTGCCAACTGCTGTCAGGACATATTATCAAGGGCAACAGAGGCTGAATCCTACTACACATAAGAAAACCATGTTTGTCCTAGGGCTGAGTAACAGAGGGAGCTCTTAAAAATTAAAATCTGGAGTCCAAAATAATAACGCTTCAAATAAAAAAAAAAAAAGATTCCAGGCTAAATACTGACACTGCAACTGAGTAAGCCAAGTAGAATGGAAAAGAAGAACAAGTCAGTTCCTTTTTATATACACATACAGAGTAATAAAGGCAGATAAAATCATGTATGTATTGCTAGGAAAAAGAACAAGTGTGTTTGATGATACCACTGTGTTAATACATATGTAAAATCAAAAGAAAATCCACTTTGCTGTGCCAGAATGACCAAGGTAAGGCTGAGTTTCACTTAAATGCTGCGCACAATGATGATGAAAAAGCAGGTATGCTGGCAACCTCCCTAGAACATCAGGATACCTTCCCGGAAGGAAGTGGAAAAAACACCCTAAAATTAGTTTTTAGTCAGAAAATGTCACTCAGTGACATTTTTCAAGGCTCTATTCACAATTAGCATATGCAGTTATTTTCTGCCGTTCTTCTACAAGGCAGGGCAACAAAATGCACAGTGGAGAGTAGTGTTCAATGACAGATGCAGAACATCATTTCGTGGCGAATGGGAAAAGCCTGGCTCCATTATTCTTGGTATAAAACAGGTCCTCAAAGACTGCTCTAAAACATTCTTATCGGAACCATCAAACAAATTCAAAAGTTCAATGATTCAACCAAAATAACTCATCACAGTTTCAGAAGGGCTGAGGTCTGAAAGCATGTCTGGATGTCATCGAGTCCAATCCCCTGGCTCAAGCAGGGCCAACCAAAGCAGGTTGCCCGCGACCAGGTCCAGGTGGCTTTTGAAGGTCTCCAAGGAGGGAGGCTCCACAGCCTCTCTAGACAACCAGTGCTCAGGCCAGTGCTCACAGGTCAGAAGTGTTTCCTGATGTACAAAGTAAACCTTCCCATGTTTCAGTTTGAGACTCCTGTCTCTTGTCCTGTCACTAGCCACCACTAGAAAGAGACGTACTGCATCTTCTTTGCACCCTCCCTTCAGGTATTAATATACACTGTTAAGATCCCCTGTGATCCACCCCTCTTTTCTAGGCTATGCAGTCCCAGTTCTCTCAGCCCTTTCTCATAGGAAAGATGTTCCAGTCCCTTCATCTTTGTGACCCTTTGCTGGACTCTTTGTTATGTCCGTGTCTCTTTTGTACTAAGAAGCCCAGAGCTGTGCTGGACAGATGCAACCAGATGTAGGGCCAATATACAAATGTCCAAGTGGAAACCAATAACAAGGTCCTTAGGAAAGAGCACAGGGTAGAGGACAATTGTAATTACACCTCTTCATCCCATTTTAGATATCCCTTGGTTCAAGGACTATTGATTAGTGACAGTTTCTTTGGAATAAAAAAGTAGTTCATGACTACTGAGGCCAGGGATTATCCTGTGAATGTAATCAGTTGCTTTTGAACCCAAGATGACCACTCCCAGTTTACCTTCTCTAGGTCTCTTACTACTCTGTAGCCTG
Source organism: Nettapus auritus (assembly GCA_011076525.1). Classification (NCBI taxonomy): domain Eukaryota; kingdom Metazoa; phylum Chordata; class Aves; order Anseriformes; family Anatidae; genus Nettapus; species Nettapus auritus. The sequence goes on along the minus strand of CM021797.1, from coordinate 67,345,513 downwards.
TATCTCCATCTTTCCTCACCTAAATCAATTAACTTATTTGTTGTTCATACAGTACCCATTACTTATCTTTACCCCGGTCATCTTTCTGAATCACCCCCTTCATTCTGCTTCATCTCTCAGGAAGTGTTTGAATATTTTCTGGGTGGAGTCTGGAGAAACACATCTGATTTTGACATGCAGTCGCACAACATATTTGCCCAGTGGCATAGTGTTTGTTTTGTTCTCTATTGCTTTTTGTGTGCTTCCCTTCACTTGCATTTTTTCCAACCCAACATTTTCATGAAGTTACAGTAAGAGACAGTATCACTTTTCCCAAGTCTAACAGTCCACTCAGAACCCACAATTTTATGTGCAATAACAAAGTCCTTTCAGTAGGACTGTAGTTGCTGTAGTTAAGTTTCAGCTGCAGTGTTATGCGCTAGCTATCTGGTATTAGGGAGTTCTGCACTTCTTCAGAGAGCCATGGTCTTTGTAACCTGAAACAGCCCTGCATCATCAACCAACTCAGCATGTATTCACATCCTTTACCAACATAACAGTCCTGACCAGCATGCGTCCAACTGCAGCCCTGTGAAACTCCAGAATGATTTCCTGACTTTCTGAAAAATTAACCATTTCAGTTTTGTTAGGTTTACAATCTCGGACTAGTTACACATTCATGCAAGGACCTTTCCTATTGCCCTAGGACTGTGTAATTCTCTAAAAGCTTTTGAAAGAAAATTCGGAAATTCAACTAGATGTTTTGAGAAAAGATGTAGGAATTTCATCTTTCCTGAATCATCCCATCCTTGGTGACTTGCAGAGAAGTTCAAATACTTGAGGAGAGCTGAGCAAGTGCAAGGAAAAAGTATTTAAAACATACATGCTGCTCAGTAAGGAGGTTTATAAAGAGACTGCAAGAGATACCACAAAACATGCAGACAGCACCAAAGTAAATTATTACCTTTTGATCACTTGTGACTTCCAAAAAACAATGAACTTGTTTGCTTACACGTCTGCATCCCTCTCACTCCCATACCTCTGGTGTAGTGTTCTCTCTCCCTCAGAGGTTCAGCTGCCTGTATCCCAAGGATTCAAAGCTAAGCCCAAACACAGCAGAGCTACACAACTTTGGCTCAGAGTTCTAAAAAAAAATTTGTTAGGTTGTGAGAAAGACTTGTGAAAAAATCTGTAGAAAGGTAAGAAATAAAACAGGGATAGGATCACTGAAATGAGTATCATTAATGGCTCAAAGATGCATGACAAAGTAATCTGTGAAATGGAAAGGTGTAAGATTCTGAAAGAAAAAATGAAGGTGTGAGTCACCAGCAGTCAGATGGATCCACCACAGCAGTAGTCTTGCTGGTAATGGAAGCAGACAATTCAGCAACACTCAGGATCTGAATGACAGAGCTGTTGAAACAGACCTTTCTGCTCCTGACTGAGATCTGCCTGGCCAGAAAAGACCTTCTGTCATTGTGTAAGGATGATCAGCCTATTTATTCTCAGCCCAATTGCTCATAGATTATAGCCAAACTTCAATAAGTAATAGCCACTAAATAATTACCTTGTACTTTTGTGTCTAGCTGTGCAAAATGAGAAACTACACGCAAGATGCTCAAGCAAACTAACCCGAAGGACGGGAGGTAGCAGACCAATGGATAACAGTCACCAACAGTTGTAGTAGGTCCTCTTGACTGAAAGCTGAAGACTGAAAGCAAGACCGTCTACCTGTAAATCACAGCAATTTCTGGAGGCTTCAGCTCACTAGATAGGAAACTTTTCCACTACTCTTGGTTGTAACCTAAACATGGAAAAGATTATTTCCCTGGAAGGAAAGCATGAAATTCCTTCTTTCTAGAGAAAAAGTTAAGGATGGGAACTATTAAGAAGCGACACTGTCCAGTACAGAGACCTCAAACAATTAATCTGGTGACACTGAAAATGTAATACAAGGCTCACTAAGCTACTACTGATCAGTTGACATTTAGTAAGAGTGTGTGTTTTCTATTTAAGATGTTGAGAGAAACACCAGGCATTTTTCCTGTTCTGAGACTGGCAGACACACCCATTATAACCATCAAAAGAGGCAGAAGTAATTCAGAAATTAGTGATGGAATCATCTTTATTGATGCCCAGAGAGGCTGTGGAGTATTCTTCCCTGAAGACACTCAAAAGCTGCCTGGAAAGAATCCTGGGTAATGTGCTTTAGCAGACCCTGTTTAAGCAGGAAGGCAGGACTAGAGGAGTTCCAAAAGTCCCTTTCAATATCAACCATTCTGTGATTCTATGACTCTGCCCTATGACATTTCAAAGGATCTACATTGTTGTACAACTGCAGGACACTTGTTTGAACCAGAAATAAACACTAAGACATGTGTGGTAGCCTTCATACAAGGCAGCCTGGACAGCAGTTCAAAACTTCTCCATGCCAGAGCCGTGAGTACTCTTTACGTAAGTCAATAAAGTGTCCGAGTCAGACTCTATAGGCTCATTAACAATCCTCTACAATAAGACTGACTGTGCCAAGGCAACTTGATAGCTCTGATTGCTGTGGCACTATGCTTGCTGTGTTAGAATATTTCCACAGATTTAACGACCACTTATTTACACTAAAATGAATGTATTTGTTTGCTAGAAAAAAAGAAAGAGGCCCAACAAATAACACGCAAATGGAAAGCAGATACAGATAGAAGATCCTGCATGAACAGTAACATTTGTCTGGAATATTAGACAAGAAAAAGATAAGACTGAAATTTGCTGCATGAATTAAGCAACTAAATCAGAACAGCCTGCTGCATGGGTAACATAGGAGCTGATCATCAACCATCAAAACAAATTGCAGCTGTTTGTGTAAGTTACTGCTGTCTGTAATAAGATGTGACAAATGCATTTTATGTATGTGTTAGAACAACTTGTGCTAATAGCATGCAAATGATGCTATTCCTGAAGAGCGAGTATTTATCATCAGTGCAACTTATTTAATGTTTACGATAAAATACTTAGCATTATGGAATGAAAACCACTTCATGCAGACACAGGTTCTCACTACTTTGAAAACATTCTGGTGTCTTGGTTTGACAGATGTTGAAGTTCACTGATATAACTGGCCTTTTAAAGTAAAGCTAAGCAAAGCCTTGGTGCAAAGTAGCATTAAACCCTAAATGGAACCATCAGTGCAGAGAAGGGACAAAAGCATAGCAACTGAAGATCCTTAACCCACTGGTGATGGCAACAAGGCAGACCGGTAAGTGTAGGCTCAGTCTGATGCCAGTTCCTAATAAAAAGGATGAAGATAGCCCTGGTGAGCAGGAGATAACTAACATCAGTGGAGGGCAGGAAGGAGGAGAGCTGTAACCCCTTCCCTCAACATTATCCCTTAACTTTCAACTAGTTGCATCATAAGCCTAACTTACACAACAAAAATCAAATAATCTTGACTTAAGATGTGGGAAATACCTGTTCAAAGTCAATAGGAAGATAAAAACTGTAGATAGGCCTAAGACTGTTCCTAAAGAATTTTCTGGTAGCTCAATGATTTAGAAGGGGAAAAGAAGGCCCCACAATGTGGAAAAGCAAAGCGGGAAAATAAAAAATGCAAAATGCAAAGGAGGAAAATAAAAAACATTGCATGGTAGGTAAGCGTCATTACCTATTGTTTGAGTTGTCAGTGTTATAGCTGGTGTCAAAGGTGGCAACTCAGCAACACTGAGCACTTGCTGCAGGAGGCCAACAAAGGCTGACCTTTCTTCTCCAAAGCAATGCCAGATCAGTCAAGAATGACTTTTTGGATGTTGTTTCAAAGATGCTTTTTTTTTTTTTTTTTAAACAAAGCAGTTAGGTATCTTGAAAGAAAATGCAAGGCTACCTAAAATAACATTTGGCAAAAGAGCACTGAAATCTGAAGGGTACTGACATCATCCACAAAAATGATATTCAGTACTTACTGTGCAGATATGAGGCCAGTGCTCAAGCTGACTGAGCACTGCTGTGCTAAGCTCGTCCCAGTACATTTCCTGGTAAATCCGTGCCATCTTCGATACCCAAATACCATTTCTGTACTTGTTCAAGATCTCCTTAATGCGGTTTTGGACTTCATTAATATTAGGAGCAGAACGGCCAGAAGCAGCAGTACGTGTTTCCACAATGGATGTATTTAAGTTATCTGTTAAATAAAAATAAAACCATTAAGTAAACGGTCTTAGCAACAGAGACAGATGTTCACCCACCTACTTAAAATATGGAAGCTGCCAGCATAACACCAACTCTAAAATGCTGCACAGTTGTACAACACAACAGTTTCGAGTTACTTTCTATTGGAAAGACCCATGGAAGTGTCAGATTAATTGGCCTGAAGATAATTTTTCAGTCAGCGTAGTTATTTTCTTAAGAAGGTGCTAAATGTTTTCTTCAGAAAGGATCCTGTAAAATGATACAGGGCCTTTATCCATGCTGCTGGTGAGAGGCTGCACTGAGGCAGTATCCCAAGACAGACTGAAGACAGTTTATTTTCGAATACAAATATAACAAAGATTCAGCAAAACATCAAATAATACTTTTCTAAATTCAGAGATGTACAAAACAGAACAAAAATTCACCTTTTATTCTAGTATGTCATAAGCAAGAGTCTGAATCCAGCACCTAGTCCTTCTATGCTACTTCATGCAAGGAACCCCTCCAGCCGAGCTGGGAAACAGACAGCAGCTGTCTAGTTACTCTGGATGGTTTTCCTACACTGTGTGTAGGAGAAAGGCAGTCATCATCCCAGTTGGAGGTTCACATCACTAGCTTGAGTGCTCCCTCATCCCTACCCCTTTTCCCACTCGGAGGGAAGCATTCACTGCCAGACCTGTAGCTTCACAAATCAGCCTGGCAGGTACCAAAGAGAGCAACCATCGTTTGCCACGCCTGACCACCACACAGCCACTGGGAACCAGGCAGGCATAAGGCCATTTTCTGGACAGCCAGGTTAGCGTGCTGGGATTTTTGTGGCTGTTTTCTTCTGACAGCCAAGATTTCACCCTCCTCTATTATATCCATACCCTGGCAGTGAAGTTAAGCAAACTCCTCCAGTTCCCATGCTACTCACTCATACTATGTGATTGGCTTTTACATTTACTACACAATGATTTCCATAGAAGACAGAAACAAAGAGGCAGACAAGTAAGCACACATTCCCTCAGCACCATAAAGTCAAAGTGAGGGGGTCTCTCACAGAACTTCGTATCTTACCCATAACCATCTTCACTCAAAAGAAGTACTGAAATGGATTTTAAGACTATACGCAATCTAATCCCAGTAACACGGACAAAAAGCAAACAAAAAAAAAAACAAAACAATTTGCTTGATGGGCAAACTTACCATTTGAATCAACAGAAGACTTTCTGGACAAGTGAACTTGCAGTTCCTTTTGAAATCGTGGTGGGACAGTCAGTCTCTTCTCAGACCTAAAATTGAAAATAGAATTGCTTTAAATCATTCTCCTGGCTCTGAAGAGCATTCCATTTGCTTATATGACCTATACATTAAATAATACATAGTCTGCAAACTTCTTGCTGGCCCTGTGCACAGGAGCAAACTCACTCTGTCCTAACATGGAAGACAGCTTGATTAGCAATAGCAAGGCAAATCAACATGTGGTTTCTAGTTTGCCTTACTACCCTGACCACTGGGAGGAACAAAACACATGGTAAGACAACATTAACAAAAGGAGAGCATCCAGGCTCAGCAACACAGATGAATCTTAACAGTTTAACTGCCTTAACAGAGGCAGTCTTAACATTTAACATGTTTAGCCTCACTATTTGGTCTTTCTTTTGGCTGGTGTCTCAGTCTTGCTGCTGAACAGGACTGCACTCACCTTCTTGGTTGCCATGTCAGTCTCCTGAAAGCATTAGGCTTCAGAAGTCAGCAGCACACATAAAATACACTGGAACTCATAAGTCTTTTTGTGGATGCTGCTTCTATACTGTTGAACACATTCCTCTCTGGAGAGGTGTCCGACATAAAGGATACAAACAGCATACCTGCAGGTGTTCTTCTGATCTCGCCCAGCAAGCAGCAGCTTATACTGGGAGTACATTCAGTGTAATAAGCTCCTGATCGCAGAGAGGTCACAACAGCATGTAGTATACCACTTACACTGCAAGCAAGAAGGACTAAGAGTTGGAGAAAAGGGTTCAAAGGCCAGGACTAAGCCCTTCAAAGACACATATGCAAGGAAAAACGGTAATGGAGCAATCAGGGTGGCAAATGCACCAACGCAGCCCACCACACAAGCATGTCAAATTGCTGTGAACCCCAGGAAGCTCCAAACCACAGCAACCACCGCACATGCACTGAGCTGGCTCTGCAGACAGTCTCTGCCTATGGAGCCAGTGAGGACATGGGCCACCTCTGGAGTCCAGGGATAACTCTGGAGGAAATCACCAGCCACATAAACACCAGCAGGGATTCTCCCAGCTTCATCTGGGCTGTCTAAAGATAGGACAGGGTCGAGTACTATGCTGAAGTCAGTAACTACAGCAACAGGAAGCCAAGGCTAGCGCGTTATAAGGTGCATTCACACTGACCATTAATTAGAGCAGAACCACAAATCAGAAAGAGGCTTCCTGCATCCACACCCCTTCCAAGCAGTACCTTCAAGATCTAACAAGACCATGTATCCCTCGCTTTTTTTTGATATCCTCATGAAGTGACAAAACTGCTCCGTCCTCAGCTATGGGTTGTAACTTTAACCAAAAGTAGCACTTCTGTACCGGCACCAGTCCTACAGCATTGGTAGTCAGGACAGCTACTGTCCAGTGCTGTCATTTTCAAAAGCTGGAGAGGACAGAGCAGCAGTGCTGAGCAGCAGATTAACTACAAGCACATTTGTGAAACACAAGTGGAATGAGGCTTAGAAGTGCCGAGGTAAAGGTCACCCACACCAACTCAAACAGACATTCACACACAGCTCTTGTGGCATACATGAAGAGACTCTTCCATACTCTAGACACATCACAGGAACACCTATCTCCTGGGCACAGCCCCCACCCCGACAGTGGCAGCAGTCTCTGCTTAGGTGCCTTGTGACTGGCTACGTAGACCCTAAAAGAAAGCCAGGATCCCTTTCTCCTGCAACTACCTCTCCATATGTGTATTTATCAGCATGGACAACTTCAAACTGGACAGTCACCTGAGAAAACAGTCCCCTCAAGGGGAGAAGACTTGAGTAAATAAATAAAATCTACCACCATGGCTAGTGCGGACAAGTGCAGATATTCCCCTCTCCAGCCATGCCCTCTGGAACAGCTTGGAAAGTAGCCTGGAACAGAAGACAGATGCTTCCCTTGTGTTGAGACATATGACAAAGTTGGATTTGGGACCCTCTCAGTATTAAGAGACTTCATGGGATATTTTCCTGTGTTTCCTGCTGTGGTTCAATAGCTTCCCATGGAACAGGGTGGTGTTCTGTGCCCAGCTACCACCGGTTTTGAGCCCTGCGATCAGACAAGGATCCTGTGATGTGCTGCAGTCTTACCTCTGCAAAGATGGGATGGAACAGAACTTAACAGTCACGGGGGCAACAGACTTGTCACCAGCATGCAGACACGGACAACTCATTGGCCTGCAAGGCCTCATGCTCCCCAGCTGTTGGAAAGTGCTCCCAGCAAGAGGACTCCCAGCCACACCAACAAGAGAAGACATCAGCAGCAAGGCTCTTCGCAAATGAACGCTTGGCCAGCCATGCAGCCCTGCCATGTGCCCATGCACAGCCACAAGGCAAGCAGCCGGCTGCTCTTGCCTCAGCCCACAAGCCACAGCCCTCTCCCTCAGGAGAGGTGTGCCTTTCCCTGCCTTTCACCTTACCTTGGCGAGGCCCACGCTGTCAAACTCAGCACTGTCCAAAGGCCAGGAGAGGGGCCAGGTGTCAAGCAACAGCGAACACTGCCTGCTGGTCCAAGCACGGGGGTCACCAAGCATCTCCACCTGTTTTCACCTGTGCCACCGCTTTCCAACTTCAGGGACCCCTGCTGTTTGCTTTACAAGCAAAGTCTTTCTCTTGTGGGCTTGCAGGGCCGCAGCAGCATGCTCAGGGCTTACACTGGCATGAGCTTAGACTGCTGACTGACTGCTGATATAAAGGCAGTCTCTCACACCCCTTAACAGCGTCTGCAGGAAGGCATGGGAGCACAGCAGGAAACAACCTGCTGCAACTGCAGCTACCTTCAGCATGTCCCCCTCATCATCTAAGTGTGATAGAGTAGGGAGGAGAAACTGCTGGGTTCCCTTAACCCAAGACCAAGCTGCAGCAAGCTCCAGAAGCTATGGTCACAAAAATCTCCCAGCAAAACACCAGAGAGTACTGGAGAGGTGGGACACCGACGTGGGAAACACGAGAGAGCTACCATCTGCTGCCTTGCTGCAGGGCTTGGCTACAAGTTGCAGGGTGGAACACCGAGATGGGCCAGCACTCGGTCTGTCCAGTGGAAAGACATCCGGCCAAAGCGATTAGCACAGGTCTGCCATCGCATGAGAGATGCTCAAAAGAGAGGGGAAAAAAAACATGTAAGTGGAACCCTGAGAGCACAGACGTGTTTTGCTGTCACTTCAGTAAATGGAGGTGTGAGACAAGACTGGGTAGGTGTCAGGAGACAAACCCAGAGAAACTGGATGAGGACAACACCTCACCCCACACAAGGGATTGGTGCCACTCAGTCTGTGCCTGCTGCTGAAGAGCCTGGTCACAGCCAAGGGTTTCTGGGGATGCTGGTCACTCCTCTACTCACTTGCAAACTAGCTGGAGGCCGGGACCTCCTGGCTCCAAGCAGCTTTCCCTCCTGCAATCCCCAAGGCCCACTCAAGAAAACATCGGCACAAAACATCCCCAGCAGCAAGGACATCGGATGTGGATCTTGCCACCTCTGCTTCATGCTGGAAGAATTAATCCAGTCACGTGGGCCACAACACAGCCTTATGTTACAACAGTATATGATCCTCTCCTCCATAAACACAACCTCTAGCAGGTTCCCACGCTAAGAGGTCAGCACTTGGGCTCTTCACAACAGCCAAAGGTGTCTTCTCCACAGCTACCTGGACCAAAGCACTGTTTTTGTTGCAGTTTCACCTCCTGAGCAGGGTAGAAACAGATGCTAGAAATGAAAGGAGAAAAAAAGATGATCCCTGAAAGGAACAGGGGGGGACCTGCAGGGAGGAACAAAAACGGAGCACACTGTCTCAAAGTGTCAGAACAGGGCTGTAATCCACCTAGTTTCACTTCAAGCACTGCAAAACTGAGCTCCACAAAAGTACTTCTAGCCTTCCAAAGATTCACCTGGGCAAAAGCGCAACAGCCTCTGACACTCGCGGCACCCACACGAGCTGACGGAGCAGAGTGCTCCTGCTCTCGCACGGGGCCTGCCCCAAAGAGCAGGCACCACGGCAGGATCAGGCCATTGCTCTGCCCCGTGCTGCTCACGGCCATGCCAGCCAGGAAGCGGCTGCCTGCTCGCTCGGTGCCAGCCGGACTGCTGACCGGCCCCGGGGCCTGCGGGGGATTACCGGCACAATTGGCCACAATGGGGACGGCAAACGCTGCCCTGCACCGTCAGCTGGCGGCCCGGCCAGCAGCAAGCACCACACAAAGAGAAACGATGGCCCAGCAGCTCCGTAAGCCGCCTGCACTGCGGATGCTCACGCAGGAGACACGCAGCCAGCGGGGAGTGCCAGCCCAGCACAACGGCACCTCCGGCTCACGGGGCAGGGCAGCTGCTGCCTGCACGCTCGTCCCAGAGGCACAGAGTGCCAGCGCTGCTGCAGCTCACCTGGGCAAATGGCTTTCAGAAAAGCCACTCAGGTCACCTTTCTCACTCCACAGCACCTACACACATGCCAAAGTCACTTGCTCAAAGGCCTCTAGCCCGGATTCCCATGTCCCAGAGCACACTCGGGATATGGCAGCATCCAAGGATCCACCACGCTTCGCTGCATCTCACGTGCACACACACACTGACCTGTTGACCACAGTGACGTGCCTCTGCATCGGGATCTCTTTGGATGGTCCGCTGCCAGCAGCTGGAGGCAAGGCAGACCGGGCACTCTCCACGGTGGGCTTCACCACGCCACACGCCACACCTCTGCCTCTCAGCATGCGAGGAGCCAGCTTCTTGCCACCTTCTTCTGGCATGCTCAAAGTCTGGGGCTGTCGCAAAGTTCCTTTGGGCTTTCCTGAAGAGTTTGCAGATGTAGCTGTGAGTAGTGCTCTCCTCCACCCAACCCGAACAGGCCTCGCGTACAGCAGGTAACTCCCCCCCTGGAGCCCCTGCTTCTCCAAAAGATCTTTACGAATTATGCTGTTAGCTACAACCACGATCTCCTTAGGGGTGTCCCTCACCAACCAAAAACAGTGGCAGCTTCCACAAGCACAGCACCCACAGCCTTCCTTCACCTCCCCAAGCAGCTCCTGACAGCACTCCTGCTTCCTGCTCCACATTTTAAGATCCCTGCGAGCAGGGCTGGGAACCAGCAACTGGCAGCCCTGCTTTAGCTATGTCCCCACTTAAAAGCTGCAGCCTGACAGGTCTTTGGAGACACCACAGCACCAGGGCCCCTCTGACCCTCTTCCTGCATCTTCAAATCACTCACTCCCCTCTGGGAAATTCCTCTGGTTGCAGAGGACAAGCTCAAAAGCCCCCTCTAAAATGCTGGCAGAGGAAACACATGGGTCCAGGAGGGATTATTACCCCTCCGAGCACCTGGGCAGCACTCCCAGCCTGGCACAGCACGGTGAGGGGAAAAGAGCTGCAGCTGTGCACGCAGACAGGCACAGCGGGGCAAAGAGCAGGTGCTGGACATCAGCTGTGTAGGGGCACCAGGGCACTCACAACCGCAGTAGGAGCTGTAGACAGCCACAGCTGATGCTGTGTGGGCCCCTCCTCACCAAAGGAGCACAGCTCATGCCTGCCACGCCACCAAGAGCCTAGCCCATCCTCTAATATCAAGCACTCACCACCACTCCACTCACCCACGTCTCCCACAAAAGCTTCACCAGCTGAAATGAAGCCAAGCGACTTTACAGGGCATTTTTTTCAAGAATATCCAAGTCTTGTGCATGTTGGAGAAGGCCTTCCCCACAGACCTTGGCTTGCAAGCACAGACACCCTCTGTTGGCACTGCTCCCCATGACCTGGAACCTTCCAGTGAGACCACGCAATTTGTGGCTTTCAGTGATGCACCTCAGGGAAAAGACTTTTGCTTCAGCAGCTGCACAACTCTTTGACAAAGGCAGGCCTTTCACAGCTGCCTGGGGCTTACCTACAAGTGCGACTGGAGACATGTTCTTCAGCCTCATCTGGCAGTTCACTTGTCGACCCATCTTCTTCTTGGAGCTCCTCTGCCAGGCTACCAGTTGAGCAATTTGCACAGTCTCAGGACAAGCAACAGCATGGCAAGTCATCTGTGTGGAAGAGGAAGGGGATGGGGATGGGGATGGAAGCAGCTATTGAGGCCCAAGCTCATCCGCAGGCAGCAAAAGTGCTTACAGCAATTTCCACATTCTCTATTTGCTGGCTCACGGAGGCCAGCAGGCACTTTGACAAAGGATTCAGCAGCAGACACAGGAGACGGCCCTCCTGTGCTGCCACAGTGCATCTTAGAGACCAACAGAGCAGATGACCAAACCCACCCAAGGCTCTCCATCCCTTCCCTCTTTAGGTTGGGCCATACCTGCAAAGAGCCCGGTTTCCCACTTGCATCCTACAGGCCCACGATATCATTTTACAGCACTGCCCTGCCCTTTCTCCATCCCCCACCAAATCAACAGACTCCCAAGGGACTCCTCACGCCTACACAGGCAAAATGGTACACATATGCGCCTAGCATGGACTTGGGACAAAGTGCCACAGACAAAAAGTGTCAGCCACCCCATTGCTGACAGCCAGCTGAGGCAGCTGGGAGAGTACTCCTCCAGCACTCCATGGACGCCACTGACAGCAACCCAAAAAATGGAGTCCAGGGTCTCAAGGCAGCTCCCCATGGGTGACAGTTGTGGGCTGTGGTGGGACAGGCTGAAAAAAGGTTCCTGTTGCACAGCACTGCTACCCTACTCACCGCAGGTGAGCACAAGCACACAAACAGACAAGTCAGCACAGCAGCAAGGAAGGAGAGGTCAGGGACTTGGCAGACACCCCTCAAATTCTGCAAACAGCAGCTCCAGGAAGGAACTTTGCTGACAACAAGGAAGGCAACAACCAAAAGAGACAACCCTAGTACAAAGACAAAATTTGCAGGAGTGCTAAGCAGCAACATCTCCCTCAACAGCAGCCCAGGGGAACACGGGCAAGGGAGGACAACGGCACCAGCAAGGCAGCACTCGACCGCCCAGTGGCGCACTTCAGCTCGCCTTTTTCCTCCTCCGCTGCACACACCTGCATCACCACACAGCCACTGGAGGGAGGTCCCGTCCTTCCAGGGACAGCTCTTCCCTCCGCAGGAGATGCTGCTTAGGAATGACACCACACATGTGCTGCACAGCCACCGCCTGTACAAGAAGCACTGCGGGGGTGTCAGAGCTTGGGCTGGCAGCATTTCAATATGCAGCCTCACCAGTGCAGTGGTGAAATGCAAGAAATCAGAGAGCTGAGGATGGAAGAGACCACTACAGACCACCTCACCAACCATCCCTGCTCATAGCAGCACCCGCTACAGCTGGTTACTTAGGATATTGTCCAGCTGGGGTAACAGGATCTTCTCTGCCGAGTTGCCTTCCAGCTGGTCAGCCCCAGGACTGCAGTAATGCATGAAGTTATTCCTCCCCAGCTGCAGGACTCGCCTTTTCCCTGTGCTGAACTTCAGCGTGTTCCTGTTGTCCCATTTCTCCACTTGCTGAGGTCCCTCTGCATGGCAACACATCCATCTGCTCTCCACTCATCAGTCATCGGGAGACTTACTAGGGGCCCTCTATTCCTCCATCTAGGTACTTCAGGAGTATGTTAAACAGCGTTGCCACACTATGAACCTGCAGAGCATACCGCTGCTGACTCATCCCCAGCCAGGCTTTGTGCCACTGTTACAGAAAACAGTATTTAAAGCCTTAGTAAAATAGGAAAAACTGCATTCCATGTTCTCCCCTCGTTAATCCAAACAGTCACCTCAGTATGGAAGGACACCAGGTTACCCAGGTAGGATTTCCCTTCATAAATCCATACTGACTACACCCACGTGTCTTGTTGTGTTTCACATGTCTGGAAGAGGCTTCTGGAATTAGTTACTCCATCACCTGCCCAGGGAGCAAGGTCAGCTCAACCAAGCTGCGATTCTTCTCCTCACATCCTCCTTCCCATCCTTTCTGAAGACAAGGGTGATACTTGGTCTCTCCCAGTCCTCAGGAACCTCTCACAAATCACCATGACCCTTAAAACACAATCTGGAATGGCCTTACAACAGCCAGCTCTAAGCACACGTGTGCATTGCGTCAGACCCACAGACGTGCATGCTCATTTTGTTTAGGTGTTCTCTAACGTAATTTTTCCTCTGAGGCTTGCCCTGGACTTTCCCACTGTTCTCTGGAGCTTTGTGGTGGCTGATGGTCAGTCTTACCAGAGAAAACCAAGGCAAAGAAGCCATTCAGTGCCTCAGCCTCCTCCATGTCCTTTAAGACCAGGTCCGCATTCCAAATCCTCCAGTCATCCTCCACATTTTTTCCAGTCATCGTTTTCCCCATTATGTGCCTATAGGAACATTTCATCTTGTTCTGCATGTCCTCCACCAGATTCAGCTCCATACTGGCTGCAGCTTTTTTAACTGTATCCCTGCATGGGCAGTGTTGTGGTTTAACCCCGCCGGCAGCTAAACACCACACAGCTGTTTGCTCACCCTTCCCCCTCCCTCTCTGAGATGGGGGAGAAAAACAGGAAAAGTGAAGCCTGTGAGTTGAGATAGAGACAGTTTATAAGGACAGAAAATATTAATAACAGTGATAATAGTACTATTACTACCGATGTGTATGAAACAAGTGATGCACAATGCAATTGCTCACCACCCGCTGACCGATGCCCAGTCTATCCCGAGCAGCCAGCCCCTCCACCCTGGCTAGCCACCCCTATCTATTGTTTAGCATGCCGTCAGACGGTATGGAATAGCCCTTTGGCCAGTTTGGGTCAGCTGTCCTGGCTCTGTCCCCTCCCAGCTCTTGCTGCACCCCCAGCCTGCCCGCTGGCAGGACAGAGCGAGGAGCTGAACAGTCCTTGGCTTGGTACAAGCACTGCTCGGCAACAATTAAAACATCAGCATGTTATCAGCACGCTTCTCATCCTAATCCGAAACACAGCACCTGCTACTAGGAGAAAAATTAACTCTTAACTGAAACCAGTACAGCAGTATCTCTATATTCCTTCCAACTCAAGCAATTCTGTCCCTCTTAGTTTCCCTTTAATGGCAGAGTTATGTCTAGAGCTCCCTGCTGACCATGCTTCCTGCAAGGTTTGTTTGATACCCTGTTTGTCAGGATGAACTGTTGTTGGTCCAACGGGTGCATTAGACACAGCATATCTGAGCTCCAGGTGTCTCCAGAAGGGTAGCAGGGTGTCACTGAAGCGTGCTTTCAAAGCAGTTATTTTCTGCAGTGTTTCCTAAGAGTGCAGTCAGTGCAGCACTCAGGTAGCCAACAGCATGCTTCTTTCTGTCTCAGATTCTAGCAAGCTTTCTCCAGCTATCACTTAGGAGTGTTTTGTTGTCGTTGTTTTGTTGTTTTTTTGCTCCTCCAGTTCCAGCTTTCCTTTTTAATCCTTAGCCAACACTATTTGAGAGCAAGAGGTTTCCAGTACTGCGGTACTACGCAGTATTTCTGAACTGAAAGTGAAAGATGAAACTGGACTCCAGCATGCAATGTGCACCTCCCTTACAACAAGCATTACAAGCCTGCCTGAATAACCACTTGTGTGTACGTTACAGCTGGTCTGCGTGGTTTTCTTTTAAGCCTTCAAGCATTTTAAGTCTGCAAGTCATCAGCTCCTACCCATTTTATCACTTTTACTGTGGAGAGATGAACCTGAAATCCTCAGCGCTTCACCCTCTCAGAGATGTCTGTGCAACAATCTGTACTCCATGCTCTGAGCACAGATGTCATGCAGCTGTGGTGAAATGCAATGCGGCAAAGTGTTGTAGCTGATTTGCTGCAGCTTTCTTCTAGTTCTTCTGCTGTTCCTCTGTTTTCTCCTGTTGCTTAGACCAGCTATTTCAGAGACTTTTTCTTCAGAAGGTTACCCTCAGAACGGGCAGTGCTTTGGGAGCTGTTCTGAAGGTGATGGCATTCTGTCTTGGTTTTCATACTATTGAAGTATAAATAATAAATGCAGTCTTTCCTATCCCCTCATCTGCATGTTTGGATAGGTATCTCCCAAGTCACTTCTCCCTGCTCCTACTTCGTGCATACTTCCTTTTTGTAGGTTAGTTTAATCAAGAGCTGCTTGTTCATCCACGTAGGATTCCTGACACCTTTGCTTATTTTTCCTGCTTCTTGGAATGGTCCATTCTTTAGATTAGAATTGATCCTTGAAGATCAGCTGGATCACTCTTGTCTCTAGGACTGCATCCCATGGGATTCTTCCAAACAGACTCCTGAACAAGTCAAAGTCAGCTCTCCTGAAGTTCTTCAATGGGGTACTGCCATTTGTTTTTTCCCCTCCTTTTCCCCTCCTCACACATTTTTCTTTCGGCTTGGTTCTCCAATCCCTCACATGACTGCTGGTCATCCTCACCCTCCCTCCATCATTCCTGGTTTAAAAAGGCATACAACATCAAGAGTGCCACCTGAGGGCAAAGAATCCTCCCCCTTCTGCCTCTCCTCACTCTTCACAAAAGACACTCAGAACAAGGCAGCCCCTGCTAGTACACAACCACACCTGTTACCCTCTGCTCAGCGCCTGCCCAGGTCACATTCTGAACATCAGACACAGGAGAGTCATAAAGCAACAACACGGACTCAGTCTTCACGAGCAAATTCTGCCTCCCAGGTTTTCAGAGTGCTTCCTTTTAGTTGCTTCAGTCACGTAGAGCATTAACGGCACACCAAAACCAAAGTGAGCCCTACTGAACTGCCTCAAGAGTCTTGTTTAGTTTCTTCCTCTTTTTCTACCTTGTAAAGCTACATTTCAATCTCTCCTCAAAGCTGCCTCAGAGAAGGCACCGCCTCTAGCATTACCCAAGTGTCCACAGGGCTCTCAGCACACATCGCATTACAGGATAAGCAAGGCTCTCAAGGGAAAGGGAGGATAACAGATTACACCCTGCAAGGCCCAAGTTAGAAACAGATGGCTATTAGCAAGAGCACCATGAGGAAGCATTAAGTTGCAGCACCACAAACTGTCCCAGAGGTATCTGCAGTCATGTTACTGGCATAGCTGCAGCCAAAGCAGACTTGGAGCAAGCAAAAGAGAACCCCAGATTTCTTGCTGCAAAAGGGCAAATTCTGACAAGCTGCAAAAAGTCAGCAAGGGGTCTACTTGCTTAAGAGCACAACTGCTTTTCCAGGCATCTGCATAAAATCTGAAGAGTTATAGGATGCCTCTGATCACACTCTTCACAGCTAACCAGGAGGACCTAGTTCTGAGCTCACAGATGCCACCCTCACCCAGCAGAGCCAGTATATGAACTCAGCCTTAATCACTGTCTCTCCAGACCTGGTGTTACAGCCATACTATTTTGTCAAACATCTGCTGGCTTACTCCTCTCTCCAAGCTGACACAGATTTCAGAAACGGCTCCAACCAGCCAGAGGCTTCAAGCTCTCCTCTCTAACACATCATCTACAGTCACACAGCTAATAGGTCAACCATCAAGAGAGATGTGGAAAGGTACAGTATTGCCTTCCAACTCATAACCAGGAACTTCAGACCCAGACAAGGAGGCCTGTGGTTCTGGCAAGCTGCTTCCAAGCTGGCAGACAACATAGGCTATTGCAGCAAGGCTGTGGAATAAAGGAAAACTTCTACCACACTAATTTTCTCCATTGAGCTCTGCTCCACCTCCTCCACAAAAACAAACAAACAAACAAAACAGTGGATCCATGACATCTGCACTGACTGCTTGTCCCCCACAAACTTGCTAAGCTGAGGCACATCGTAACACCTCACTTGTATGGGCTCTTCACAGACTTGCATGGCAAGTCTTCAAAGTCCTTCAGCACTGCAACTCTTGACAAAAAAAAAAAAAAAAAAAAAAAAGGAGCACTAAGCCTCAAGCAAATACTGTCACGCTTGTACACAATGGCACCTACAACAGTTTAGGTGTAGGAAAAAGATGCCAGAACCACATCCTGAAAGCATGCTCAAGACACATGCACAAGAGTAAATGTTCTGTTCCCATGACAACCTGCTAATATCCCCCAGAGGAAAATATGTTGAAACAGGGACCACAGCTCTATTGTCAAGCAAAGTGTCTTACCATCCAAAAGTTCTGCACAGGGGGAAAGTCCCCATAACCTTCCACCTTCTGCAAATAGTACTTTGTGATCCATATGCAGACTCATGAAAGTAAGGGGCACCTGGTCTATGCCACAGATTCTACCTCTGATAGCATTAGTGTACCACACACATTAATTTTCTCAAAAAACAAATGACATGGGCAGAGGTAAAACTATGAACTCTGCACACTTTACAAACACAAATGCCATTTTCAGCTTGCTGTGTCTCTCTCATTTATCACAGATGCTTACCTCTCCCATTTTACTCCCTTCGATTCTGACCACTCCTGGGATGCTCTGCAGGTAGCCTTCCAGCGTGTTATGTCCTAAGTGCCTGAAGGGAATCCACTCGCCAGAGAGCTGTTTGTATTCATTCTGAAGTTCTGACAGGGGTATGCCACATTTATGGGAGTGAAGAACAGCTCGCAGCGTTTTCGCGACCAGGTCAGGCTCCTGCATCTTCACCTATAACCCCTCCACCCCAAAAAGAAGAAAAAGAAGGATTTTAACAAATACAAGCTAACACCACCACTCACTGCTCAACCTCCCTCCCCAGATGAGTGGCCACAAAACGGCTCGGTGACTTTGGAGACTTTTATGTATTTGTGGGGACATTGGCAGGGGCCAGGTCCTGCAGGTGGACTGTGTGGTGGCACGGGCAGATGAGGGGCATGACAGAGCCGAAAACAGCAGTAACCATTCCCACACACCACACGGGATTCCACCATGTGTGGCAGGAGCAAGGACCCACCGCTGGCTGATCACAGAGCAGCTGTGTGGCACGGAACAAAATGGCAGCCCCCTCACACAAAATGGCAGCCGGAACAAGGCGGAACCCATGGACTGGGCTGTGACAAGGGCTCCCTCCTGGCCAGGGCAGGTGGCCCTGGTCTGAAGATGGGTGCTGGGGGAGCTCCCATCCCTCATCCGCTCACAGACCTGGGTCCACCAGCTGCGGTTACAAAGCACCAGGGAGCTCCTTCTCCAACACGTGCTGCTGCTGCAGGCGCTCTCCACCGGCATCGTGGGCTAAACCCCCTCATGGTCACCAACCCAGCTCACGCCTGGCCTCCACTGCGATGCTGAGGGAGGAAGGTGTTTGGGCACGGCCGGTGAGCCCAACCCCAGTCAATGCCTGAGGGCAGGGCTGCACAGATTAAAGCAATTTGGTCCTGACCCAAACCAGTGAGGATAAATTCTGGGCAAGACAGCCAAAGTCCTTGGTCCTAAAAGACCAGTTGCGCAGTTGGCTGGTCCCCAGGACACCTCTCCCCATTGTTTCCCTTTTTCGGGGGAAATGACACCAACTCGAATCGGAAGAGAAACCCCAATCCTCAGCATGTTTCAGGCACTACAGTACACATTTCAGTCCACACAGAGATACTAACACCGTGCCTGCTTTGGTGCACCCTAAGCACGCGATGGCCCGACTCTGGGCAAGAAAGCACAGCATTAAGTCCAACTCTTGATCAGCTTCTTGAGCTGCTTTACTTCACGCACACACAGCGGCTTACTAACCTGAGCTGGTGTCTCTGTATTCTGTGTTCACATACGCTCATATTTACACACCCCTAGATCCACATAACACCACACAGGCGTACAGCACTCTGTGTCAACATGTGCTTGCAAAAGCAGTTCAATCAGCTGCTACGACTCAGCAGAAGAGGTCGCAGAAGTTTCACTATCGTTGGTTCAACACCACACCTTTTCTCTTGCAGGAGGGCAGGTTGTCACTGAAATCGCAGGGAGCAGCGTATCTCTGGCAACTTGTAAATCCTCACAGCACCTGGTAAATGGCTGCGGCCGCACTTTGCTCGGGGCAGAAGGGCACTCCAAGCAGTCACCCCAGCGCTTCCTGCTCTCACAGAAACACCGCTGGGTTTCGTTTACTGATCCTGGATCAGCCTCTACCACAGACACCTTCACAGCGCTCCCAACTCCACTACAGACCACAGAGTTACAGTGCCCAGGTGGGACACGCGTTAAGCACACACATTTACACACCTCCCAGAGGCACTGGGCAGCAGCCCCACCAGACACGGCTCCTTCTCTCTCGTCAGCCCCAACCACTGGTGAGCTGAGCTTCACGGCCACCCCCTGAAGAGGCAGAGGAGGTGCTGCTCACCTGCCAGCAGGGAGGACCTGGAAGTCCACCTCTCCCGGGGACACTCTCCATGTTACGGGGACGCCACGGCCCAGACAAGTGCATTAAGCTTCGACTTGGCACTGAAAGTCTCAGTTGCATAAACGAAAACACGGAGCCGGCAGCTTAGTCTGCAGTTTTGCTCCATGTCACGTACATTCGAGAGAAACAGAAAGCATTTGGGGTCCTCCTTCTTCACCCTCTCATTTAGATAACATACTCAAATCCTTACTTCCTCAACGCGACTCTCAGAAGCCCTCCTAGCACGAACCAGCCCAGCTGAGCTTGCTGCGTTAACGTCTGCCCAGGGAAAACAAACACGACGCCCATCACCGCGGGGCAAAGAGCGAGAAGCAGGAAAAGCTGCAAACAGCCTGGGAAGGCAGACCGAGAGCTGGTGCCACAGGGGCCAAGTGCGGTAAGGGCAGCGAGGGGCAGCCACCGCCGGCGGCAGGCTGACAGCAAGGAACGAAGTCGTTTCGCTGCCCGCAGCTTCTCACATAAAACGCGTCCCCCTGCACGCACCGCGAGGAGCAGCCGCGCAGCACGGCGCAGAGGCGAAGCCCAACGCCGCCTCCACCCGCGGCGGCAGCAACGGGCTCCGGGGCTCGCGGCAACGCCCGGCAGCCCCGGGTCGGGCTCGCTCAGGGCCGCCCGCCGCCCCTCCGCGCCGCCTCCCCCCGCGGCGGCCCCGCTCCCCCCTTACCGCCGCCTCGCAGCGCTCCCGCCGCCGGCACCGCGGGGCCGAGCAGGGCGGGGCAGGGGCTGCCCGCAACGGAGCGGGGCCTGGCTTCAACCCCTCCTTCCGGGAGGGGCGGAGGGAAGGCGGCGCCCAACCGCTGCTCGAGGCGGATCGCTGCCCGCTCGGCACGCCCCGCCCCCGTCCCCGCGTGTGGCGCGTGCGCGTTGCTAGGCTCTCCCCTGCTGCGGGGAGCGGCCATCTTGTGGTGCCCCGCCGCGGCCGGTCCGCCTCAGCGCCCACTGCCCCGGGCGGCGGCTGAAGGAGGGGCTGCGAAGCGTGGTTTACGTTAGTTCGCATAAGCAGCTCAGTTTGTGAATACCGTGGGAGTGGGGGTATCCCTCCTCACACCTGCCAGCCGTCCAGAGCAAATAAAATCACCATCCTGGCCCTGCAGCCCTGCAGATCGCCCACAGCAACATCCTCTTCTTGCCCCCAGTAGGATGAGGAAATGGCTTCAAGTTGTGCCGGGGAGGTTTAGGTTGAATATCAGGAAAACTTTCTTCACTGAAAGGGTTGTGAGGCATTGGAGCAGGCTGCCCAGGGAAGTGGTTGAGTCACTGTTGTGGTTTCACCTGGCCGGCAGCGAAACACCACACAGCCGTTCGCTCACCCTCCCCCCTCCCTCTCCGGGATGGGAGAGAGAAACGGGAAAGTGAAGCCTGCCTGAGAGCTGAGATAGAGACAGTTTATTATTAAGACAGGGTAATAATAATAATAATAATAATAGCAACAACAATAATAATAGTGTGTATGAAACAAGTGATGCACAATGCAATTGCTCACCACCCGCTGACCGATGCCCAGTCTATCCCGAGCAGCCAGCCCCCCCACCCGGCTAGCCACCCCTATCTATTGTTTAGCATGATGTCAGACGGTATGGAATAGCCCTTTGGCCAGTTTGGGTCAGCTGTCCCGGCTCTGTCCCCTCCCAGCTCTTGCTGCACCCCCAGCCTGCCCGCTGGCAGGACAGCAAGGAGCTGAAAAGTCCTTGGCTTGGTACAAGCATTGCTCTGCAACAACCAAAACATCGGCATGTTATCAGCACTCTTCTCATCCTAATCCAAAACACAGCACTCTACCAGCTACTAGGAGGAAAATTAACCCTGTCCCAACTGTAACGAGGACAGTCACCATCCCTGGAGGTATTCAAAAGATGTGTAGATGTGGTGCTTAGGGACATGGCTTAGTGGTAGACTTGGCACTGCCAGGTCAACGGTTGGACTTGATGATCTTAGAGGTCTTTTCCAACCTAAACAATTCTGTGGTCCTGTGGAGATGTGCTCTGCTCCTAAGGACAGTGTTAGAGGAGAAATCAGGCCAACCTTTATGATAGCAAATCAGTGGAGGGCTGCCAAAGCCAGGCCAGAGGCTGGCCCCACAGAAGCAGGCCCGTGCCACAAGGAGACTGCAGGGGCACACACTGGGGGCTGAGGATGAGATGCTGAAACTTGCTTGTGCTCTGTACTGCAAGGGAGTGCGCATGTAAAGGGCTCCGAGTAATGGCTGCCCAAGACTTGCTGACAGCTGCCTTCTGCCACCATGACAGCCTCTAGAGACTGCTTCCTGTCAGTTCTGTGCTCTCTGATGAGGCTTTTCTAGATATCTTACACATGGAGAGTTCAATGTTTAATATGGAGCTTTTGTATTTGAGGCTATTTGCATTTACAAGGGATTTTGATTTAGTACAATGATTCAGCAATCACAATATAAATTCACATTACACTTGTGAAATGTGTTCATGTGATTCGTGTCAATGTGGAGCAATGCTAGGGCCGCATGATAAAATGTGACCTTCTGTTTTACACATCCTTGTATAACCAAGAGACTAAGAAAGATGGTTAATGTATGTATATAGTTCTTGTGTTCGGTGGTTAATGTATGTATGCAGTTCTTGTGTTCTGCAATGGACATCTGACAGGACCGGCCTCCACCAGTTTTGTTGCTGGACCATTAGCACTTTTGAACATTCTGTGGGGGAAACCTGTGTGGGGGCTGGGGTCGAGCAGACCAGTTCTGTTGTTGGACCATTAGCACTTTTAAACATTCTGTGTCAGGAGCCTGTGTTGGGCGCTGGGGTTGAGAAGACCAGTTCTGTTGCTGGCTGTGCAGTGTTAAGCAGAAGTCTGTGGGGGGAGCCTGCATGGGGGCTGGGGTCGAGAAGACTCAAGAAGATGCCAGAAGATGAAGAGGACCTGCTCGGAGGAGGACATGCCCACTATGAATATGCATCAGTAGAAGAGATGTAAACCAGGGATGGGAGCTGTAAGGTGTGCGTCTTGGTGGAGCGGAGACTTCCGGCGCATCCAGTGCTGTTTGCTTGCCTCTATTCAAATAAATTAACTTTAACTGGAATCCCATTTGGAACTCGATCATTATTTATCACACACTTCACAGACTATTGCAATTCCATTATATTGTTTAATTACAGTGTAACTGTAAATCTCATTATTCATCTCCAGAATATGCTTTTGGTCACATTACTGACTGACCCTAATCGCAAAGAAGACATATATGGGTTGCCACCAGTTCAAGCCTGGAGCTCACTTTTTAGAGGTCCTTTGTTCATTGTTTTTGAGGTATTTTGAGGTACTTGCTATTATACTTGCTCAATTGTACCCTATTATACCTGCTAAATTACTATCATAAGGCAAAGAGGGAAGCTGAGAACTGGTGCTGCTAAAGTCAACTGTCCCACAAGTGACATGTGAGTGAGCATATTTCTTTCTTCCTCATGCTCTGGGTCTGAGGGAGTGAACCATGCATACCTGCAGCTTGAGGCCACAGCCACTGCAGAGCAAGGTCCTTCTGGCAGGATGTGTAACTCAGCTCCTTGGGCTTCATGGTGCTTGTAGTGCAACTTCACCAGCTCCCAGGCAAAGGCAGAGTCACCACAGGCAAGTCCCTTCCTGAGTGAATGACAGGGCTCTGCAGAAAAGTAAAACAATAAGCTAAATACTGTCTATAGTTACCTGTGTAACCAATAAATATTGATTAGTCATAGGATCATAGCATTTAGCATATAGTACATAAACAAACTACATTATTTTAGCATTATGTACACCCCCTAAAACTAGTGTTGCTCTGCTTTAAGTCTGCATTTCTTGAAGACAGAGTCAGCCAGTTACACAACTGGTTTTTATGGTTAGATGATTCCAACTGTCTAAAACAAAGGCACCCTCTGGTTCTCTCTGGTATTGAGATGTGTTTGGCTGTTTTTCCAGCCATTGCGGTCAATCACTCTATTATTCTCCCCTAAGCCTCGAGGACGTTCAGTCTCTATCTCCTCAGAGCATTCCTCCCCTGCCTGTGTGTGGTGGGGGACAAAGGGGTTCCTGAATCGGTCATGCTCCCCTGGGTGGAGTGGGAACTGAGTGCCTCTTTGGAGCTCACCAGATACTGGGAGCTTTTGTGAAGCTTGTCCTGATGAACGTGCGGAGATACAGCGTAGACAGCCAGGCCACTGCTGGGGACAAACAGCTGCTTCTTGCCAAGGTGCACCAAGCAGCTCCTCCAGGAGCTTAGTTAGCTCTTTGGTCCTTACACAGCATGGAGAACTACAACCATGTGTGGTTGCTCTGCTCCTGGCAAGCATGAAGGAAGCACCTCAGCCTCACCAAGCCTGGCTGCTGTCACAGAGGTGGCTGCATCTCAGTGCCAGCCCTGGTCCATTCCAGACTGGTAGCCCTCAAATCCCTGGGCACAAGGAGCTTCCCATCACTTTGTACGCCATCACCCATGAGGTCCCTGCAGCACCATGGTTTCCCCAGCAGCCAAGGGGAGGCTCTGGTGATGGAGAATGTCCAGCATGCTCATGTGTTCAGTTGGAGTCCTGGCAAAGCCAATGTGGTCTCCTTTCCATTCTCCTCCTGCCAAAGGAGACCAGCTGGATATGCTTTAGCTGCTCCCACGCTGCTCCTGGGAG
The DNA here is from genome assembly GCA_011076525.1 of Nettapus auritus. Taxonomy (NCBI): domain Eukaryota; kingdom Metazoa; phylum Chordata; class Aves; order Anseriformes; family Anatidae; genus Nettapus; species Nettapus auritus. The sequence continues at coordinate 67,321,288 of CM021797.1, read as the reverse complement.
GCGACGGAGCTGCAGGACAGCCAGAGGGAGGGCATGGCTGGTTGCTGTACAAAGCCACTCCACTCTCAGCAAGGGGCAGGCAGTGCTCACTCCATCTACCCAGGAGGAGAACAAGCATTCCCCTAGGACTTTCCACCACAGCAATACATGGTCATAGCTCCAGCACTGGGAAGGAGTCTGGGAGCAAGGCCATAGTGCTAGGGAGTTGGTCAGAAAGCAGACAGGAGCAGGCAGAGGAGACAAGGAAATGGGCAGAAGAAGAGGTCAGGACACTGGCAAGTCACAAAAGAGGCTTTGAAAATTGTGAGAGAGGCCAACAGGTCCCAAAGCTGCAGACTTAATCAGGAGCAGCTGAAGGAACAAATGCAGGAATTACTAGTCTGGAATAAACAGTGCTCAAAACAAGACTAGAAGCTGGGGGGTGAGGGAACACACTTAGGGGTATGGGACACTCAGGGCATGGGGTCAAAGACAGAAGACTTAGAGAGACCCAGACACAAGGAAGGATGAAGGAGCATCCATTGCTTTGATTCCCCAGGCAGTAAGAAAGAGGTTTGTGTGTTGTACCCAAACACTTCTTTCTCAGACACATCAGTGTAACGTGCTCCTCAAAACGTCTGTGGATAGGAATAGGGCTGAACTAGGTGTGTGCAGCATGAAGCTCTTCTCTACCCTTATCAGTCCAGTCAGGACTTTCTCTGTATCATGCAACCTGTTCCAAGTCCAAGTACAATGTTTTGGAAAGATGGGAACAGAATCATCCTCAATGTGTTTCTTAAATAAGAAACAATTGTCTTCTGTTCTACTTTTGGGCATTTCTACACAGCTGTGACAGTGATGTCCGAGCACTCAACACTGCTCGCCGTGACAGTGCAGCCCCAGCCACCCGATCTGCTCTGGCCTGAATGCCTCTGAGCTCCCCTGGTTGTCTCAGCATGGGGCTGTGGGCAGGCAGCGGCAGGAGGAAAAGCTTTACATGCTTTTTACCATCCAAGCATTAATATTGAATTGAGGCTTTATGCATTTATCCAGGCCATGGCGTCCCCACAGCACCAAGGGGGTCCCCAGGAGAGATGGAGTTCCAGGTCCTCCCTGCTGGCAGGTGAGCAGCACCTTCTCTGGCACCTCAAAGGGTGGCCATGAAGCTCAGCTCACCTGTGGCTCGGGCTCTCACATGAGGGAAAGAGCTGTTTCTGGAGGGGCTGCTGCCTGGTGTCTCTGGGAGGTGTGTAAATGAGTGTGTTTAACGTGTGTTCCTCCTGGGCAAAGCAACCTGTGCGTGTGTAAGCACAGGTGCACGCACTGCCCTATCTATGGGTGTGTGCAGGTGTGTAAACATAACTTTACCCGAACACACACAGACTGCTCATGGAGCAGGTACAGAACAGGACATAACGCCCTGCTTCGCCGCTCAGCACCTGAGTCAAGTCCAGCCATTGGTGGGAGGCAGCTGCCATTTTGTCCAGGCCGCCTCCTTTGGACCATGAAGTGCTCTGATAGGAAAGCATATACATTTACACACCATGTGTACACAGATATGAATGTACCTGTAAAGGAGCGTATAAGTATGTAAAAATACATTTTTTTATTTACTTAACCATACATACAGTATTTAGATACATATATAAACCTACATTTACAGAGAAGACACATTGAATACATATAAACATGAAGGCATAGGTTTAAAGTGGACAAGATTCTTTAGTGAGAGATAAAGGAATGAATAATAAAATATTAATAAAAAGTAATTAAATAAAACTAGAAGTGGATCTATGTGTAGGTTATGGCTGATGCTGAATGCCCAGAGCACCGGCTCTCTGCAGCAGGCTCCCCTTTACCCCTTGCCCAGGTGAGCTGCAGCAGCGCTGGCACTCTGTGCCTCTGGGACGAGCGTGCAGGCAGCAGCTGCCCTGCCCCGTGAGCCGGAGGTGCCGTTGTGCTGGGCTGGCACTCCCCGCTGGCTGCGTGTCTCCTGCGTGAGCATCCGCAGTGCAGGCGGCTTACGGAGCTGCTGGGCCATCGTTTCTCTTTGTGTGGTGCTTGCTGCTGGCCGGGCCGCCAGCTGACGGTGCAGGGCAGCGTTTGCCGTCCCCATTGTGGCCAATTGTGCCGGTAATCCCCCGCGGGCCCCAGGGCCGGTCAGCAGTCCGGCTGGCACCGAGCGAGCAGGCAGCCGCTTCCTGGCTGGCGTGGCCGTGAGCAGCACGGGGCAGAGCAATGGCCTGATCCTGCCGTGGTGCCTGCTCTTTGGGGCAGGCCCCGTGCGAGAGCAGGAGCACTCTGCTCCGTCAGAGGCTGAGGGACCAGCAGCATGGTGGGGATGTGCTCCCATCCCTCCTGAGAGCAGCAGTGGCCCCGGCTTTGGTGACTGAGTGCAGCTTTTAGGTGGAGATGATGGTGCTGCCTCCTGAGCCTCTGGTGTGCAGAAGGACCTGGCCAGGAGTGGTCTCTGCTGGTGCTGGTTTGGGGAAGTTTCCCCACCGTGCCGCTGCCACTTGGTGGAAAAGCGGCGCCTGGCAGTGAGGGCATGCCTTGGGTTTCCCTTCATCCCCTTGCAGTCAGGTGCTGGAGGGCCAGATCTTCCACCACAGGGGACATCGCCCCTTGTGGGGTCCCTGGGACAGGTGGGACCCCCCCTTGGGGCAGCAGCGCACCCTGCAGTCTGAGCACCTCACTTCCCAGCAAGACCCAGCAAGACCCACGGGTGATGCATGCTTCAGCAGCAGTAGGCTCTTTGGGGAACTCTGCTGTAGGAAAAGGCTCAGCCTTCTTTCCACCAAGGCACGGCACCAACACTCAGTTTCTCCTCCAGGTAGGACCAGCAGCTGCTGGCCAGTGCTCTTCATACTGCACATGGGGTGGCACCACCTCTGCTCCCAGTACTGGTGATGTGGGTGTCCAGGTTCAGCGACATGTCCTGGTGCAGGGAATTGCCCGGTGGGAAGGACAGGGACAGGCATCATGGGGAAGGCAGTGTGAGGGACCATCAAAAAAAGCTGTGGAGTTGCCCAGGGGAGCCTGCATCACCCACCCTCACTGCCATTTTATTTCCCTCCCCAAAACACATGTAGTTTCGGAGGGGGAGAACTTTAGAAATAAATAAATAAATAAATAAATAAAATAGATTAAGTTACACATCCACAGATCGAATAGTTATGTTATAGGCATTTTTGCATAGCTACAGTACACCATTGTTCTTACAGCGTTTTCAGCCTGCAGCAGTAGCACACCCGGTGGGCCAGGCAGGGTTTCCTGAAAGCCTTCTCTCATCCATCGGAAGGTCTGGCTATCCTCAGTCGGAAAGCAAGAGGGCAGCAACCTCCAGTGTAACAGCAAGTGCAGTTAACTGGGCAGCCAACTCACAAAGCTGTGCCCGGCACAAGAGCGGCTTTGTTTATACATGAGAAAGAATTGTCAGAATTAAGGTCCATGCTTTGGCAGCATGGTACTTCATTGACACTGCTTCATTTTGTGCCAACACTCAGCTGAACACTTGGCAGACAGCTGGCAAATAGTTATAATTAACAGAAACTAACCCCATCGGCAGGCAGGTGTAACTGAGACTTTGGACAGGTTATAGCAGGCTGTGGTTTAAAGTTTATGACCAGAAATGCTGACACACCAGTGTTACAAATTTAAAGACACTGAAAAAAAAAAAATCCACATTGTGTTCACTTATAACCTGAGGAAACCTGAAAAACTGTTAGCTGTTTCAAAAGGAGAGCAAATATGGCAAGCCATTCTGCAGAGCTCTCTATAGGACTGATGAGGAGTCCGGGAAAAGGAATGGCTAATGAGGACTTATGAGTAGGGTGGAAATACCAGCAGAAGCCAAAGGCTCATGGAGAGAAGGGCCAAGCTGACCCATTTTGCTGGAGAGATGTGGGAGCATGGCCTTGACTGTAAGCTGGTATGTGGCTCATGTGGATGGATTAATTCTTCCAGCTTGAAGCAGGAGTAGCAAGATCCACATCTGATGTCCTTGCTGCTGGGGATGTTTGTGCCTCCAGAGCTGCTGTGGTTGCTTGCATGGGCTTTGGGAATTGCAGGAGGGAAAGCTGCTTGGAGCCAGGAGGTCCCGGCCTCCAGCTAGTTTGCAAGTGAGTAGAGGAGTGACCAGCATCCCCAGAAACCCTTGGCTGTGACCAGGCTCTTCAGCAGCAGGCACAGACTGAGTGGCACTGTCCTCACAGCAGTGCCAGCACTTGCCACGGCAGAGGCTGGCGTTCACAGCACAGGTTGGCTGAGGGAGGAGCCTGGGCAGGACACTCCTCTGGCTGAGCAATGTACCTGCTCCTTGCAGGGTGGTCTACCTCTCTGTTAAACTGTCTGTAATTGCTTTGTTGTTGTTCTATTGTTTTCCCCCTTCTCTATCTCTGTGATCCCCCAGCAAACGTAAAGCTGGGTTTCCTAGTAAAGAGGTTTGAGAGCTAGGCTCTGCACAGATCACGTGTAAGGTGCTCTGTGTGCATCTGCAACTACAGACCTCAGCTTTGCAGCTGGCTTTGCTGGACCTGGGAAGGAGGAAACGCAACCACTGCCACCATCACCGTGCGTTTCAGCATTTGGCCACCCAGCCCAGACGATCCAGATCGCCTCTGCGCCATAGCCCACCGTATTCAGCTGTGCCTCTCAAGAAAGCATCTCCTTTAGGGGGCCAGTCATCATCTGATGAACAACTCGATGTCCCCAGTGGCTCCATCTGCCCTTCAGTTTAATTTTATAGCTAACTCATCCAGAAGTTTTATTTTCTTACTTAGCTGTGCATCATGGCACCTTGGAACCACCTTGGAACCACTCAAAACAGTGCGTGCAGTCCTCTATATACCCAAACACCCACTTGTCTCCCCTGACTCTGACAGTGAATTTCTGGAGCCCCAGCCTGGAAGTTCCTCCACTCACATTTCTTTCCTGCTACTCCTCTTTCCCCTTCTCAGTAAGAGAGAGCACTCTTGTTTAAGTTTGGGTGAAGGTTCAGAGACCTGCATGTGGCCTAGGACGGAGCATTGTCCTTAGCTTCTGGTAGATGTCTGCAGGTGTGATGCCAGAGCCTCTAGCAGTGCTCTGCTAAGGAGGAGGAGTGCATTTTCATTGCTACCGGCTTCTTCCCCATTAGTGGAGAGTTAAATTGCAGTCTCTCCTTTCCAGGCCTATGTACAAGGATGGAATTTGGGTCATGGCTCCTGAAGAGAGAGAAGTTCACCAGCTTACTGCATGTTGACTACAAGCCCACCTGCAGCATTTGGAAGGACTGCCCCTCATTGAGCACCCAAAGAGATCTCCCTGGTCCTCAAGGTACTTGTGTTTTACCCACCAGACACCTTGGCTGGCTCCCATAATTCCATGTTTGAAGTAAGTTCTGGGTTGCATCTGTAAACGTACATGTAAAAGTTGAAGCACATAGAATTTGAAGAGCAATATGTTTTAGTGTGCCACAACACGGCTCGAACCTGTGTTCAAAGTGGAAAATCTGTCTTTGCTTTTTTGCTTTTCCCAGTAACAGAGAAAGGAGCTTTTTTTTTTTTTCCCCCCAGCATTTTGTTTGCTTACCATCTTTTCCCAGGACAGTAGTCCTGAATCAAGTTTCACTATATATGCTTTTTCGATGTTATTGTAGCTACTTTGAAGCTTCTTAATTTGCAGACTGGCAAGGAACAAGGTGCACCCTGAGATGCTAGGGCAAAAGCAATCCCTTCCCTGTTTTTCAATAAGTGGCGAAGAAACAATTCCCTCGTGCCAGGGAAAGGGCTGATGCAGCAGGGACCTCTGAAGTGGAGATGCCAATGTGATGGACATCACGAGAGGCGGGCCAGGAGCTGGAGGGCCCTGACCTGCAGGGAGGGTACAGGCTGTCCAGTCACAGTGGGTCTCCAGCTGGGCTCTGCTCCCCAGGCTGCCCTTCCTCTGGCCCCTCCAAGGCAACGTCCCTGGGGCCCAGCTTTTGCCCAGCCAAGCACAATGGGACTGAGCGTGGGCCTGTTCCCCACAGCGTGAGATCACCACGTCATAACTTCCTACAGGAATGCAAACAGGGCGAGCAATTGTATGAAACTACCTTGGAAATTCAGGATCATCACTGGGGTAACTCACAAAACAAAGAAAGAAAGCACAGCAGAGAGAGAATGTGTTAGGCGTCACAGATTTCAGCAGTTGGAGTAGGTGCCTCCCATAGAAATACCAGCTCCAGAAGTGCTTGACCCTTGCTGAGTGTGCACATGTAGCAGTGTGTAGGCATCGTCGTAGCAACTAAAACCTAAGAAATGAACAACGCTGCTACACCGCAGCCACCCTCCCACGACCCAGTCTGGAGCGTGACCCAGCCTCACACAGCAAGGCCACAGAACACTTAATACAAGCAGCGTCCACTGGAAACCAAGTACATTTCCCCTCCACTAAATGTACTTCACCATCTTCAAAGAACCACAACTACTCCACAAACAACCAAGGTGGAACAGATACTGTATTTTTCACAGACAAATTCTAGTTATAGATCTCTGGAACTTGTAAATAATACTTAGAATACAGAATTTCAAATCAGTGCAAAATGTACAGTCAAATTAAACACAAACATATTGCCAAATATATACAGAATTGTTCTCCAAACACAACCCAAGGACAAACAGATGTTTAAATATATGAGGAAGGTCCATCTTCTATAAATTATTTTTTTTTAAACCAATTAGTAGATTAGGTATGTTATTTGTAGGCAAATTACCACAGCATAGTGATTTGCAAGGCAGACACTGAGAAACAAGTTACATCATTAAAACCCTGTTTCTGAAACCAATGCACAAGTAAATGTGAAAATGCGTTACTAGTTTGAGGCACACAATGTGGAAGGTTTTCGAGCACTTGAATGCTTATGCTTACACTTTGTTTTCTCAGAATTATCAGGCAGGTGCACAAAGAATAAGCACTAGACGACAGCTAAACTGTTTGGTGGTCAGCTTACCTTAGCTTGTTGGGCCAAGTCAATTTATTAACAAAGTATTAGAACATTCACAAAAATGCTGTAAGACATCTTAGGGTATCTTGATATTAAAACAGCACTCATTGAAAAACTGCTTGAAGTTGGCTGATTTAACCAGAGGTGAAAACCACAGTTACTTAAGCTGCAGTTTGAGAAGAGTTAACATGTCATGACTGGTTTGTTTGTAAGTAGGAGGGACACTGACATCTATACTAAACAACAAACTCTGTGATGCTTTGCATTCAAAGCAGAGATACTCCTATGAATTAGAACTTGCAGTTTATTCAAGGTATTGATTGCTACTATCTACACCATTGATAATTAAACTATCTCAAGGATCACTTGCTTTTGGCATGTTCAGAAAGCTGGAGTTATACAGCTATTGCTATGATACAGATCCCCACAATTTTCTTTTAGAATAGCAGTGAAGGCATCATAAGCACCTAAAAGTACACAATAAATACTCAGTAATTCTTCAAGCACCTCTTGCTACCCAGTTTGGCAAGATCAGCAGCACAAAGAAAGGGATGCCATGGCAAGGCAAGCTGTAACTGACACAGGGACAGGGCTGATTTATGCCTTATTTCCTTCAGAAAGCAAAAGGACCAACATATGGCACATCCTGTGGACAGCGAGAGATGACTCAAAAAGCCAGACAGTCACCAGACTTGTAGCATTCCTGCTGTCAAGCACAAGGGCAGGCTCTCTACTCTTTATCTGGCAGTGATTTGTATTGGGAAAAGTTCAGCCTTCTATATCTGGTGTTTACATTTGGAGTTGCTGCCAGAAGTGTAATACAGGATACACACAACATAAATGAAGCCACGTCTTCTGAAATCAAGTCTTCTCCTAAATAACACACTTGAGCCACAGTGACATGTTAAATGGGTGTGTTGCGAGAAGAGCTCAGAGGAGTAACTACACCAGTAAGTGTCCTACTAAAAATACTTTGCTTTGGGATACATCTTTGATACCTACATACTTTTATATCAAGACTTCAGACCAACCTTTTAACAACAATGAATTGCTTATAAAACACTCTGATAAATTATCTTCACAAAAAATAAAGTCAAATCTTTTGGAAAACACATTCAATACAACACTTGTATCAGTACAACGTCTGCCCTATGAATCAATGGCAGAAAAGTCATAATCCACATTTAAATTTCTCTACAGGGACATAGCTAGGAGTCTAAACCAGAAGGCAACTATTTTATTAATTGTCATGGGAAGCAGAAACAGCACTTCCAGAATGCAGAAAGAGAATGCACTGTTTCAACTGACATGTATAGGTTTACAATCAATAGTCACTGTCCTGTAAACATTGAAACTGCTGGTCTAAGTGCATGTTAAGATTAATAAATTGCATTTGTTTCACTGCATTCCATACTTACAATGGCTACACGGTTCAAAAATACAGTAAGTAAGTAGCAAAAGAACAAAGGCTTTGAGCTGGACTTCTCCTACAAGCCAAGTGTCAAGTCAGTAAATGCTGACATTATAAATAAACTTTAACATTACTCTAAAGCATTATAAAATCAGACTAAGAAGCCTAAATCTTAGAATAGCAGCCAATTTGTAATTGTTTAAAAATATATGTGAACTTTCAGTCAGTCAGATATAAATACATACTGCGATGTGGGGAAGATACCATCTCTCATTCCCAAGCAGAGCTTTTGAAAACAGCTCTATAGTATCAGAGCTGGGGATCAAGGAACGCTGCAAGTCAGACAAACTCTTTAAACAGTTGCGTTCTATAAACTTGTGTTCATCATTACCTGAAAGTGCATTTTTGTATCTGTAGAATCATCCCCGTATTTACAAAAAAGTACAAACATTGCAATTTTGCCACACCCTAGAACTATCTAACCTGCATTTACTGTTAAGTGCAAAAAGTCTGTGAAGTGATACGTGCATTGATGAATACAAGGTCGAGGGCTGAAAACTGAGGCAGTGCTGCCACCACGAATCCCAGGCATGTCAGTAGTTGCTGAATGTCTGCTGCACAGCTGCAAAATGGCTGAAATAGAAGTTGAAGCAGAAATCAATGAACTGCTTAAGGCCAATAGCTAGAACAGAGTTTTAGACCAGGATCTCCATTCCCTGCCCTCTGCACACCCTCACCGGCATTTTTTTTTTTTTTTTTTTTTTTTTTTTTTTTTTTTTACACCAGGTCACTCATGCCTTTGTTTACCAGTTTCAGTATAAAGCTTGGGCCCAAAGGGCAGGAAGGCCACCTAGCAGGAAAGGTAAATGCAGAGTTCATGTCAAGGCAGTAAGGGAGAGGTATGGGGCGCAGATCGAAAGACACCTATCTCTTGGCAGCTTTCTCAAGTGCACAACACCAGCACACCCCCAGGTTTCAGTGCTGGAGCACAGGCAGGTGGCCATGCAACGCACAGCACACCTGCACACACAGTCAGAGCACACTACAAAATACCCATGCCGCTACATCTGTTCTGTCTCCAATGTAAGTCCTTTTTAGGTGTTGAAAAAGTTCATCTTACATTCTCCTCCCTCAGAATGAGGCTTCATTTGGAAATGAGATGGTGACATGCCAAAAGACTGCTGCAAGGTAATGTGCAGGCCTAACTGCTCAGCAGTTCCACAGAGCTGATATTCAAAACATTATCGACACAGTACATTATTTGCTCTTTAAAGAAATGTAATCTGCACAATACTTTGAAAAGGGTAACTGTAAAGATTAATGAGCAATTGTCTGGAAGTGTTCATTTAGTTTTGTTCCTTATCTAAGTCTTGCAGTTGACTATGCTACAACTCCTAGTTTTTAAAACATTACAACAGCCATTGCCATTGATTTTAAACACACTAAGACTTGACTAAAATCTAGGAAGAGTAAGAGGGGCTCAAACTGTACACATGCAGATACTATAAACACAGTTGTGCTTTGACTATATTGCCATCATGTTGGAAAGTACACATCCATTAGAAATGTGTGCTGAGAGCCTCAGTGGGACCAACAAGAAAGCAAGCCCTGCCTTCTGACCAAAACTGGTGAGAGAAAGATCCAGAAGTGAGTGCTCTTTGAAAGAGCTGCAAAACCACACACCATTTCCTTTCATGGAAATACACGGAAGACTATTTTAAGGGTGTGTGCATATATACGCATATGCATGTATGTATACACATACATATACGAATGTATAGAAAAAATGTTTTTGGTAAAACAACCCAGTTTCATACAAAAATCAATGCAGTGAAAGCATCAGCAATTTAAACTACTCCAATCAAGTCTAAAAGTCATGGGAGAAAAAACAGCAAATATTCTGAAGTAGTATTTTTATCTCAGGGATAAGCTTTTGAATTTAGGTTCTAATTCAAGACAGAGGTAATGTATTTGTCCATCAAAACAGATTTTAACCTTCTTCCTTGTCTGTGACCGTGGGATATTTGAAATGAACATTGACTTTCAGGATCCCTCTTCTCCCCATGCTAGGAAAGTGTAGTAAGACACCACATAAAAGCCCAGGAGCTCAGCAGGAAAGATGCTAATGCTGCTCCATGTGCCTGCCATTGTTTGTAGGTGAGCTGAGAAGGCAGGGCAGGATGAAGGTGTGTGCTCTAGATGGCAGCGAGCCTGCATCTCCTCCCTGTCCATGGGTTATGCTTTCTGTTTCTGAGTCCCTGATGTTGATTAACACCTGTCAAGAACTGAGCCTCCTTCCCAGTACTTTTCTTACTGCCTTATTTGAAACACTTGGCTGTGTGATCACCAGGTACTCACAGGGGTTCCCCTCTCCACTCAGTGCTGAGAATCATATATCAGCCCACTGTGATGTGAAGTATTCTGCATTGTTATGTTCCATGTGAAGGCTAAGTGAAAATGTTTCGTATTAACTGCAGTTTTATCACCTCTCTTCAAGGAAATCTTACTCCTATGGAAGAAAATACTAGGCCTTTACAAATAATCAGAGTGATAAAAATGTCAGAAAAACAAACAAACAAACAAACAAACAAAAAACCACAAAAAACAGATATGATCCCCTTGATATACTGGCCTTTACAGAACCTGAAACTTGGAACGTCTTGACAGACATTCAACAGCGAGTTTCTTCTTTTAAAAACTTTACAAGAGCTTTCCTATCTCCACCACCCAGGAATCTGTTTTGTCTTCAAAACATACTAAAAATCACTCTATGATGTGGACAGACCTTAAATGCCAAGTGTGTTTTTCTTAAGATACATTTTCATTCCATTGTGGCACTCATCTACTCAAACAACATGTGGGAGTCAGTTTATGGAAAAATAGAGAAGAGAAAGAGAAAAGAAAACGAAAAGCCTTCATATCTTCCACTAGGATCTCCTTGGACAGTTGCAAGGAGAACATGTTTATATTTCTGTGCTGCCTTACTAACACAATGCTACCCTGAGACAGGCTCCTACAGCGTTCCAGGTATGGAAAATCCCCATGGAAGGAAGAATATGTCACAGTAGGAGGCCCTCTGATTAAAATACTCCGGCCCAAGAGTTTCATGTTATTTTAGATAACAGATACTGAGCAACAGAGACAGCCAGGCAGGCCTTTAATGAGCCAAGAACATGAATACTGTCTGATACATGCCGCAGGATGATGTCCATGTGAAAAACACCATCAGACAGGCTTATTTACTTGGGCTGTAGAAGATAATCAGTACCAACATGCTTAAAAGTTTATGCATGTTTTCTGTAATACAAAGTTAGCAGTTTTCCTCTCCATTTTTGAGTCAGCAATCAGAAAGAAGACCAATCAGTTTTTCAACTACCCCAAGGACAAAAAGCAGTTTCTCTGGCTTTCTGGACAACTACAAACAGCAATGTATTTAAGATTTCTTCTCTAATTTGTGGCCTTCATCCTGAGAAGGCATAGCCTTAAATACAGCACACCCCTCCTACTTGTAACACTGGTACCACGATGCTGGAGGAGCTCTGGTTAATCCTTCCTGCCCAGGTTCTGAAGCAGAGACAATGCCATGTTTAATGATCCGGTGAGTATCCACACTATCTCCTCCTGTACTGTCCATGTTACTTCCTTCACAGCACGAATCTAGTTTGCATGTTGAATAATGGTAAGTTGCAGTCCATGTGGTAGTACATGAAGATAATTCCTAAAAATTAAACTAACAATTGAAATAACAAGCTCCAATGAAAAGAGGAGTCCTCCAAATACATCTCTACAACAGTAAGCACCTGTTAACAGGAGGAATCACTGGGCAGCAAGGAGAGACTGCAGGCAGCTGCTCTTTTTGCATCTCTGTTTTGTCTCTGTTAATAGCCTTAGCTGTGTAGCTCTGTCTGATGCTATAGATCAATGTTTTATAGTACCTACATTCATACCCTTGTCTGTACCGTAACTGGAAAATATAAAGCACAGGTAATGACCAGATGTTGCTGAAGTGCTCAGAGTACAGACTGATGTCAACAAACCCAGCAAGAACTACCTAACCACATAATGGTCTCCAACACAGGACAATGGCTTTTGCATGTTTCAAAGTTATAGTAAAGTTTCCTGAAGCAGCTGGAGATGTTTTTCTAGACATGCTAACAAGAGGAACCTCCCTGAAGCTGCCACTTGAGTGACAAATTCATGCTATCCACAGCCAAGTTTGTTATTACCATGCAACAGAGGACAAGTTATCCCACTGGCTAGCAAAGTTGACTCTGATCCATGCCAGCACAGCTGAAGTAGCTCCAGGGAGCCAATGCACGTATGTGGCAAAAACACACAGGCCCCTTGCTGCACAACCAACTCTGCTCAGAGGGCACCTTGTTATGATGTTGACCTGAAGTGAAAGGTTAGTTACTGGAGGACCAAAGCAAGACAAAACCAGCACTGATGTCAGTAAAGATGTCAGATGTCACTAAAGACCAACATGAATGCAGCCACGGGGAGCAGATGTATGTAGCATATTACATGACCAATGCATCAGCTTCAGTGCCAGTCTCCAGCAGGTAGCTAGAAAAGAACTACTGGATCCCTGTGTCTTCAGCAGATGGGTAAGCACAGAGAAGTGATATCAGTCTCACAGGAGACAAGAGGGGCAACCTCTGAGGAGCAAACGCACATCCTAGTGAGAAGAGAGAGTCAACAAGTCCCTGGGTCCACAGCTGCTAACACCACCCACAGAAGACTCAAGAAGGCTGACTAGGTGAGTTAGTTTTCATGACAACTATCGCATCCCCAGTTTTCTGGAGCCTACAGAATATTAGATGCATGGTACAGGCTTCAACACCTCCTCAGTCTTCTCAGTGAAGTTACTCTTCAGTATTTCAGTTCAGCTCTAATGTATCGCTGTGCAAATTCACTTTACTGAACACTAAATGGTACCTGTTTTACACTAATTAGTGACAATTCTTTTAGTCTTTGAACTTGCTGTTACATAACAGTCCAACTGTGACAAATAAGCGAAAATGAGATAACACAAGTAAAAGTAAGAAGAAAAGCCTGGTGTCAAAGATAATGGTCTCAGCAATAGGAAACAGTCAGTACAACGTAATACTGCCTCAGGTTTTCTTGTTCATTTTTTAGAGTGGTAGCTGCTGAAATTCAAATGTTCTTTAAAACAGACTATTATCAACTTCAGTTGACAACTTGCTCTAAAACCTGTTTCCCCTTCACTCACACAGTCTAAATACTGTTGAAATAAACTCTGAAATATTTTGACTCAACTGTTCTAGTACTTTCTTTCTCCCCAGTGCATGGGGCTCCTTTTATAGAAATCATCTCTCCTGTGTTTTGTATTTTTTCTCTTCTACGGTAGTACTCTTTCAGCTATGTTATTTGGACTTATCCAAGGAGTTCTCAGCAGCTCGTGTCTTTGCCTTTTTTTGGTTTTGAGGTTAATATGAGCATTAATTTAAAACAACACATTTTCATTTATGGAAAGATACACCAAAACTTATCTATGGAATGATTTTCTTAAAGAAAAAGCTGGGAGGAGGGGAAGAGTCTTTGTGAACATAGATGCAGAAATCTTGGCATCTTGGAATCTCTGTTTGGCCTCAGTTCCATATATATTAAAAACTGGGAAATGGTTTATGGAAAAGCAACCCAAAGTAAACATCTCAAATGAGGCAAGTGGTACATAATAGTTATTTGTAACAATGAGGCACTATCTTTGAAAGACGAAGTAGAACCCAGTATTGTTAAAATGCAATGAAAGGCACACTCCTAAGCAACCCTTCTTCACCAGCTGTCTGCATTCAGTTTTACTGAACCATCTTGGTATCTACAGTAGTTGTGCTGCTTCGCTTCTGAGCACAGGTCTCCACTTAGCGTCCTCCTTCAGATACTGCCATGCTGTCCACTCTCATCTCTTTCAGGCTTCCAGTTTTTTTCTGTTTCTGCTTGGACTTTTTCAACATATGTACCTAAAATGGAAAGTTTGTAAAGAAGGTGAATGTGTATTCAAATATCTGTAGTCAGATAGATATAAGCAGATCTAATGAAACTAATACATGAGCAAAATGTTGGAACTGCAACAGAAATACATTGAAATACACTACTGTCTGAAGCGGCTATCCTTATAGAGTGCTAGGATTAACTGATTTTTACATAAATATATACACACATAGTTACATGCATATAGAATTGTAAGAATGTGTGTGCATATATATGAATGTACACACATACATACGGGTAATGCTATCAGTCACTAGCCTTAAAGACAGAAATATTTCTTACTGGAAGGACAACTTAGGTTTGTTCTTTCTCTCTCTCTTTTTAACAATTTCCTGCAGGAAAAGAACAAAGTTTAACATATTCCAAAACATCTAAGGTATGACCCTCTTTTCTCTCATTTTTCATTTGTAATCGCTATTCTTCTGGTAGCCCTCCTTGTAGGGATATGTCTTGTCCATAGCAACAAACTTTTTTGAGTTAAAAAGGTGTTCTTAAGGTAGCAGACAAATCCATAGACTTGTGCACACCAGAGTCAACCATTGCA
>CM021797.1:67254196-67306275 GCA_011076525.1 Nettapus auritus | reverse complement strand
TTTTTTTTTTTTTTTTTTCCCTTCAGCCTTTCCTCCTCCAGTTTTCTCCTCTTCTCCTTTGCTGCTTTCTGACAGATCCTCCCTCCACCAGCACAGCCAGCAGGCTGTTTTGTCCCTTGCACACTGCAGTCCTACCATGGGCTCCATAACTGTGATCTATTTCAGAGCAAGCAATACTGCCTGGAGATCTCAATACAGGAGTGAAAATTAAGTCACTTGGCTGAAGCTCAGGACTACCAACGATGATTTGCTTAAACACAAGCCTCATCTGACCCAGTGCAGAGGGTCCTCAAACCATTCTATGTATAAAAGGCTATGTATTTATCTGACAGTTACGACACTGTGCTGACTAGCTCCTTTGAAGTTAAGCATCAGAACACAAATGATGAGCAAGATAATACATTAATATCCACTGGAGAAGCAAAGTCAGATTTCTGAGACAAACCTAGAGTCATTACCTTTGGTCCAGCAGCAGAAATAATAATCTGTCCTGGGGCCTGAATCCAGGGCTCTCCATCAACTTGAACTGGAATTGGCTTTAGGAGCGTTACACGAAAATATGAGCCCTGGGCTATGCGGATGCCTGATCGAAAACCACCTTGGACTTGACCCTGTTAGGAAGTAAAAGCCTGGATTATCAAAAACCTCAGTGAACAAAGAAGCACAAATATTGGCTGCCCTTAAACTGGGTGGGTACGGTTTTATTCTTACCTGATGTCTTAAGTTTCAAGCTAAAGAACTGCCTAGGCAAAATCTGCATAGGATGCCTTTACTGACGCAAAATTAATCATTTAATTAGTGCATGAAGCATAACTCATCCCCTTGTGAGCTGCCAGAGGCAAAATAATTTACACAGTGGAATCACTTGTGCATTCAAATTGCGAAAGGAGCATGCATTCACAAAGTCATGTTTGCTTCTACTTCCCTCCTCCATAAAGTAGTAAACACTTTCAAAACAACTAACCATACTCACAGACTCTGATGCATGTGAAATGCCAAAATCTAAAAGCGCATTATCATCAATCATGGAGACAGAAATTTACAATATTCAGCTTCATATTCATCTTCAGCTAGTAGGATCAGCATCAACCACAGAAAAAAAGATGCAAAGACAACTCTGCTGCTAAAAATTGTTTTGGGGAAGATGTGCAAACATCAAACATACAGGTAAAAATCTTAATACAAGATCACAAAATAAGAGAATTGGTTTGTTAATGTTTATATTCTGAAGCAGTATGTTCATTCCTTGGTTCTTCTAACAAAATGAAACTTTCAAGGATCTCTACCAAACCACTTCTCCTAATGGAAAAATTTATATTTGTCTTCCTCGAAAGAACTAAATTACAAAACTGTAAAGTTGGCTGACACCAAAGGTTGAGCTGCACAAACAATTTTAAGTACCCACCTTTCCATTTTTGGTGGTTGTATGGATTTGTTGCCTCTAGTTACCTGACCACATATACTTTTTCAGTGCAGATTTCTTAAAATAGTGAAACAAATACGAAGAAAAGACAAAAATAATGCATCACTCCACAGGACTGCACTGCTAATAGCAGGCTGTTGAAAAAATACATACTACACGGAAGAATGAAAGCTACACTGATTGAGTGATAATATTCCTTGCACAACTGGTATACAATCTGCTTCATGTAGCATTTGTATTAAGTATCAGATTCTAAGAGACAGGTATTGGAATGCCTGTGGCAGGTAATTATAAAGATGCCTCTCTAAAAAGCATCTCTGGCCTGATTGCTTTGAGGTAATGACAAGATTTTGTGTACACACACTAAGTGAAGAGTGGGCGTTCTTATGACATTAAATGAAATATTGCTTTCATCTTACGAACTATTTGGTTTCGACACCATGATAAAGGTATTTATACATACATATATTTGCATTCCATATCTATGTATATTTATGCACCATATATGCATGTATGTTTAAGGCCTTAGTTCAAAGCCTGCATCAAGCATTTTCCCATGCTCTTTTAATAAGTACTTCACAATTCGCATACTTCCCATCCTAACACAGATTTCTTCAGTTTCCTTTCCATCTACTGTTACATGGCACCTAAATATGGATCTTCAAAGCAGGCTAATACATAGGCTTCAAGGGGCACTGTGGGCTGTGAAAGGGCACACCAGTTACAGCTAAACTCCTGAACATTTATTCACAGACAGCTGATGTTGCTCATGAACTCTATGGTCTGCAACCATTTCTGCATTAAAAAACAAGAGCTTGATTAAACGATGGTCTAACTCTAGCACTGATGCCTATTTTTAGGACTTGCAATACACTGTTTATTATGAAAATAAACGAGTCTGAGAAAATGTGTTTACCAGAGAGGCTCATTCAACTGGTTCACAGAAATGTGTTTCCTCTGTTCTCGCTTGGTTGCTAACTTACCATGTGAACAACACCAGTCACACCAACAACTTCCAGCAGGCCGTCATCGATGCGTGGTTTCTCAAAGCGGTCATCACTGTCAGAGCCCCAGAGATCGGCACCAGACCCCCAGCTGTGCAGAGAACACACCACAGTGACCACCCTGCAAGGATGTCTGGTCTGTCAGACTTCAATAACTAGGCACTCTGCTCCCCACCAGTGAGAGGGGGCTTTCCTGCACCATGAGAGCAAGAAATGCTTTTCTAAAATCTGGAAAACTTCTGATCAGATCTTTGAGGAGTGAAAGAAGGACTGATGTATATACTTCCCATTTGATAGAACTCAGTAGTTAAGCAGGTGTTCCTGCACTTCAATTGCTTCAAATGCTTCTGACAATTTAACATGGCATTGCTTTTCATGCTGTATTGACCTTAGTCAAATCACTTGCTTATTCTTTTGGTGCATAGACTGCTCAATGCTAATCCCGATTTTTTCTTCTCCACAATTCTCATGTAGCTTAAGGTTAGCAGTCTATTTGAAAAAGGTAGTATGGCAACATTAATGACCTGCTGTTACTGAACAACAACAACAAAAAGTCACCCATCACCAGCAAATTCAAGGAAGGCAGGTTTCCAAAAGAACTGCCATTCTTTCTTACAGAACAGTAATTCCACCTCCCTGCTGGTGTCAGTACAGCCCCACAACAGCTATCTGAGCTGCAGGTTCTCCACAGCTACCTGGGTAATAGCATCACCAACTCCACATATACCTTTGATTAGGATATCATTTCAAATTACTGTTAGGACACAGGATAAGAAATAGCAAATGTACAGGGGATTGCACTGGGAAAACAAGGTAGTACCTACCACCTTTTTTGGAGCGAGATTGTGACTTTCAAAGGATAAGAATAGCAATGTTAAAATGGTATTAAGAGCTAGGCTCCTTAGGCACAGTTTGGCAATAATCAAAAATATCCAGGAACAGTCACATATCAACCCAGACCATTAATGTCAGGAGTGATGCTTAAGTACCAAGCAGTTTTTGCACACATTACATGCAAACATGTATCTACACAAAGATCCTTCCTCTCAATTTTACCTCGGTATATTAATAAAAATGAGTCCTTCTATACTTGGCAACTCCACCTCTCGCTGATCCACCTGAAGCTTAATGTCTTTGTGAAGATTTCTGGTATGACTTATCTTCTGCAGCCCAACTTTCACATAAACTCCTTTGTTGTGAAACCTAGGAGTAGACAAGTGTCATGTAACTAAAAGGTAAGCCCCAGAATAGTACTATTTTCACTGAACATGTGCTAGCATAGCATTGTCCTCTGGTGGGTATGTTTAAATAGCTTTTCAATTTTTTATTACAGAAACAAAGCATAAGCCACAAACTACTAGTTCATATACTTTTTACTTAGTAGAAGAATTGTGCTGTCAAGGCATGGGGACATGCAGAGATGTGGAGAAGCAATACCTCTTTGAAAAGTAAACTTCTGTGCTGAAAAACTGTATTACTGATTAGGACCTAGGAGATGTCACAAAACATTTTTAACTGATTTATCATGCAAGGGTAGAATAATTAAGACAGAAAACCCTACGAGTCTGGGCTTTGCATACTGCTAATTCATTTAACCATACTCAGCTGTAGAAATTAAAAGCATGATTAGTAGTTTGTGGCAGAGCTCTAACACATCTAATTTTAGAGTAAAGAAAAGATTAGGAAGATTTTATGGCATCCCTTGAACTGTCAAAGCATTTGAAGAGTTATGTAAACAAATGTCAGTTAAACACAGATATTATTTTCTTCTATAATGGTAACCTTTGGATACATGGCCTTCAAGACAACCTTAAAAGAAAAAGCATGAATTTTGATTATTTGACCCTATTAGCACATGGGTGTCATTGGAATCCAACTCTGCAGACTGTCCCTAGCATTACGCCTGAATGATGTAGACATTCAAGTGGGGAAGACAGCCAATTTAGCACGTGGGTTACAGTCAACTCTCCAGACAGAGACTGTTCAGTTCTTTTAAGTTATTACATTGGGAATGATTCATCCTACATGCTAACAGTTTTAAGCAGCACTGAGTTGGCCTCTGAGGTCCACAAGATACATTGGATAGGGCACCCCGTGACACATAACAAAGTGTAAAAATTGTCAGAAATCAAATACTATTAGTCTTATTTTTGCACACATACTCCATTTCACCTATGTATCCTATTAGGACATCGAGATCAGAAAAGAACAAATTGATTTCTGTAACGTTACCATGCCAATACCTACTTAATGATCGTGAAGGTGACTGAAAGATTTTACGATTAAAACAGCTAGTTGAGCTTGGAAGGGTGAACTTTGAACGTACACTAGTAGAGAGAGGCACCACCCTTCTTTGTGCATCTACCCATAGGGCATGGCATGATTTGTTGGGAAAGTCCAAGTGAAAATTGTCAGTCCATTGCTAGCAGTAGCAAAAAACATACCAACTTGCCCACTTGGTAGAAAAATGAATAATTTCCTAAAGCAAACCCTTGTTTACATACGTTGTATTGACAGTAGTCCCACAACAGTTAATTAGTAAGGCAGGAATCACAGAACTAATCTTTGAAGCAGTCTCCAACAACTTATTTGTGCTGAAGGACTTTGAATTTTTGATTTGGAGGCAAGGCTCACATTGCAGTCACTGCTGTAAATGACTGACAGGGATGACAAGAGGAGGGAAGGGCTTTATATGCAGGTCATCCGTCCCCAGTGAGACTCTGCAGCAGCTCAGCTGCAATGCTTGCACCATTATGTCATCCCAGAATTATTTGGAAGGTTCTCTAGAGCACAGATATCAAAGTAACATCCCACTACTAGCAGACTACTGTGGGGACCTGACTTACACAGCTCAGGAATCACGCTCCAGTTCGTTTATCCACAAAATACGCTCTACAGATATAGCCAACATAATACTTCTTAATGCCCAATGGCCAAACTCATAAAGCTACATCTGACCAGAAAGGCATTCAAAATATTGGACTGATATTTCAATTTAGCTAACTGACTAAGTCAGAATAGATAAAGTTAAAAGGTGACCCTATATAGGACCAGTTTTATGGACTACAAAGGTAAACAGCTGTTTTCAAGCATTGCAATCCTGTGCCTATTGTTGAAAGAACAAAATGAAAAACACCCTTTTCTTTTAACAAGCCCATGACTAAGTCTCCATAGACTCAGGGAGACATCAAACCATCAACTATTGAACCGTCTCTGTGGTTGTTACCCAAGCAGCAAGACTCTCTTGTGATCAGGGAAAACAAGACCCAACCATAAGAACTCTCCAGGCTTTCACAAAATCAAAATAAAGAAACCAGGTTTCAGGAGACACTAAGAAGCCAAGTGAGCTGATGTAAAAAGCCAGATTCTTCAGAGCTCCTACCACCACTGCCTGCGCAGGAGGGTAAGTTTGGGGAACTCTTTCATTTACAGGTTCTGGATAAGAACTCTATGTGCCAGCAGGCATTTTTATATGAACTGCAGTTTTCCATGAACATTAATTAAAAAAGCTAGAAAACATCTATTGAAAGGGAGTTGGCATTCAGAATTGCAGCAGAGAGCATGGAAAGCAGATCAAAGAAAACAAGGTGAGCACTTTTTATCTAGTCTTGCAATTTAATAATCCTACCTATCAGATAAAGCACTGCAAAAGCTAACAATCAGCCTCTGTTTGGGTGATTTTATTAGGGTGATGCTACTGACAGGGAAAGAACTTTACTAGACTCACTTTCAACAGACCCGACACAGAAAAAACTAATTGAGATACAACAGCTGTTGCAGCACTTTAAAATCCAGAACTGACAAATCAAACAATCAATACTTTCAAACCTTTCCCCCACCAAGAGAAATTTTGTATCCTTGAAAGACAATTTTAAAATTGCATTAAATTGTGAAGAATATTCTCTCTGCCTAATCTTAACAGCCATGAGAATGCCTGTCACAGAAACTTCCTGCCAATTTCGGATGACACAAAGAAATGTGGTCTTTTCCATAACAGACAACTCTAAAGACTGTTCTGGGACCCCACAAGAACTGAGGAATGAAGGAGGATGCCCTGATCCTTAGCTTTATGCTGTGAAAAAAATAAATAAATCACAGAGCCTGGCACTCAACAATGCAGAAACCATCACTGCCAAAACATACACTGCTTCTGCCTGCTCTGTGGTGCAAGTTTGGCACTGATCTCCCTGCAGGGAAGTCATCACTTCACTGTGATCTTCTAACCCAAGGTAAGGAGTCCTGGGCCTATCAAGACACTCCACAGTGCGAGGACAGAAAGCACAGTTTTCAGGACATTTACCAGCCTAATGTTTTAAATCAGAAGAGCACACAAGCCTGTTTTCCTCCAACGGACTCTGCAACATGCAGACTCTTGTTGCTACCACCTGAAACTTCCCATTCTGCATGCAACAGCAGCCTGTTCATATGCCAGCTGCTGTTGCATTTGGCTTTAAGTAGCCATGCTTCTTAGTTAATTTATTGAAAAAAAATGCTAATTTGACTAGCAAGTATGCACTTGCATATCTTGGGAAAGGGGAAAGCCAACAGTTTTAACACAGCACTGAAAGGCACTGATTTCATCAGCACTGTTATGCTGCAGAATCTATTTGTCCCCTGCAAAACCATACCTCAGTATCAATTCAGAATTCTTACAGAATCTCACAGAAACATATAGCACTTCAGATTTGAAAACAAACAAACAAATGAAAAACAAACAAACGAAACAAAACAAAGCAAAAAAAAACACCCTCTCTTTCCCATGCAAAAACACTGTGCTTGCACCATAACCAATAGGCCTGGAGAAGGTCTTCAAGGATGATACCAAGTCATTGCCCATCACACTGCTGATGCTGCACATTATGGGCTTGTAAAGATTTGAGAGATTAAAAACACGTAGGAAAATAAATGTCCAAGCATAACTCTTAAATACTGTGTCAATAAGAAAAGGACACATCTTTTAAAGTGATGCAGCCTTCCAAAGTCAGAGTAGTATATTTTAAAGGAACAAAGAGTATCTCCGATTTACTTATGTTAACTGCAGAAGTAAGTCCAGAACAATTTAATGGACTAAAACAGGCACTGCTGTATGCAAACTTATGACCCATGGTGTTTTTCATCCATTGGACTGAAAATAAAAATCAGTGCCTATTGTCCTAATAGTTATTGACACACCACAAACACTATCTTATTCATTTTTTTTAGGAAGTGCATGAGCAACACCTACACCGATAGACAGGTGAGACTTCACTTTATTACACTAATAACTGGCCAGAAAATATCCCTAATAGCTGGGATTGCAATACTGTGTAGTTGTAATAGCTTGTTCTGGCAACCAAGGGACAACTTAGAGGACATTTATTCACAAATGTAGGGGAATAAAGAGCAGTCAATAAAAAGTTCTATAAAGAGCTACTCATTAATTAAACAAATGTGTTTTTTCCTTTTCCTCATAAATTTCAGTGATTAATGAAAAAAAAAAAAGTACTATTACTGACTGATCTGCATGCCAGTATGGGAAGTT
This sequence comes from Nettapus auritus, assembly GCA_011076525.1. Classification (NCBI taxonomy): domain Eukaryota; kingdom Metazoa; phylum Chordata; class Aves; order Anseriformes; family Anatidae; genus Nettapus; species Nettapus auritus. The sequence continues at coordinate 67,298,327 of CM021797.1, read as the reverse complement.
TCTCTTCACACCTTTTTTATCACTCTGTTTCACTTGAGATGCAGAGATCTTTTCCTAAATCATTATTGCCAGCATGCAGATGCTAACACACCACTAAGCAAGGGTGGGAAATGTATGATGTGCTTATTATTCACATAGCAGCATTGACTTCCCTCCTCTTATAAGCTTTGAATAAGAGATATTTCCACTACCTTGAAGTTTCGCTGAATTCAACATTGAAGTTTTTGGCTTGTAAGTATACTGAATAATAATGACAGGGCTTACAAAAACTGTTCTGGTGCTCTCTCTTGAAGAAAAAAAAAAAAAAAAAAAAGCAATAAAAAGAAAAAAAAAGCCAAACAAATTCTGCATCTAAGAGTTCATGGCTATTTTAATTCCTCCCTGTGTCTGCTTTACCTTAGGCAATATTATTTATGAATACCTGTAGCAAGATTATCAGCCTTAGTGTAAAGCTGGAAGTTATATTGTACTACAGTACTCATCCCTCACCTCCGTTTCCTCCCAGGATTACCTGCTATTAAATTTCCCTGGTTCTTCTTCTCTAGCATGATGGAAGTCCAAGCTCAACTCTGCATCAATGCCAAGACCACAGTAATTGTTCATCTGTACAATCTGTCAAAAAAAGGAAACAGAAAAAGAAAAAAAAAAGTTGTATTATTTGCTCAAGGCTTATGTTTATAAATAAAGAGGTTCCAAAACTTTTCAACAAAAGCAAGAGTTGCAGATGATTCTTCCAAGCCATTTGCATCTTGACAGATTTAGGAAAATATTTTCCAGAAACACTGCACTAAAAATAAAGCTGTACAAAGAATTGTTATGTGTAGTTATTAATTCCAAACTATCAGAAACTTCAAAATTTAATCTTAATTGCTAGAAACAGGTATAATAAAGGCAGAAATAAAAGTAAATGCAGAAAGAAAAACAACCCAACTTCTCCATGTGATTCTATGCAATAACGAAAAGACTTGCTGAACGCTAACACCACTACTATTTTTGGCATCAACCAGGGACTTATCATGGTATCATTGGGAAGATCCTTTTCCTTAACTTCATCTTATGTTAGATGACTTTGACCTCACTTCTCAACTGCATTTTAAATAGCTCTACATGTGGCAATTTTTTATAGACTTCCACTCTTTCTCCTATTGATTTTTCCTTTGTCTGCAAGCTCATTCCACAGCTTTTCTATGCTAGCCTGTGAATCTCTCTTCTTTCATCTTTAAAAACCACATTAGGCTCTCAGGGCATATCTGTCCCCATGCTGTGGGTTAACCTGGCAGGCAGTTCAGCACCACACAGCCGTTTGCTCAACCCACTCCCAGTGTGATGGGGGAGAGAATTGGAAGAAAACAAGATCCCCTTTTTGTATTTATATTTATTGCTGCGCATGATGCCACATGGTACAAGACATCCCTGTGGTCCATTTGGGCCAGCTGCTTGGGCTGTGTCCCCTCCCAGCTTGTGGTGCACCCACAGCCTCCTCACTGGTGGGGCAGCACGAGGACCTGGAAAGGGCCTTGGGTCTGTGTAAACACTGCTCTACAACAGCTAAAAACATCACTGTGTTATCAGCATCATTCTCATCCTAAACACGGCACCATACCAGCTGCTAGGCGGAAAATTAACTTGTTCTCAGGCAAAATCAGGACAACCCACCTCCACCAAGTTAAAATACCTGGAACCGGAGCAACTTAAATTCTCTCACCTACAATGCCTATGATTTTCCAGCAACTAGACTAAAATCTTTGACGGGGGCTACCATTGTTAAATTTTTCTATCTACTTCTTCTATCCAATTTCTTGGTTTTGTCTGAAAATAAACAGAACTAGTGTACACACAAAGCTCTGAAGTCACCACCTACGAACAACATTTTTATTTTCCTGAACAGAAGTAAGTAATACAAACCAAGGGACAGGGTGTTTCACTCCCAAAATATAAAACAGATGCTGCATATATAGATACCCAATGGCAATAACTTGATAGAAGGATTTACTTTCTGTATGTTTTTGCAATTTACAGTCAATTTTTGATCTGTAAAGGGAAAGATCAAAAGTAGTCTCTTTCATTTTATTTATTTATTTGTTGGTCAACACTTCAGTTTCACTAGTCTTCTGGAAAGCGTTTGGCTTTCTTTGGAAAGTTTTTCTTACTTGAGAAATATATGTCCTCCTAAGCAAAGCAATTAGGTATGCCACTGCTGCATATACCTTTTCACTGATCTTCTCTCAGTTACTTTCTGCCAGTCTGTGAAGAAATATGCTCTGCAACCAACCAGTCCTACCCAAATAGAAGCACTAGATCCAGATGCATGCAATGTTCACTACAGAATAGCTCAGCAAGGCCCAAGCACTAGGTAAGAGAGCAATAAAAGATTAAATGGTGCTAGTATCTATCTTCCTTGTCACGCTCAACAGAACAACAGTTCTTAAGAGTCAAACCTGAACAGTGCTCAACTCACCTTTGGAGGCTCAGGTTCTGCTACACCATTCTCCGCACTGTCTGCAGGTTCTTCAGCATCCAGAAGGATAGTCCAGCGATCCATAAGAACGTCATCTGCCTCGTCCACGGAAATTAAAATAGAGTAGGGGTCCTCCCCACTGTAGCCAGCTCCCCAGCGTAAGACTCTCCCTAAGTCATTACCTGGGTAATAATGAAGAACCCCAAAATATGACTACATTTTGTAAGCTAGCTAAAAGCATCAAAAAGTGTACTAGCCCTGTTCTACAAGATGGGGGAGACCCTGGGCAACCTGATCTACTGGATGGCATCCCTGCCCACTGCAGGGCAGTTCGGAACTGGGTAATCTTTAAAGTCCCTTCCAGCCCAAGCTGTTCTATGATTCTATAAAATAAGTCAAGAAAGTAGTACAATCGGGCTGAAAAGTTAACAAAACTCATGAAAAAATCTTTTTGTTGTGGTTGCATATGTGCTTTGTGACACATACAGACATGCTGTCTCATTTTAAAAAAATCATAAAAAACAATGGAAAAACCTGTTACGGAGTTGGGAAGTTGGGCACTCAGACACATACATAGCAATACCCCCGGCTGCTCATTTTTCACTCAAACTGTGACCAACATTTTGTCGACAAGCTGATACTGCATTTGCTATCCAGCACCTGCCAGAACTGAGTCATGGCATCCTCACCACAAAACCCTGCAGTCTGTCAGATGGAGATACATGAAGACAAACCTTCTGGATGACAACCAGGCACAAAGCCTCACATAGAGATCCAGCTGGACTTCCAGCACCATACCAGTCCACAGAATGCAAGCAGACTAGTCAGCAGTGTGCTAGCACTCGGAGTTAGCCTACCCACTGAGCCCGGGGACACCTCTGTCATGAACCACCACCAAAAAGGACAATGTCTTAAGAGACAAAATGAAGGAACTATTTACTGAAGACTATGTGCATTTACTCATGTAGTAGGCACAACTTCAGGCTGGGTATGAGAGATCAGATCTTTCACCCACTGCATTAGGAAACTAACATTTAAGGAATGTGGTTCAATAACTGCTAAATTCAACCCCAATTTAGCAGTAAAATAAAAGCTAAATACAGCTCTGAACTACCTGGGAAGATAAGACTTTGTTCTGTCCTCTGCCCTCAAGTCCATGTCTCTATGTTTATTATTTAGAGCTTATGCCTAAGAGAGTCGCTCTTCCCAGCTATCAGTCTTTCCAAACACAACAAAACAAACATGAAGAGTGATAAGTCTGGGACTTCTGCACGTGCCACACAGTCCTGAAGCTAGTGCTTGACCCAATTCTCACCTGTTCCTAAAGGTAAGATGGCAACAGAGGGCTCTGAGCACACCAGCTTGTGTCTGATCTCCTCCAGCGCACCAAGGACCCAACCCACGGTGCCATCACCTCCACACACCAGCACTCGGAAAGAAGGGACTTTGGAGAACGTGTGAAACCTTCATTGAGAAACAAAGCAAAGGGGAAAAGAAGCATTACAATGCAGTATAGAAAAAGTAAAGTCTCTACATATGTTATTTAAGATAAGACATTATTACTGGATTTTTTCCCTTCACCATCTGTTTCAGGATCAACTTCAACAGAGTGGAAATACAGACACTTTTAGATAAATCTATTTACAAATAGTGAAAACCATAATCTTCTATGATTTTCTCAGGTGGAGATCAATCATTAATCACTTCCTTCCTCACCAAGGACAAAGAGATCTAATTGTTCACAGTTTCCATTCGAAGATCTATAACTCTCTAAATCTTTGTAGAGATTTAGATATTTTTTTCCTAATTAGTCATTTCTATATGGTAAGTGTGGTATTTTGATAGGACTTCTGGTTCATAGCACTATTTCATTCATGCTCACCCTTCATGGCTCTTCATCCTACATACCAAAACATCCTGCAAAGGAATTTTTACTCATATTTCACAAGGAACAAAAAACAAGTGGAAGCAATTTGCCATAAAACAGCAGAAATATTTTATGGGGAAAGCTAAATGAGCAAATTATCAAAGTTGCAGCATCAATTACATTAGAAAGACATCAAAATTACATGGCTCTGACAAAAAAGTTTGTGCAGCGTGTTTTACTTGCTTCCTGCATAAGCTGCATTTCTCTGTAAAGGCTTTTGTTTTGAAGGTCTTGTCACAAGAGTTCTTTGTTACAGCAGCACTGAAGTAATGAGGCTACTCTGACTAGTCTGCAAACATTGCTTTCAGTTTTATGAAGCTGGTGACAAAATGGTGTTGATAAAATCAAGTAATTGGTTACTGCCTCCCTTACAAGCACATTATGTTCTGTTCCTTGTATTGAGAAATGTTGCAGCTGTGATCAGGCAGGCCCTGCTAATTCTGCAATTGTGGCCAAGTTTCAAGAGTCAAGACAGAAAATTTTATTATAATTTCCTCTTAGTTTCCATGAAACATTAGAGTAAATAAAAGCAAAAAAATGAGCATTCCTGTAAGGCAAGACATTTCTATTTTGATCCCCATTTGACTATAAAATCTTTTTATATTTAATTATTATTAGACCTGCATTATTGTAAAGTACGCATGACTTTCCCAGGATTTGACTCTATTAAACTTCATACAAGCATATACATTAGGAACTACTCTGTATTCTTTAGAGAACTTGAAAGTTTAAGTCTGTTTAAGTAAGAACCAGCTGGAAGGACTGATCCACCACTTTGGTCTCCAGGCACAAAACATATAAAATTTGTATCTTCATAATAAGAGAATCTGATCCTTCCTTAAACAAAACAAAACAAAAACCCTCTTAACAAAATAACATCGATAAAATGTTAAAAATACTACAACTTACCCAGGCAGAGGGCCACCATTGGTAAGTTCAAAGACCTGATGTGGATTTAGCAGCTTCCTAAAACTGTACAGCAGATCCCGACCTTTTAAACCACCACTTTTTGGATTCACAAATACAAGAAGAGGCCAGCAGTTCTGTGGTATCTTGGAAGCCTGAATAAAGAAAAGAAAGAAGGATTAGTCAAAACCATGACTAGGCAGGAAAATTACTACTGCATCTCAAAAGTATGTCCTGATGTTTCCTTGATGCTTAGTAAAAAAATCCGTATTCAATAAATAAAAAGATGCAACACCCAGACAATCGACAAGGCTAGCTGCTGATTTTGTCTTCCTGGGAAAATAAAGTTTCCTTATCCCACTCCAACTGCACAGTCTGGCCTAATGTTAAAAATGAAGCCACTATCAGTAGTCCTTCCTACACATTTTCAGTAAAAAAAGTTTACAATATCACAGAATGGCAGAGGTTGGAAGGGACCTCTGGAGATCATCCAGTCCAATCCCATACTGAGCAGGATCACCTAGATTACATTGTGCAGGACAGGGATATTCAAAACCCACCTGGATGCCAGAGAAGGAGACTCCACAACCTCTCTAGGCAACCTGTCCCAGTGCTCTGTCACCTTCACAGTAAAGAAGTGCCCTCTCATATTCAGCTGGAACTTCCTGTGCCTCTGTTTGTGCACATTCGCCTCTCCTCCTGTTGCTGGGCACAACCAAAGAGCCTATTTCCATCCTATTGATACTCTCCCTTCTGATTATTTATAGATGTTGATGAGATGTCCCTTCAGTCTTCTGTTTCCAGGCTAAACAGGCCCAGCTCTCTCAGCCTGTCCTGGTACTACAGGTGCTCCAGTCCCCTAATCATCTTTGTAACCCTCCTCTGGACTTGCTCCATTAGTTTCATGTCCCTCTTGTGCTGGGGAGCCCAGAGCTGGACACAATACTCCAGGTGTGGCCTCACCAGGGCTGAGTAGGTGATGGAGCTTTACGATGAATAGTGTGAAGGATTAAGTAATTTTCAGAATCATGTAGGATTTAAATATTTTCCTTGCAAAGAGAGAACTCCCTCCAAAAGTAATCAAAACATCTGTCTTAGGATTTGTGGTTGTCTTAGAATACATCTTAATTTACTAGGAGAAAACACTTCCAAATGAGGGAGTATTAAGAGGCTGCAAGCTTCTTTTAAAAAATGCTTGTTTAAATGAGAAAGGCTTGATGCCTGTATCGTAGGATCCTCATCATGCTGCAGTCACCACTGAGGGGCTCTCAAAGCATAGGAGCACTGTGGGCATCCCGCTGCCCTTCCAGGAGCCACTCTGAGGGAAGTCCTTTCAGGTAGCACACCAGGGATCTCCTGGGACAGCCAACTCACTGCAGGGGTACAATTAGCAGAAACATCCCCCCATACAGGTCTTCAACTGGCCCTTCAACCATCCTGTAACACGATTTGTAAATGACTCTAGAAAGACCACAAAGCTCTAAGGCACCCTCTTTTCACCCTGTCACAGGGTTTAAGGTTTTTACTGGGCTGTGAGGCAGGTACAGCTTAAAAAAGTCATTTGGCCATTTCAACAAGCGTGCTTCGAAACAGAAACGTTTGCCATAGTCCCTAAGTAATGGCAATTTATATTTACAAATTGGACTGCATTCAGAGAACAGCAATTTGTCACACAGCTGACAGGATGGATTCAGGGAAAAGAACAACTGTGCTAAATATAAGGCAATTTAGACAAGTATGATTGAGGGGGTGGTGAAGCAGCAGCATGACAGCAGCTTACAAACATGCAAAGAGATACCAACGGCTACAGAGGGGAGGAGATCGTGCCCCAGCTGATGGCCGTACGTAACTACCAGGGGTGCGAACCAATTCTCATGACAGAGAAATTGGGATATGTAATCGAGTAACTGGGGAAGCAAACTGGCATCCTATGTTGAGATACCCTATATCACTGTCTATGTGTCAGCTGGCTTAGACAATAGCTTGGGATGTCCCAATTTTGAAGAGATTTCCGCAAATTGTGCTTTCCTGAAAGGGATGGGCACTGACTGTCTGTGTTAAGATAACCGCAGCTGCATAAAAATCTCTCCTCTGTGTCACTGGCTGCCTGAGAAATATCCTCCTTCATCAGCCATGACTGGTAAGCACAAAACACACCAGGAGAAGGTGAGCAGGTAAGAAGGTTGATGGTGGAGAAATATGTATCTCCTCTTGCCCCCTCCTTCCTCCTGGTTTAGATTCAGCTAAGCAGAGACATCCCGTTTGAATATGCTTATGTTTAGTCCAAAAAATTAAGTCAAACAAGGATATTTTTGCTGACACCAAGCCAGGAGAGCCCCAGCAGTTTCTAGCTGCTGGTGGAACAGAAACTGCCAAGACAAAGGTGGGACTGCTGACCGTGCAAGGACAGACAACCCTTAATCATGCTAAGACAACAAGAGCAGACAATCTCAAGAGAAAGCTCTCCCAAGGAACCACCCTCATGCCACACTGTGGAGGCTGCTAAGCCAAAACACCCCCTGCCTACACATTCAGGCTTCACTGGAAGAGGGGAAGCACTTCCTCAAGTATGTGCAACGTACAAAAAGGGTGATATGTCCATTTTTGTTATGTGCATGGGAAGGATATTTGTAGCCAGCAGCGGAAGTCTAAGCAAAACAATGCATGCCGCTGTCACCAAAAGGAAGTACTTCTTGAATTGTAAGGTCAGCAGCTCAAGGATCCACATATCCCAAAGAGAGGGGCAGACTTCCTCCTCTTAAGCCATCACAGCCATTAATAAAAATAGCAAGCGAAGCTCTGGCTTTTCAGTACAGCCCTCCTTGTTACTCCATCAGCTAACGCACTGTCATCTGTCACATCCCATTATAAATACTCCTTTGAAAATCCTGCCAGCAACCAAAGGCGGAGCAACGCAGAAAGGAAACGCTGCTTCCCACTGGATAACTGTTCCCTTCCTACACTCCTTCTTCCAGCTTCTGCTCTACCCTGCATTACCACCTGACCACTTCCCATCTCTTCCTCTTCAGAGCTTCTTTTTAACTACTTAAATTTGATCTCCAGTCATTTTAACTTTCTGAACAATACAGGCTATCTGAGACCTCAGGCTTGGTCCAATGCCCAGGTATTTGTGAGATTTTATAAAACAAGGAGGTTGGGGGGAGAAGGTGAATGAAAAAATAGGAAAAAAAATAATCAGCTCTGCAGCTCAGAATCACAGAATCACAGAAAAGTCTAGGTTGGAAGAGACCTACAAGATCACCGAGTCCAACCTCTGACCTAACACTAACAGTCCCCACTAAACCATATCCCTAAGCTCTACATCTAAACGTCTTTTCAAGACCTCCAGGGATGGTGACTCAACCACTTCCCTGGGCAGCCTATACCAGTGCCTAACAACCCGTTCAGTAAAGAAGTTTTTCCTAATATCCAACCTAAACCTCCCCTAGCGCAACTTAAGCCCATTCCCCCTCGTCCTGTCACCAGGCACGTGGGAGAACAGACCAACCGCCACCTCGCTACAGCCTCCTTTCAGGTACCTGTAGAGTGCGATAAGGTCGCCCCTGAGCCTCCTCTTCTCCAGGCTAAATAGTCCCACCTCCCTCAGCCGCTCCTCATAAGACTTGTTCTCCAGACCCTTCACCAGCTTCGTAGCCCTTCTCTGGACTCGCTCAAGCACCTCCATGTCCTTCTTGTAGTGAGGGGCCCAAAACTGAACACAGTACTCGAGGTGAGGCCTCACCAGAGCCGAGTACAGGGGGACAATCACTTCCCTGGACCTGCTGGCCACGCTCTTTCTTATGCAAGCCAGGATGCTGTTGGCCTTCTTGGCCGCCTGAGCACACTGCTGGCTCATAGTGAGCCGACTGTCAACCAATACTCCCAGGTCCTTCTCTGACAGGCAGCTTTCTAACCACACAAAGTAAATAAAAACTTTAACAATAAAAGAATGAGAGAAAAGAGACCAGCCCAAAGCTTACACCAAACAAATACCCTACTAGAATGCAGACAAGAGCATTTGATTACCTTCTCTTTCTTAGGAAATCAATTCTTTAAAAAATATTAGTTGTAGACATTTAAAGGGACACTTTAATCACATATTTATATTACTTGCTTTTACAGACAAGTTCTACATATTGGTTCTAAACCCAAGCAACTAAAATAATTCACAAAGAACTTCAGGGAACCACGCTGATTTTTGAGACACGGTAAATCTCAAGACAGTCAAAAGCACAGCTGTGTTTTGCAAAGTGTGTAAGATCTTACCCAAACAAGTATATGTTGTTGCAATTATGTATTTACAGTTTCCACAAAACTGCCATCTAAATTTCCCAGTTGCCAAGTGTCAATACCGTATTAAAAAAAAAAAAAAAAAAAAAAAAAAAAAGTGAAACATTTAATATTTACCCTAAGTGCTACTAAGTCTCAACCAGCTGCAAAGGATGCCTGGAATTAAAAAAAAAATATCTGCACGTAGCGTAAACTGAATAGTCCTGCCACTAAAAAAACATCTTTGCTCAAGTATCTTCTAATGTAAATCCCTTAATTATAATCGTTTAGGACTGAAAGAACCCGTGTAGACTAAACAAAGTATCTTAGAAAGGGCAGAAGCCCTCTCAAGCGTGCTTACCCTTACATTTAACTTGCTTCTCACCACTTGTGGTTAAAAGAGTAAGAAGCAAAATCCCTTGAAAGGACCAATCTCTAAGAAAAGAATCACTTTTTGGTAGGGGTTAAAAATTCCAGGAGAACAAGCTTCCAGGCTGGTACAGCAGAGCAGGGATGCTCTGGTGCTGTCTAAAAGGCTTGGGCCCCACTGCCAGATGGCTGCAGGACAGCACTCTGATGCTGCAGAGTTTTTCCTGGTCCCTTAATAAAGCCCTGGGGGGACACTCTGAGAAGGGTAGGTGTGACTCACCGCCTGAGGACTCCCTGCCCCCTTTGGTCTTGACTTCCATACTCAGCTGGAGAAGCGAGGTCTGCAGAGGGGCTTTGTGTTGGCTGGAATTCAGGAAGGAATTTACTGCGTGTTTCTCAGAGCCAGCTAACGGAGGACGTGTGATTTAGGCACTCTGACAGTCACTGTGCATTGCTTAATTTGTCAGGATTAGCTCAACGTGGCTGCGGGCTGGAGCAGGAAATTTATTGCTCACGCTAATCCCCTCTCTGTTGCGCGCACTGTGTAATCAAATCTAATGACAACAGAGAACAAGGCGTTCTGTGCCACGGGCCCGCCAGCACGACAATTACAGCGTATCTTCCAGGGTGGTGAGCTATTTCCAGGAACGACGGAAATCTCTAAGTAACACGTAAATGTAACATTTACAAGCAGGCTGTCTGCAGCATCTCTCATGTGCAAGGGCTCGTGACTCCCGCATACAAGACACCCCCAGCCTGGCCATAAAGGAGGCACTGCACCTGACGAAGAATGACGTGTAAGGTCTGTCAGTGCAACCAGAGAGGCACCTCTGTCCACACAGCAGGACCTCCAGGAACTGTTTCTTGACTTCTGGGGGACTGAGGAGGTCGCAGAAGGGTGGAAAGTAGCCTTTCACAATGTTTTGGCTAAGACGATGATTAAACTATCATGCTTTTAAGCGGACACGTCTGTGAAGAATTAGTACAAATGATTGAACTGGAAGGTTTCACTCACTTGGGTAAATCCCAAATTTATTTCTAATTCTTTTAAGGAACTCAAATGTGAGTATTACGTTTTGTGAGATCAATAGAAATAAACTCTTTCCCTCCTCTCCCAACTAGGTTTCCTCCCCCCCATGCTAGGTTTTCATCAGAGCACGTTCCACTGGTTAAGTGGGATTAGAGGTTCAGCCACAAACGCTTGCCCCTGCTGTGCTGGTATTGGCTTGCTACAGCTGTCTGATGACCTCCTTGCCTGCAAACGCTACAGAAACCGTTCTGGTGTGTTAGCTATCAAATCAGTGCTTCGGTGCTGTGCTGCCTTCCACCCTTCCATGCTGACCAAGACTGGAACCAAGTACCCCTTAAACACAATAGCAGATCAAATTTATAAGACTGTATTTTTTTTCACACTGTAACAAAAAGAGAGTATTTCCATTTACTTAAATATTGTGAAACAAAACCATATTTTATTAAACTCTTGCAGGCCCAAGGTAATGAAACAGCAGATCACACTAATTGCTTGATTTTCTAATAAGCAGTTTTCAAACTGCTTCTGTATTCATTATTCTGTGTACAGAATCAAACTCATTCTGTATTAAAGCTTTTCAGAAAAGATAAGTAGAGGGTTAATTGCTTCTGGCAGATGTGACCATGCCAGAATAAAACCAGGCTGACTCTTTCGAAGGCGTACCAAAACCAGAGCAAGTAAATCACACATTGGGAAAATGACAGACTAACAAAACACAGAGCAGATTCTAACCACTAATTCACTTCTATGCTTCTATTGATTTTAAGAAGGGTTGTTTTGCTTTGTTTGTTTGTTTGAAGTTGAAAAAGCCATTAGCCAAAATACCATGGCCTTTGATTTATCAGCAGTTCTCCTTCTATGGCTACACATTATTACTTCATAACCAATTACCTTGTATTTCTCCCACAAGAGGAGTGTCAAAAGAGTGTAAGTTTAACATTGTGTTTAGTTCTTGTAAAAGTATTTCCTGTTGCTGCATTTAAATGATCATGTACGTACTGCATAAACAAAAGCTAATAGTATCACAAGATAATAGAATTAATCTAGGTTGGAATGGATCTCAGAAGGTCATCCAGTCCAACGGCTACCAAAGCAGCGTCAACAATCACTCTTCAGTTTACTCTGGGTAATTAGTGAACAGCAAAAGCTGAGTGGCATAGACATAGACAAACCACAACTGAAATATTAGTCATATTAACTCTTGGCTCATTTTAGTGAGATATAAGCAATACAGGCTGAAATGGAAAGAAAATGTATGCGCACATCAACAGCCTCTTTCTCCTTCTTATATGTTAGAAATTCATCCAGTCAGTCACCTGAAATGGAGTTTCTAAGAAGTATCTTTCATCACATAAAAGACAGCATTATCCACATTTTGCTGGCATCAAAAAGCTCATATCAGACATATGTAATGTCAGAAACCCAGACACATCAGCAGCAGAGTAGATATGTTCAACTTCACACACCAATACACCACACCTAGGCTCATAGCATATTTACCTAAACAACCACCAAAAGCAAGTATCCAAAACCATTCCAACCTTGTTCTGCATCCTGTTATTTCTATTTCTGATAAAAAGTGTTGAAACCTAAATGGGAGGGGAGATTAGTTTCTAATGATCTCACAAAAACATAATACCCATGCATGCACAAGAACAAGTCTTTCACTTTTTTGGAGGTGGGATAGTTTGTAATATTGCAAGCTGAATGTAAGCACTGCCACCAGCACCTGCTTATATATATAAAAAAAACTCCCATCAGAAAACTTTGACAAGCATAGGACTCTTTAAATAAAAAGCTGGCATTTAAGTATGCAACTAATGGCCTTACTCCTGCTACTGAACTTGACACCCTCCCACCTGAAGTTGTCTTACAGTTCTCACTAATAATGTATTTTGTGAAGCTTTCATACTTCAATGCAGTTCTAAAGAACAAGTCAAAATCAAGATTCTCAGTTCATTTGCCATAATAAAAGTCCAGAAAGACAGTAATTGCAAGATACACAATAGGTCAATAGTAATTATGGCTACCCTGTCTTCTGGACAGAACTTACATCATCCTGGTTCAAAACCATTTTGTTCAATCAACCATTTCCCTCTTCACACCCTGAATCTGCCATATTAAAATGAAGCCTATTATAAACCTAAGTGATTCATAGCAAAGTGGTTTGTAGCCATGAAAAATAATAAATTAGAACCAAGCCTGAAACTGTTAAAGGACCCTTGCACAGACTAACGACTGCATGAGGTGCAGATTTCAACAAAATGATTGATTTTTACCAGTCAAGATAAAAAAAAAAAAAAAAAAAAAAAAAAGTATTTTTTACAGCAGTGAAGTCAAGGCAAGTGCTTTACTCAAACTCTTGCAGATTCAGAAGCCATCAAGGTCCACTATGTAACACTGCTCTCCCCAAGGAAGATGTATCTGCTCCTTCTTCCCTACCAGCCTCACACCCTTTAAACCAAGAATGAAAATTCACCCCACACCCAACTTCATAAAGTTCTTTAATGATCAATTTCTTATTAATTATTATTGTTAACGTAGCATCCTGGAAGTATGGCAAAAGCATCTGGCAGATGTCAGATGTTTTAACTGAGTCATCACAGTTATGTTAAAACCAGTGAAGCTGCACATCTCAACTATGTCAGTCATTTCATCCCACTAGGGTATCTATATGTCTTTCACAGAATCACAGACTGGTTGATGCTGCCAAGGACCTCTGCAGGTCATTTGGTCCAACCCCTGCTTAAGCAGGGACACCTGGGGTAGGTTGCCCAGGACCATGTCCAGGCAGCTTTAGAAGACCTCCAAAGCTAGAAACTCCGCAGCCTCTCTGACCAACCTGTGCCAGTGCTCCATCACCCTCACAGAAACGAAGTGCTTCCTGAGATTCAGTTTCTGCCCATTGCCTCTTGTCCTGTCCCCTGGCATCACTGGAAAGAGCCTGGCTAACCTCTCTGCACCATTCCTTGAGTGTGTTATACTCACACTTCTTCACAAATCAATAGTAGTAGGACAAGTGACTTAAGTCACAGTAGTATATCAGATATATTAAATACAAGCTCTCAATTACTATTTCTTCATCACACTACTTACAAAAACTCACTATATGGCTTCCTTGAGCAACATGCACTTTTTATTTATTTCCAGGAAAAAAAGAAAAAGAAAAAAAAAAAAAGGTTGATGGTAGTGCTTTTTCTTTTAGATGCAATTTTAAGTTCAAACTCATCTCTTACCATAACTTCAGGAATCACCACAGCATTCAGAGGCTTGTCATTGACAGTTGTATCTTTAACTAGCATATATATTCTTTCAGCTTCAGAAAAACAAGAAATTTCGAGTACAACAGCACCTGCAAAGATGTGTTAGAATGATTTTTTATATTTTCTATTAATAAGAAATCAACAATATTGAATCACAGCAAACATTTACTTAGGATATCTTTCAGTTAACATTACTCTACAACACTCTTGGTTGTTGGTTATCAGTGAATTGGGCAAAGCTATGAAATTTCATTTTCTATCTCATTATTAAAAATATAGTAGTTCAATTCACTGACAATATCTCAACATGAATTACTACATACAAGGATCTGATCTGAGAATCATTTTAAGATCTTTAAGTCAGTTTAGGTCCTGTTTTGGAAGATGGGGGTGGGAAGGGGAAGGGGACACCCTAATGTATAAAAGAGAAATCTCAGGCATTTCTTTGTGAGCTGTACCAAATGCAGACCCATACCTATCCGCTGCACTAATGCTTCACAAAGGCACTGCTTTGGTGACTCTCAGAAGCCATACAGCTTCTCTGCCCTCAGTGAAATATCATTCATACAGCAAAAGCAAAGCAACAGCTCAAAAACCAGTCAGAAGATTCAAAGGAAGAATGCAGAGATGAGTATACTGATTTTCTTCAGATTTCCAGCCACTGAACCCCAGCTCAGTATTGTGCTAAAAACAGTGATCAAAAACAGTCCCACCAAGTTCAAGAGCAGCATTTTTGTGTTTCAGAGTCAAAATTAGGAGAGAGCATTTGTAGGGCTTTTAAGAGTTCTGCGGTGTTAGCACTATTCAGCCGAAGTGCAATTTCAAACCTCATTTCTCTGACAGATTATCATCACTTTCCTATATAGGTGGCATGAAGCCAACCTTTTATTAATAAGGTAACACTAATCCCCTGCTCTCCATAAATATATTGGGTTATGTTTTATCTAAATGGCTTTTTGCTTATGCAGTAAGATTCACATACTATGAGCTTAGAACCTCTAGTATTAGACTGTAGCTTTGAAAATAGACATTGTTTGCAATACTTAAAATCTTATTGCTTACCTTGTGCTTGATAAACATGACTCACAGATACTACATTTGCTGCAAAGGGTAAAAATATAAACACATAAAACCTTGGGTACATTCAGAGTAAATATTTAAAATATTTTAAAAAGTTACATAAATATAATATAAATAAATATTAAAAGTTATACAAATATAGGGAATATCTCCAGCTAACACTTTCCCTCTTCTAAGTTTACTTTGCAAGTTAGAAAAGCTAAACTGATTTTCATAAAAGGTGGCTATGTATCCTTCCTGGCATTTAGTTTAATTCCTCTTGAAGTTACATAAAAGATTGGGAAAAATACTTCGTTTCCTGAAACAAAAAGGATGACGCATTCCTGACACTGTTTATACAACACGTTGGTTGAAAGAGTATTATGAAAAATCAATTACACTTTGAAAAAGGAAAATAAATGATTTTCACTGAGTGCTTGTCCATATGTGCATGCACACACAGCTCTTATTTCTCTGTGACCTGGGACAGAGCATATGGACAATAGCTCATGCAAAAAGTTCAGATCTTAATAAAGGTAAAGAACATTCATGCATATGGAATTAAATTGCCCTGCCATAATCTGAATGGTGTAAGGTATGCTTAGTTAACTTTTAAGAAGGTTTTTCCACTAAAAATATTGTTTAGTCACATATAACTTCAGTACTGTAACATCATCATTTGAATTATAAGCTGTCACATCTCTTGTGCAGCCACCAACATGCTAAAATAAACAAAAAGGCTCCCATGAGAGTAGATGAGAGACTGAATCTTCAAAAGACATCAAAAAACATTATGAAAGAAACAACAAGAAGCTATAGATGCTACTACGTTTAATTATGTACAGGTGAATAGATCTCAAAGCACACCGGTTTACTTACTTTTGATAGCTAATTCATCCTTGAGAATATTTGTGTATTCTTCAGGAGAAAGCTGAGGTGGAAGGCCACCAATAAATAAATTTATTCGTACAATGGACTTGCTGTTTTCCACTACGTAAAATCTTGTTTGATTCATCTGACGTATTGAAGTCTACCAAAATAATAATAATAAAAAATGACATGACATTTGGCAAAAAGATATTATGAAACAAAATCCCAAATAGTTTTGAACTTAGCTATCATGCCGTCTATGCCTAGAGAATATCATGAATAGAAACAAACTTCAGTCCAAGTACTTGGCTGCTCTACAGACAAGCCAGCTGGGGGTGTAACCGAACACTTATTTTTTCTGTAAGAAGGGGGACTCCCAACTTGCTATAAAAAAGGGATCATGGTTCTCTTTCATGTTTACCTTTCTTATGTCCTTGAGTCTGTTAAGAATCAGTTCCTGACTGTCTAAGACCATGCGCTGAACTAGAGATAGAAAGAACATTAACCATGTTTGAAAACAGTACAAATTATTATCAGGCTCAATTAAATTAAACAACAACAACAAAAAACAACAAAACAAAACACAACAAGAACACACAAGCCAAAATGTTAGGGAGAATTCACAACTCTTCACATATCTATCATTAAGGACAATGCAGGCTCATTAATCAAAGAAAGACCATGATGTTGCTTTGCACAGTCTGAATTTGTCCACAGCTTTTTAAGACCTCCCACCCTTTAAAAAAAATTACAATGAAAGTAAATGCTAGAAGATCACTTACAGACATGCCTTTGGTGAATGCTCCTTCACTTACCTTGCTTACTGCCCATAAGCACTTCTACCAATTTGAAATTCTGGAGGCACTCCGTCTGCCAAAGGATGGAACGTGTAAAGGTAGTTTCTAAATGAGATACTGTTTTGACAGATGTTTACACTGATATTACAGTATCCATTGCACAAATAAAGCATGGTAAATTAAACATTTTAAAATCCATCCTAATGTTCTTCCTTTACCCCACTCCTCCCAAGTCAGGTATAATCTTTATTTTACACATGCAGCTTCCCACATGTGGTGTCAGGCTCCTGTGCTCTTAATTACACAGGTCTCCTAGCAGCCCTGTGGAGAAATGATGCCCACAAAGCACGGTTAACTTTACCCCTCTTCAGTGACCAGCAGCTCAGCTAGGCTATTTTCACAGTGTTCTTCCACAGCCAGCACGTGGGATGGGGAATGGACCTGATCTTTGAGAAGATCAGCCAGGAACCAGGCTCACCAGGCCTCACCTCCTGGGGCTTTCTACCAGCACTGATGGAAGGAAACCCCCCTCGTGTGCCACTGTTACGTCTCCAAATTGTACTGCTACACCACAGGGAACATCCAATTCCCTTGTAGTCAGAAAAGAAAAGCCAAAAGTTCAATCAATTGCTAGTATAACTGCAATCCTGGAGACATGTGACACTCAGGACTGAGGAAGTCTTAATATTAGGCCTTGAGATTCAAAGGAAGAATTACCTTGCTTTGCATGGATATTAAAAGCAAGTATGGTTTTAAAGGTGTCAACTGCCAACATTTGTTTTACCTGGAATTTGATGAGAACTATTTGGAGGATCTTTAGAATAGATAAATTCTGAATATTAAAAAAGAGATTTCCTATATGTGCATGTTCATACAGCCAAAGGAGAAAGTCCTTTAAAAATTATCAGTATTAGAGTAACTGCAAGAGGTCCAAGGAATTAAGTCTCTTACAACTGCAAAATAGTTTTCCAAATACAGGGATATGAAGACCTTTTCCAAACAGGGTACCTAGCTTTCTTGTTCAACTGTTTTATTTTTTCAGATGAGACAAGGTTTCAGACAAGAATTTCCAAGTTCTGTTAGAAGCTCCACAGTACTTGAGAAAAAGGACTGAAACCAAATCCTAGAACCATCCCACGACGCGAAATGAGCTGCTTGCACTACAGTGTATACATGAAGACCACAGTTATCTGCTCCAAACAGCTAGCCACATGCATGCTTCAAAGTGCCCTGTAAGTAACTGCAGAAGGTGGTCGCCCTCTGCGAGCATGGCTGTTTCCTGGAAGGAAACAGCTAATCCACTGGTCTACTAACAAACTCAAACTCCTGAACAAAATGCATGCACTACAGTTTTAAGCCTACACAGCTGTGTCTGATTCAGACTATCAGTGCCTTGGCACACTTAAAAATTCTACTAACATGTTTCCTAAAAGTCATGCTATCTTGGCACCAGCTATATGACAGACAGGAAGACTAAAAAGAGATCATATTCCACGGAAAACATGTATCTACAAGATTACAAGATGTATCTAATTGTTTTCCAACAAGGCTGGAAGGAGTGCAGATGGCAAACCATGCAGGTGCCATTCAGTCTTAATTCTTTCTTTGCATAGACAAGCGTGACTGTCCTAACAGCCATTGATGAAGTTTCCCAACAACATAAGCAATATATTTATATATAACCGTGTTTTAAGTATTTCAAGACATATACAACCAGAAAAAATACATGGCATAATAAGAATCACTGTGCTCTTACAAATAAATTTGCTTGACCCAGAAAGACTGATGGTAACTTTCAGTACAGAGCAACTAGGTCCACCAACAAGACCACAGAAAGTTTTATAGTAGTCACAAAAGACTATCAGGAATTAGCCATCTCAATATTAACATCAAATGGACAGATAGTATTTTTTCTATAGAGGAAAACATGCACATCCCACTTCAGGGTCACTCAGGTAGCATGTGGACAAGTGTATTATCTTGTGTTTACCTGCCTTCCAAGTAAGGGGAGCACTTCTTTGATCACACTCTGTGTAGTGGTTTCCTTATTTACTCGTAGAGAAATGTATGCCATTCCCACCCTAGACAGAAAAGAGAAATACTCCTTTTTTTTTAGGACCATCATTTGACCTAATTCTTTTTTATCTAAACGGAAAATTTACCGTCAGTTAGGAAGAAATTTGTATTATCTGAAGAAACATGCTCACTTAGTCTAATGGTAAATTCAGTATTAGCCACACCAGACAAAGAACAAGACACAAGACAAGTTCTCAAGAAATTGGTCATTAAAACTGTAGCACTGCAAATGAGTTTCTTACTATACACACAACTAAAAACAGGTCTTTGGTAAAGTTTGGCAATGTAGTTACATTAGTAAAATGACCAAGTGTTTAAATTTTATCCCATGGCTTTTAAGAAACAAATAGGTCCTCAGACAATCTTGTTTTGACTGCTAAGTATGCTTAAAACGTATATTCTCTTAGTGGTAAATGGAACAGATTTTTTTTTCCCTTTAATTTTACTTCTACTCTCATATCAGAAGTTGCACTAAATTCTTCCTGTTTAATAATTCTTCCAAGAATATCAAGCCGTCAATTGACACGTATCTGCCATCATTTATTTACATATACAGTTAAAATACAGTTGAATCTTTTTGGCCAAATGTACAGTAATAGAACTGCACAAGTTGCACGTGTTGTGTGCGTGTTAAGAAACCGGTGAGCAGGTTTCCAAATGTTGAAACGAATAATATGCATATTGCTCATTCAGAAAAGTAAACGAAAGTATCCTCTAGTACAAAAGAAAAAAACACATTCTCTGTTACACTTCTGAAATTTTAATGACTGAAACACGCTAAGTTAAACTACAGAGGACAAAGGTAGCTAAGCAGGATAACCTTGTTAGAGAGGAGGAAAGCACTCACTTCAGCCAGGCAGGATAAATTCTGATCACTTCTTCATCCTTTGGTTTGGCTCTGATGATCCAAGCTTCAGGAATGGATTCTCGGAACACTGAGCCTGAGTTGCTGTCCTCTGCAGCATCATTCCTGTTAATAACGTCATCAGACAGCAGCGCCTGCTGCGTAAAGGTCTGCAGCTCATATTCCTGCTGGTCATCATTTATGTAGTATGCCCTCAAAGCAGCCTCCTACAACACAGAAAGATAAATTAACATTTTCTTGAAAAGACACCAATAATACCTGCATAGCCACAGACACTTATAAATACCCTACTTACAGAATCAACCTTTACAACATGTTTTAAGCACAGAAGAGCAGGGAAAAAAACAACAACAATGTCGTAAAAATAAAATTTAGTAGAAGATATAAAAAATTATCAATGGAAAAGAGTAATTTGAACATTGTATTTTTGTCTAGTGATAGTCATTTTAAATTCATGTCAAAAGTAAAAATTCAGCACCAATACAACTGACACACAGTGCATGCAAAATCTACTCCAAAAGGAAATTGGTAAATGACACTTGATTATGCCCAATTCTGAACACATTATCTTCCTGAACTAAGGGGATACTGAAAATTAGTGAGCCTCTCAACCAAAAGGCTGCCCTGAACCCACACATCTGCAAAGAGTAAGTTAAGGTGCTGTCCTTGGGAGATGCAAGCAGTCAGAAGAATATCACATCCATTACTGGCCTGTGCCTGCAGCAACTCTGCACATACAGACTCTGCAGTGAATACAGCCCACCAAGTCACTTACAAAAAGTGGTACTTATCTGCCCTGGTATTGTATGCAGCAGTCTGATGAAACACGCTTTAAAGACAAGTAGTAGTCCTAAATGAAAGTATTTTCAGCACCATATTCAATTTTCCTTGGACACCACTGACATACAGGACATTAAAAGACATTTTCAAAACCCCTGCTGATTTTGAGCATGCTAGCAAGATCTTAATGAGCTGTGAGTTTAAATCATCAAAATTCTGAGTTAATATATTCTCCAGACTCGTGTGCCAAGTTCTTTATTGACTTGGAGTCCTCACCATCCTACTGTGCACCTCCCCATACTCCCTCTGGGCTTCATTCTGCACAACATGGGGTCTCTACCCAGTTATGCCCAGCCCAGTAAATCAAAATCTGTACAGAACATGTACTTTTGGATTGAGTCATGCTTCCACCCAAGATGAAGTGCTGAAACAGCTAGAGAGTGGCCATTATGTAATCAATAACTCATTACTTTCACAATCAAATGGAGGTAAGTGCGGCATGCTTCAGTCTTCAAAGCTGATTAACTGCAGTGCAGTAGTGGTGGCTATCCAGCATGAACTTCAAACTACTAATGAGGACTTCAAACTACAGAAGAGGAATGAGATCTAAGGAGCTGGTTATCCAGTAATGCTCACATCAATAAAACCAGATTTCAGTGTCACACCAGGAAAGAGAATGACTGATGAACATATCATTTTCTGCTGCACATACTGTGGGCCCCATAAGCTACATATATCTAAACCACACTATCTACAGATATTCTAAAATAAGAGCACTTCATGAAGTCAAATTACATTAAAATATTTTATACCACTTACAGATTTTGTTGTTGTTCAGTTACATTTGTACAAATAAGCTTTTGACTATTGCAATATATAATTATTTGTCCCTTTATGACACTGTAATATTGACCTTCACCAGGTATCTTACCACAACTTCTTCATTTTTTGCAATCCTTGGAACTGAAATCAGTCGAAATTGATTGCGTTTCACTGCATCATTCCCATCAAATATCTTTAATGTTTGTTTACCTGAATGAAAACAATTATTGTATTTCAATAACACACCCCTCAAATCATTAAGCTACCTGATCAGGAAGCGTACAATGGAACTATTAGAAACCTACTTTTTACCCACTGATTTGTTTCTTCATAACAAGCCTTGAGGCTGAACCTTTTTGTTTTGTTATTGTTGATTTAAAACAGATGTACATTCATGGAGGAAATAAAGAAGAGTATTTCAAGTAATCATATTTATACGGGGCTTTGTTATGAGACTATAGTGTTTATTTCATCACTTCTTCATCCTCACCATTCAAGAATGCCTTTATTACTGAACAGTTCAACAACTAAAACCAAGCCATCACCTTCAGGAACAGCTCACAAAGCACTGCACATTCTTAGAGTATCTTTCTGAAGAAAGTCTTTAAAATAGCTGGTCCAGGCAACAGGATAAAATTGATGAACAGTAGAAAAGCTAGAAGAAAGCAGCTGCAGCAAATGAAGAACACTTTGCTGTTACAGTGTGTAATCTCACAATAAAACTGTTATAAATAGCTCATAAACAATTGTGCAGTCATCATAAAGTGATAAAATGGGTAGGAGCTGATGACTTGCAGACTTAAAATGCTTGAAGGCTTAACAGAAAACCACACAGACCAGCTGTAACGTACACACAACCGGTTAATCAGGCAGGCTTGTAATGCTTGTTGTAAGGGAGGTGCACATTGCATGCTGGAGTCCAGTTTCATCTTTCACTTTCAGTTTGGAAATATTGCGTAGTACCGCAGAAGGTACTGAAAACCTCTTGCTCTCAAATAGTATTGGCATTTAGATGTGAAGAACCACACTATTAAATTATCCTTTGTCATATAAGGATTAAAAAGGAGAGCTGGAACTGGAAGAGAAAAAAAAAAAAACAAAAAAAAACCAAACCACCCCACACCTAAATGATGGCTGGAGAAAGCCTGCTAGAATCCCAGGCAGAAAGAAGCATGCTGTTGGCTACCTGAGTACTGCAGTGACAACACTCTTAGGTAACACTGCACAGAATAACTGCTTTGAAAGCGTACTTCAGTGACACCCTGCTACCCTTCTGGAGACAGCTGGAACTCAGATCAGCTCTGTCTAATGCACCTATTCCTTTTTCAGTGTTTATTGTCACTTCCCAAGGGGACACTTCACAGAATTAAAGCTTCATCCAAAATCATGTTTGAAGACAACATTTTTTAAACAAGACCATCAACCTTTAAGAAAAAAATCCTGCTACCTTCATTCTTCTTAATTTTATTTCCAATTATTTTGAAATGCAACAGCTAGATTTTAAACTTCTCTCTGTTTAGGTTTTTCATGGCCTTTCTTCATTAACAATTCCACTAGGCATGGCACAGTAAATGAGCAAGAATGTTCTCATTAGGCAATATAATGATCTAATTGCACAGCAAAGCAATAACCACTACAGTCTCCCATTGCACTCTGAACTCAGCCTCTACTGGGACAAAAGTGACAATGGTGATCAAAGTGTTTCAGCAGCAGCCCTTACCCACTAACAGGAGAAGAAGAATGGGTGGGACAGCTCCAGGTGCAATCCTCCACTCTATGGGGGGATTTGGGCAGTACATTGGTATAGTACTTCGCTTTTTGTTCATGTCACTGCACAACATTTGAGGTCCATCAAAAGCTGAGACCACGGCTCAGAGCACACACAAGCCTGCTGCAAGGGGGCACAGCCCCACCGAGCCTCTCTTCCTGGCTCTGGGAGCCTCTGTTCTGTGAAGAGGCTGGCTGCCTCTTCCTTTAATCCATTCAGGGACAGTGGGGCAGGAAAGCGACACACACGTCAATAAACATCACAAGAAATTTATTCAACAAACACTGCTATAAAGTGGAAAGTATGTAACACAAATTGATCTCGGAGCACTACGTTAGCTTTTTTAATCAAAGGATTTTTGTGAGATGATTATTGCCTGCTCTGCAGATTGGTAATTGATGCTGAACAAACCGGTTGTGCTGGGAAACAAACAATATTAATTGTCCCCTGTTCCTCTAACTGCAAACACTAATTTATCCTTCTTGAATACATGAAAGATGAATGCTGACAATTATTCCTTCATGTGATAGATACATACTCTTAATTTCCACACAGAACTAGGGTTAAATTTGATATACAGAAAACAATGAAAAGGGAGGCTATTTGAAAGACTGCACCTGCAACAAATGGGTGATCGCATCCTTTCAAGGAACTCTTCTTTGTGTCGTTTCATGTCCAGTTACAAGCAGTGTACAATTTCACCTGCTAAGGAAATTTTATGACCTTTCCTGAAATAACTAGGCCTCTCTGAAAAGAGGAATTTGAGGACTGCTCTGCTCTGCTGCGAATGAACTAATCAACCCAATCTCTTTTGCATCTGAACTCATTCTAACTTAAGAGAATCATTTTGATCATTTGTGCTTAACTTAAAAGTCACTGTGACATGGAAACAAGGGAATAAAATGCTAAAAATAACCTATGGCATTACTGACAGGAAAAACCTGAAATGTACCAACGATGTGAAAAGAAGCACTTATCGAATTATGATAAACTGCACATGAACAAGAAATATTTTATGTTAAGACCCTAAAAACAGAGCAGGGCTGAAAGTGATCCACCCCAGCAAGAGCAGTTAGGAGCAGTGGACCAGCCAATGTATGGGTGACATGGTGGTGGTTATCAAAGCCTGTGGTCAGGACGAAGTAGGAGATGAAGCAGCAACACCTTCAGGCACCACAAGCCTCACGTTAACAGGTGCTGCTCCTCACAGAGGGTAATGATACCTTCCTGAGACAAGCAATGATCTTATGTGAGGAGATGTTTTGCCAGACCAGATGTTTACAAATCAGGAAGAAATGCTTGGTTATATAAAGGCTGTGGACAGCCTTGGCTACAACGACCACAAGATGGTTCAGGATCATGAAAGGAGGGGAAAAAAGCAAATGGAAGTATTATAATGAAAAACTTCAGGAGAGCGGACTTTGGCTTGCTCAGGAATCTGTTTAGAAAAATCCCATGGGATACAGTCCTGAAGAGGATACAGTCCAGGAGGGGTAGCCAGTTTTCAAGGATCACTTCTCTGATCTCAAGCTTTCTGTTACTACTAATACGAAAAATATGCAAAGGTGGCATGCATGGATTAATGAGGAACTCCTGACAAAACCTGGCTGTGAAAAGAAAGCACACAAGAGAGAGATGAAGAATTGTGTTGGAATGAATTTAGAGACTGTCCATACAGGGATGTGGTTAGGAAAGCCAAAGCCCATATGAGATACATCTAGTGAAGGACATGTAAGACAAGAAAAAATCATCAGGAAAAGGATGAATGAAAATGTGGGCCTGCAGAGGATTTGGAACGAGGACCTGGTCATAAGGGACATGAAGAAGGCTGAGGCACTGACTACCTTTTTTATCTTGGTTTTCACTGGTAAGACTGGCCATCAGCCTCCCCAAGGCTCCTGAGACCAGTGGGTAAGTCCAGGGCAAGGAATTCTTAGCCTTAGTGGAGGAGGTTTATATTAGGGAACCCCTAAACAAACAGGCCATGCAGAATTCCATGGGTCTGACACAATGCTGAGAGAGCTGGCTGTTGTTTCAAGGCCACTCTAGATTACCTGTCAAAGAACAAGGAGATTCATGGGAGGTTCCTGAGGACTGGAAGAGATCAAGTTTAACCCTTATCTTGAGGAAAGAGGTTGTGAGGAACCACAGGATGGTCAGCTTGACCTTGATTCCCAGAAAGGTGATGGAACAAGTAATGCCAGAAGCAATTTTAGAACATATTAAGGAGTGCACAGATTTATGATGGGAAATCATGCTTAACCAGGCTGACAGCTTTCTGTGATGATACAGCTGACTGGGTAGATGAGAAGCAAGTACTGGATATTGTTTTTATTGACTTTAGCAAGGCTTTTGACACTGCTTCCCATAACCTCATAGACAAATGGATGAAGTACAGATTAGGAAGTGGAGAGAGAGAAGGACTGACAGCTGGCTGTATCACTGGTCTCAATGGATTATCTACAGAAGCATGAAGTCCAGCTGCAGGCCTGTACAATGGAGTACCCTACCAGTGATAATGCAGGGTTGATAGTGTTTAACCTCTTCACTGATTTTTTTTAAGCCTCAATATGAGGCACATTTAAGTATGATCAACTTACACTTCCAAACTATCCTTGACAGTCTATTGCCATCACATGGAGACAATAACAGACATTCACAACTTTTTAATAGTAAAAATGTGATCCTCTCCTTTAAACCCTGCTGGATTACTGTCAGAAAAAGGGAAATTCTTTTTGGAACAGATTTCTGTCAGCGAGATCTCCATGGTGACTGTAGCATGGACAAATTGTAACCAAAAGACATTGTGTCCTGGGTGACCTTCTCTTGGGCTAATATGGTTTCAGAAAAGACAGCAAACACATGTTACTGAAGCACAACCAATGTTCCGAGTACAAACTTTCATAACATTATCAAGATCTCTACTGTTTTCTCTAGCAATCCAGAGGATAGACAAACATCTGAGAACAAAAACATTCATCCAAAATTTAGTACTTGTTTTCATTCGAACTGCCTTTGTAGACTGCTTGTTAGACGCTAGCTGTCCTGAAAGAATCCTTAGCAATTTTATCTGAACTTTTTTTTATGAGCTCTCCACTTAAGATCTGACAAATGTTTCATAGGGTTGGATTGACTCAAACCATTTTGCAAAGCAGAATGTGGATCTCAAGTACATTCCTTAGCCAAACATACACTATGCTCAGTCTTGCTTTCCATAAGGTAATGCTGTTACCTATCACACAAAGCAACTTCAATTTATGAAGTGAAAAGTCATATTCATCTTCTTTTGTCACTGCCATCCTTAGTGGAGTCCCTCGTACTTCAACTTGATGAAAGTTGGTTTTCTTGCACCTGAGTTTCTGCAAACAGACTAACAGAAAGCTAAATAGCCAGTTATTTGACCATGGATAATCACCTGGAAAAACACTTCCTGACTAATTCAAGTGCTCATCCACAACATGAAAATTAAGGTGTCTTCTATCAGTCTGATATGTTGAACTAACCTCCGAAAAGAAGCTCAACTAGAATAACTTCTAACGTTAAAGCTCTTTCTCTCTCCTGTTCCAATTTTTGAATATTAGAGAATTATCAAGTTATAGAAGTGAGGTCTACCTCTCATGTTTTATAGTACATAAAAAGTATTGGTAATATGCAATGGATGCATACATAAAATTTTGCTATTTTAAGGAATTATTGCCTGTTTTACAAATATTGATATTTCACTTCAGAATGCCTCTCCCTTAGAACTTCTATCTTTTCCTACTGTGCCAGACTACACAACATCGGGACTTCCCTTGAAAAAACATTATTATTATTATTATTATTATTATTATTATTATTATTATTATTATTATTATTATTGGTTAGCCCCAGTAGGCAGCTTAGTACCTCTGAGCCACTGACTATGGAAAATAGAAAATTATCTCCATCCCAGCCAAGACCAGTACACTCACCACAGGACTCTGAGTTGAAAAAAAAGAACCTGCACTTCATGATTACACTTTTCAAGGTGAAGGCAACCAAAAAAAGGTCAACTACAGACTTAAGTTACCAAACTATGAAACGACTTAAGAGGCTAAGATACCAAGTTTTCCTGGGAAAAAGATATATAGCATTTCACGATTCATGTACTTTGACCTAAATAATCCCCATATGCGGGACACTGCTTCTGAAAAGGTTTGTGTGTGGCTTGTGGCAGAGAGGACGAAACGGAGTTGACAGTTTTTGCTGTTCAAGAAAAATAGAGGCCTACACCAGACATATGTTGCAGTTTAACCCTAAAAGAAATAAATTCTAGCTATGCTGCTTACAGAGAACAATCCTTCCAAAGAAAACTTGTGTTATTCATAGGCTTTCTGCTCTCCTTTCATACTCAGAGCTACTTTAAATTACAACACTGTAGACTGGCAGATTTTGCTTTATTTCAGTATTACCACAGCCTTCAAGGCACCAGTAAAACAGGTAAGAATTGTGTATTTTCTTTGCTTTTATTAGTCTTTAGAAGACTCTTGTGGAAGACCCAAATTCTTTCTTCCTCTGGATTCTCCTCTTCCAGGAGAGCCATTTACAGGTTTGTCACTTCCCTGAAGAGGTTTTCATGATCAGGTCAGATATTGCTACTTTCAAGACAGTTTAGAAGCACAAAACTATGCTGGCAGCCACGCTTGTTCACCCATCCCCTCCAGGGAGAATTTTAGAACTTCTGCAAGCATCTGCTGTATGTAACAAAACCTTTCCTGTCTTTACCCGTTTCCCACTCTAGATTTAGGGCTCAAAATCCATTTAAACCACCTTTTAGAGAAACACGTGACCTACATAATTATCTGTAAGCAGTAATTTCAGCTATGCATCTTTAGAGGAAATACCCATACACGCCACATATGTTGTCTTTGTTCTTTCCTGAAAATGATGTATTCCTGCCTGCAAAATTACAGTGAAGGTTTCCTCCACACTGTTAGCAGATCTGGGACAAGACATAAGCAAGCATAGGTATACCTAATGAAAGAACATTATATCTCACTTCCCCAGAATTGAAGGAAAAAGACTCAAGGAACACAGGCCCCCAGACCTCTGCAGTAAGCTACCTGAGCAGAGCATCAGCTAGCAGAACATGGGCTGTGGACAGACATGCTGTGAAAAACATGTTTTCTGACAATACTGTAGCCCCCTATTCCCTGAGTCAGTTTCCTTTGAAACCTCCTGTAGAGAGGGTTTTCTCTTGATGGGTGCCTCTCACATTTAGTGCTCAGCTTTCTCTCTTTTCTCCTGCGGAGGATGTGCACTCACTGGAGCAGATGGTTCACACGCAGTCAGAGGGTGCTGAAAGCCATACAGATGGCAGAGAGACTCCCAGGTCAGGAGTAAGCCCTTCATCTTCACATTGCCAAGTGGGTTGCATCCCTGGACAACAACACGTGCAACCAGAAAGTACCCTGAGCCCTCGATACACCTACTGAAATGCATTTGCATACTTTTTCAGTGGGCTGCTATGGAGAAACTATACCCAAGCATCAAGACTAGCAAAATATTAAAGCAGAGAAAATGCAAAATTACAGGAAAAAACTCTCAAAAAAAACATAAATCTCCATGTCATTCTTAGATATCTATGGTTAAATTATTAATCTGCTAGACCTTGTCCTATTCTCTGAAGACATGGAATAAATTAACATTGGCTAATAATATTAGCTAACATGTCTCCATACCCTTCTGGCAATGATGCCAGAAAACCTCAGAGAGATGTTTCAATCATCCCTCTTAAAGATATTTGCCAGAAAACATTTTTACATTGTAAAATTACATTTACAGCAAGTAGGTTAAGAAAAGGTGCTTGACTTCCCTGAAAAACGCATCTAGAGTAGAAAATGTTTTGACCGCCTATTACCATGACACATCAAGGATGAGAGGAAAAGGGATGCATTGAGCAAGAGAGGGACAAGATGACTGAGAGGGAACTGAACCAAACCAAACAGGCAGAAACACTAGGGAGTAAATGTTATTGGAGAAGGAAGGGAAGTGGGAGATTGGATATCAGTGATAGACTATTTAGAAAAAGAAAATACAACACATAATTCATTGATAAGTGAGAACATCAGTATCCTCTAACAAGTGTCAGAAAAGGCACACAAAGAGGGTTGAGAAGAAAGGAGGCTATGCACTGCATGGGAAAAGTGAAACAAAACAAATGTAGCATATGATTTTTCAGAACACTTATTTTTTCTTTTCCAAGTAGTTAAAAGCAATTCAGCCAAGAAAGGGAAACATACAACCTTTTCCAGCATTCAAGACACTAGTTCAAAATATCTTTAAATGCAGGTTAAGGAAACTATCTTGGGGAAAAAGATTTTAGCATAACATCAGCATGACTGCAATTCAACTAAATGAATACCTCCTGAAGTACCACTGAACATAATCTTGAGGAAAGAAATATAGGACATTTAGAGACAATAGCCATCAAGCACTACCTGTGATGGATAAGCTTTCAAGTAAATAAAAGCTCCTTGGGCCTCACTATACAGTAGCCAACTGTCCTCATCTTTTATTGATTACTGGCAAGCAATTAGGGTAGAATCTGATGTCTGTTCATGTTCCCAGATCCCTGAATATCGACACTCAAGTAGGAGTCTGCAATGACTCATTTTTATTTTATTTCAGGAGTTACTGAGATAGCTCCTCAGAGATTTATTTGTTGCATGTATACAACAAATCAAGGTTGTTGATTTTATTTATCCACTATGTCTTCACATCGCTATGAAATAAGAGGAATGATTTTTACTTGATGACCCTTGTGGATCCCTTCCAACCTGGGATATGCTGTGATTCTGTGATTTTTACATTTGCCCTTTTGACTTCTTAGGCCTGACAGAACACGTTTGTGGTTGCCTCTTAGCTGAGACCAATTAATTCTGTTTCCATGAAACCAAGAGTGATCTGTGCTGGTTGAAAGCAAATTCAACATCCCACCTCAGAAAGGACAGACAATGCACGTTTTTGAAATTCACCTCTGAGAAGCACTTTTAATCCCTTCCCCTATCCCAGCTACCCAAGATCTGTCAATACAGAGCAGTTTTATCAGTTACATGTTCACAGAATGACCAATACAATTACTTTAGTTTGAAAATGGACTTTGGGCTGAACTCTTTCCCCAAGCAATACAACTAACTACACTAATAAGAGCATCGGCATAATGTTATCTTACTACTCCTGTAACATTCAGTTCTCCTCAAGTTAATTGTTCATTGTGTAGACAAGCTCTTGGAAGCTGGCTCATGCTCCCAGGCATAAAGATTTACAGTCCTTTATCAAACTTGCTCACAAGTTTTTTCAGCAAATCTCTACATCTGTTAAACCTATCACCTCAAAGTGTAGGCTTGTTTTTATGGTCCTTTTATGCTTTTGGCTTCGGTATCTCAGTAGGCTAAGTTTCACACCTGAATTAATGTATTTAAGTTCTGAAATCTAGTATTTATGTCTTCTAACTTTTCACTCAACAATCCTACTACAAGAGCTAAGAAACAAAGGGGAATGCAGGCCACCAATTCCAAATTTTCTTCTAGTATTAATCTAAAGACTTTGCACCCGTTCATACTGGTTTCCTGCCTAAGGAAAAAGCATGCCTTTACAGACCAATACTATTCAGTCTGTTTAAACTTACTTCCAAAGTTTTTGAAAAACAGGTATCTGTAAAATGTGGAGAGCTGGAGTTAAGAAAAACTACAGCATTGCTGAACACAATTCAGTTCAGACACTCCTGAAGGAGAGCATGGTAACATCCCTAAAGTTATAGCAAATACATAGTCGACACACAGAGGCTAACTCTTGATCCACATTACACAGTTACTATTATGTATTTTCTAGAAACAGGTAGAAGGCACCTGGCACACAACTCCCATGCCTTTGTTATGTTTAACTTGATAGGTTATGACTCCCTACACACAGAGGGACACAGAAGCACAATGGCAGGCAGGTGAGCCCCAATAACTTTGTCAGAGAAGCCCTGTGTTGTCCTGATACAAGGGACATCAGTCCCACAGGCCAAGAGTGGCACCCACCAGGTCAGCCTGCAGGGGAAGAAATGTGGGTGTCACCTCACTGACCAACGAGGTCACTGCTTGGGGGTGTGGAGATCTTTATGGGGTACATGGGAATAGCACTTTGGGATTGTACAAGAGCTGTTACGGGGTATTTAGGGGAATGTTAAGAACCAAGATGACATGGGGAGGAATGGGTATGTGAAAATAGAGGGATAAGGACATAAAAGGGGCTGGGCATACATGGAGGTTTCAGGTTGGTGCACTTCACACCCTGCACCTGATCAGCACATACTGTCCTGTCTTCTCATTAAAGGCTGTTTCTAACTTTTGCTGGGTGTGTTATGCTCTTCTGCATGTGTACATATGGGTGTCTGAATATAGCAACTGGACTGCAGGTCACTGTGACCCACACGTCCACAATGCCAAAAACCGGACTGACAGTGGGTGTGCAAGCACCAGCAAACCTCTAGCTGGACTTACGTGCCTGCATGGTGAGTAGCCTGGGAGCCATGTGTGCATGTTTTTCTGTGGATGAGGCGCAGATGGAGATGATGACTACTGGAGGGACCAGAACAACCAGGCTGACTGCTAAAGAAACTACAGGAGAGTCTGGGGGTCCATTGAGAGACCTGGAGTTTGTGTGTATGTGTGCATATATGCATGTACACAGATACCTAAACACACACACGTGTATACCCATATGTATGTAATATATGTATTCCCACACATACATGCGTGTGTACACTCACACAAATGTATATATCCCCACTAACAGATCTTCACCCTGCTCAGCCAAAGAGAAAAACAGGCTGAGCACCAAGTGCGCCTGATGTTGATCTGAGTGTCCATACGTATGTGTACATACGTAGTTGTTTCAAATGCATGTGTCCATGTGGGTGTATGCTTGCAGGTGTATGCTTGCTTATCTGCGTATAGCTCATGGCTGGACCTGGGAACATGGAGCCATGGCAGCCTTACCTCTGCTGGGTACCAGATTTGGAGACCTCTAACACAACTAAATGAAAGCTTTCAAACACTTCAACTTTTTTTTTTTTTTTTTCCTGAATGCTTTGTTTTTAAAGATAGAATAATTCCCTACCCAATGAGCTTTCTAATCATAGCAAAGACACTAGACTACACACTGACATCTGGTTTGTGAAAATGTATTAAGAGGAAGCAATTTCTTCTCTATTTAAAACATGAATAACAATTCCTTACATTTGCCTTGAAAAAGTACCATCTATTGCTGCTTTCTCCAGTCCACAGAGGGATATTGTACATGAAAAAAGGACACATTCAAGGTTATATTGGGTTCCCAATTTTCACATTTTTTTCCTTCTTTTGGGAAGGTTGTCTAAAGCGGAATTGTCCTGTACTAGTACTTTGAACAAACCAGCTGGAACGTCTGGATACTTAGTTTGTTCCCATTGACAGCCATGAGTAAGAGAAATAACCTTAGATGGCAAAAAACAACAGTCTTGACATTCAACCACTTATGTCACTTAAAACACAAGAGAAAGCTGAAGGCTCATAGATAAAACGCAGTTAATCAGAGTTTGGTCCCATAATAAGGGAGTGTGGTTGTGCATCGTAACTTCTTTATTAGTCATCAAGAGATTCCAGCTTCAAATTTTTAAAAGTGAAATAAGAGCACACTTGAGATCACTTCCATAACTCAGTTAACTGACTTAGACTTTTTTTTTAATCCAAGCAACATTTTCAAAATTAGCCTATTGATTTCATAAGAACTTTAAACTAAAAAAAAATAAAAAAATCATGTTTTGATTTGGAATTTCTGTTTTTACAGCAATCCATGCAGATACATTAGATAGCAAGTATCATGTTTTTCCTAGTTACTAATAAGAATATAGCGAGTGGAATGCCCCCAAGTTGTAGTCAGCTTCATCTTCTGAAAAATAAGAGTTTGGCTAATACCAATCCTGGAAAGATCCACAAGTACGAGAACTTAACTGCCTAAGTGCTGCCAGCCTGGATCAATCCTGACACAAAGGAATGCATTCATTTCTATTATGCCTGATGAAAACTAAAAATTCACCTGGCATCTTCAGTACGATTTGGATCCAGCTATCTTAAAGGAAAAAGGCTTTGAAATGATATGCTCTCTGCCCTTTAAATTGGTTGCTATGTATGGATTAACACCATTCTTTCTTTCTTCAATTACCATGTTGAGAGAAATGGCTAGCTGAGATTTATGCAGAATGCTCTTTTCCGGTGTAATTTAGTGCTAAAGTACTGACCAGCAGAAAGGAAGTTTGGAAAATCTTACTTTTCTGATTGATTTTACCGGGTAATGAACAGATTGTCATTCATGGCAATTTACCAGTAGAAAATAGAGATGAGATGGTAAGACCCTGGATATTTGCTGAACCCAAATTTTGGACCCCAAACTAACATCTAGCATTAGAAGAATGGCCATTATTTATTTATTTATTTATTTATTCATTCACTGAATAAGGTAAAGCTAACTAAGATTATATGAGTAAAGACTGGAATGGGAATATTCACCACTTAATATTTACTAAAATTCTACTTACTTGAATCTGTTGAAATTTGGACATCTTTTGCAGACACCTGTGTTGACCCATCAACATCATCATCTTCATCTGTGGAAAAAAAAAGATTTTAAGGAAAGATTTTTTTTTAAGGTTAGATAAAAAAGAAGGTAGTTGCTGTGTAAGGATGGTTTCCATGGAAGAGTAACACAAAAAAAATCTAGTCAGACAAAAGAACCACATTTTCTTCTAGCAATTTTAGAATAAAATTCCATACTATAAAATTGTTAAAAAACCAACACTGCCCTGTCACATAACTATAGTGCATACACGAAAAGCTTCCACTATCAACTTTAATATCACGACCCAGTGCATTTTATCCCGTTTTCAAGTTGTGATGTCTGCCTATTACCAAATTATACACGGTTTCCATGAATAAATTTCAAATCTATTGCTATTGCAGTAGCAGCTTTCCAGTAAAAAGTATGGGTATTATGCATATAACTTCCATAAATGAAAAACAGATTTGCAGACAAATGAAGAGAAATAAATTACTGCACTCCAGAAGTAACCTCTGAAGGCAGCTCATATCTCTCACTAAAAGCTATAAATTAACGTCAGCTGATAACAGAGCATATACAATCACACAAGAAACTCAGAAAAGATGAAAAGAAAAGCTACTAACATTTAAATTTGCTTCTGTCTGACAACATTATCATTCCCAATGATCAGATCCATAAAGGAAGATCAGTGCAAATCCAAAAAGATGAGATATTTTTATTCTCTAAGGCCAGCAGTAATGTGCCGCAAAAGCCTACCCAATGTACAGATGGTATCATGATATTCATACTCCCATCCATTGAAATTATCAGTCTACTCTTGACTGGGATGCAGACAAAGCTCCCAAAAGCCATAAGCCAGGCTACAACTTTATAAAAACTATGTCTTGCATGTGAGGGAGAAGGCACATGAAACTGAGGAACAAAGAAAGAAAAAAAGTTAAAGCCCTAAGATCTTCAGATCAAAAAACGTATTAGGTAAGTCAGAATCCTAATGGAGAAAAACCTTCCAAGAAGCAAAGAGGAGTAGTTAACAGGAATCCTAAACCAGAGACCAAGTATCTTACTGAACATTTAGGTAATGCTTCAATAGACTGCAAAAAAGATCAATAATAATGCTTTTGTATTATATTTTTCAAATATATAAAAAAAATCACTTCAGCAAAATCAAAGTAAAAAAAAAGTAAATACAAAAATCAGAAATAAAAGAATTCATTTTTGCTTCCAATATTCCCCGTTTTCTAAGCTTTGATTAAAAGGAACGGACCTCTTTCTTTTATGATTCTTTCTCACTCAGTCTGGATACTAGGGAAAGTACCACAAACAGCATCCTGAGACTGTTCAAGTGGAGTTCTAAGAGTTCCTTTGAAATATGCTAAGACAAGTGCTCTGCAGGACAGGCATGGAATGGCATGTTTGAAACTGAAATTTCAAATGGAAGTTCACCCTGTATTACATGCCCTTTTTCCTCTTGTCCCACCACATGATACCATTATATTATGCTCTTTCCTCTTTCTTCAAAAAGCCCTCATCTTGTTTGAGCTGCTTGTGTGTGTGCTTCCCCCTGCTCTCAAAGAAGAGGCAGTTCCTGTAGTCAAACAGAGAGAATATTCTGATTTACATTTGCACTCTGGGGAGACTCATCATATCAGATCCTACCTGATAGTCCCCACACTGAAACGTAATGGAAAGGAACCAGCACAGATGCATTCAGGTGAACAAAGACCACAGTTCCTCTATCACCATTTGATTCAGCATTAGGCTTGGGATGACCAGGTTTCTGAGGGCATACCAACAACTGACCAAGCTATCCACACAGCATTATTTCAGAAGAGCACAGGAGTATCTCCCCTACCCCTTTAGTCTGTCCCTGACCAGATTAGATCAGCTTATGACTGATCTTCATTGCATTCTTTCAATTCAAAGTACAAAGATACACATTTTTACTAAAGGATGCAAAAAAACATTATTACTTCAAGAAATGTGAATGTGTGTAAAACAAACTGGTACAGTTAGCATGTACCATATTTCCTGACATTGAAATCTTTCTCTTCAATCATTTAAAAAAATGAAGGAAGAGACTAGAAGGTGCAGCTATATAACCTTGGATTCTTTCACTCATGGTGGTCTGTATTCATTCTATTTAAAGGTGACTTAAAGAAAAAAAAAAAGCCCAAGTCTGATGAACTAAAAGAGGATGCTGCTGTTTAAAAGATAAACTTGATTAACATCACTGATACACCAAAAGAGACTGTTAAAAAGGTTTGTGATTAACTTTTGTTAATAACACAACTTTACCTTCATTAAAGCTTTTGGGAAACTTGTTTAATACCTAACAACACACCCGAATCAAGATTCATAAGGAATCTCCCAGAAAACCAAGTTCATCTGGATTGCATATTTCTGCTATTTCTTATGTTGGAAGCATAAAAGATTGCATCACTTTCAAGTATGTACTATACCTTACCTTCCCCGAGGAGCAATTTATTAGAAAGAAAAATAACTTACTGAAAAAAACAACACGCCAGTCTACAAGCATGCAACATAAAGATTCCCTCCAGCCCTGCAGGCCTTTATAGTTCTGTACACCTAGCTAATGTAAGCTTAGGGCCATGCACTTTATGTTGTAGCAGGATTGCTGCTATAGATTCTGCATATGCGAACACATGGCTCCTTCTGGCAAACAACTGCCTCCATGTGCACCAAAAGTTCAAAGCAGAAAGTTCAAGAACAACCTGTCAGGTTGAGAAAAGAGCAGTTGCAAACATTTGGCTTTCAAGACCAATATTTTACCTACCTCATATTTACTTTCATATTATAGTTAAGTACCAAAAGAAAAGCTTTACAAGAACATTATTGAAGTAACAAACAAAAAATACTTGAGTGGTTCAAAATAATTCTCTTTATCCTAAAGAGCTATTAAACAAACATACACTCTAGATGGCAGCAGAACATTACCCTGCTAAATATATGATTTCCTGTCAGCACAGAAATCTTACAAGGGCAGAACCCTCTCACCAAGTCAAAGAGGCAAATAAAAATATTTGCATATATCACAAGCCATATAAAAAACAACGTGTATTAGCAAGTGCTTATCGCAACAATAACACTAATCTGCCACAAAAGGTTTTGCATTTTAGGTTTTTACTTTCTACATGCTCTACTATTGAAAAAACACTCTTCCAGTTGCTCAGTCTGCATTTAGAACCTGTATCCTGTGCCCTGATTTAGCAAAAAGTTATAGTATTGTCACAAAAGCCAGCGAAAATTAGCAATCATACACTCCAGTAACTCATAACACTAAGTTAAACACACTCATCAATTAGTTGCATTCAATTTTGAAAGCTTTTACCTGATTCTGCTTGCAAATTTTCTGATATTCGAAAACAATGCAGTTTGCTGAAGTTGCGAGAAAATAACTGCACACAGCTTGGAGGAAGAATCATATTCCTTAATCTTCCAAAAGTACATTCTGGTGTGACAATTATGTAGCAAGCAGCATGAGCCTATAAATAGAAGCATCAATTAAGCACTTTGTGAAACACAAAGAAAGCAAGTTTGTTTATAACAAAACGTACTGGAACTGCAAAAGTCAGGCTAGGATGCACAGACCTTTTGTAAATCACTTTCATGAAATCAGTGATACATGTTTTCATTCTAGATTTTAATTTGCTTCATTAATTTTTTAAACAAACAATAATGGGAAGTCTTAACATGTGAAGAAAGTATTATACATCTTCTCAATTAAAAACTAGAGATTTTGAGCAGACATCTGGAGAAGATTAGCATTTTGATCTCAAGCCCTGGATCTTCTGATCTATATGGATATTTATTGGGATAGGTGGGAAAAGTAGACAGGTTAAACTCACAAACTTTTAAATAGAAAAAAAAAATTAAAACTTCTTACACTTGCTTGCAAGCATCTGCTTGCAGATTCTGAGATAAGATGTTTGGAGTTTTATTCTAAGACTTGACTGGTTTGTTTCTGCCTCTGTATTTGTCCTAGATCTATCTTTGCTGAATCTGCATGCCTTTATAACTGTGGCCATATAGCATGTTGTATTTGCTAGGCTGTTCTCAAAGACAGCTCCTGCCACCTCAGCGATTATGAATCAGATTACAAATACAAAACCCGCTATTTTTATGATATAAAAAATTTAAATGATTCAAATCATACCTGAAATACACAGGACTTTCATTTTAAACAATTATTACATAGCATGCCTCATCTAGAATGATGTGGCAAATTAATGATTTAATTTACCAAACATCTCTGCTCGCACCCCATCTGGCACTACTTTGGTCTGTAACTGTATTTCAACAAGAGGTAGTATTCAGTGGATGGACCAATTGTTATCTACGCAGAAGATTTGCTTTCATAAGGGTTACTGAAGGTTACTAACATGTTGCACAAGTCATGTGAAAGACAGAAACCAATATTCACTAACAACACAAAATTACACGTTGAGAGTATTCTACACTGAAAGAGGAATATGCATATTAGAATGGTGAGGTGAGCTTTTGACTTTTCAGAATTCATGTGATTTAAAAGAACTTCTGATTTTGCACGGCAAAATTAACTGCAAGCTTATAAACTGCAATATTTAAGGATTAGTCTCTATTAAATTTTAATTCTATTGTTTTCACAAAGTTTATTTTGCAAATTGCTTATTCTAGTAACTAATGAGGAAAAAAGAATTAACACATTTCCTATCTAATATGAAAGAATATATACACTGACATATATTTGTGTATATATATAGATATATACACACATACACATGTATTTCTTATGTATATATATGGTTCCCACAAATACACCGAACAGCACAACATACCAGAATGCCACACCATTCACATCTCATGCCAGACAGCACCTCAGAAGAGCCACAGGTTTTTTTGCAAACTTCGCAACGAGCACCTGAAGGAAGGTTTCCCTCCCTCCAGTGGTGATGATAAGTATCCTGGTAGAACACATCACAACTTAGCATTACACCAGACAACAGGTACAGAAGTATCTTCAACCTAACTTTAAAATGAGCAATTCAAACAGCTCTGAGAAAACAGCAACATGGACTAGGGCATTAACTATTTTCTTAGTAAAAATAAAACCTTATCTTACATCTCACAAGAAGACCTCATCAAACAACCCAAAAATTTAGTACACAGTGATTCATCTTTGGAGCCCACCAAAACCAATTATTCTTAAAAAATAATAATTAAAAAGTCCTGATAGATCAGTATTACACATATATTTTACAGTGAGAAGCTGGGAAGTCTTGCTTCAGACAGACTGTAGGAAGCCTAAGGGATGTGACAATGTTCACCAGGGATGCACTGCATCCAACAGCTCAAAAAAAATAATTCCATATCAGCTTCTGCAATACAAGTGTTTAGAAAGATGATGGATTTTGTTTTTCTTTTTAATTAGTATGTTGTATACATTGTACAGATGTTTCAGCAAGACTTCTATAAACCTCAAAAATAGAGATGTTTAAGTTCATCTCACTATCTGCAATACATTCTAAAGTCACAAAACTTTTTCTACAAAGCAGCAGCGGAAGTGCTTTGATAATTGTCAGCATGTAGAAAAAAAAGAAAAAAAGAAAAAGGTCAGAAAAAGGTCTTCCACCCTGCCACTTAGACCATGTTTTCACCCTGAAGAGGCATGACCACTTTCTGCTATAGATGTGCTCACACTTACCTGGTCCTGGTGCCCATCCTGGTGACACTGCCGGCAGTCACTACAAGCAAACAGGATACAATCTGTGTGGACATGTAGCTCACAAACTAAAAGATGAAAACAAGAAAACTTCTTTAAGTCAAAATCCCTTGGTTTCTTCTGCTCCTCCCTCTCTCCCTTCCTCCAGTACTTCCTCCATTACCTTTCTGCATGGCATTTTCTTCCCTTCATGCTCTTTTTTGTTCAGGAAAGACAGACAATAAAATAAGTTTATCAGCACAGCCTTGCATGTTGCTCAATTTCCTTTGTGTTAAACTAATGCAGCAAATTCGAGGAAAGGCTAATTTTGCTTATAACTACCTTCCATATTTCCTCCAGTACAGTAAGCTAAATTTGTAACAACTGTTTAGCTTATTACAGCTTTGTCTCACCACTTCATGGGAACAGCTGCCTACTCTAATATTATCACTTCTGAAGTCTACTTTGATTTAATCAAAACCAAAAAATTGAATGGTAGAAGCATTAACAGAGGAACGTTTGCCTTCTTTATCCAAATATAAAGCGCAAAATAATGTTCTTCATGAACTCAGACTTGTCTGAGCTATTGCACATTGTAAATTACCGTATCATTGTCAGGAAAAAGAAAATGATCACTTTTTCAGAGCATTGTCCTAAGTAAGCTTCACATTGTCTACCTGTGAGATACTTCAGCTGGAAGAAGTTTCAGTGAAGACTGTAGAGCATTTTGTTATTTATTTATTTTTGATAAAGTACCTTCACTTCTTAAAAACTGACTTGAAATATCAGACATGAACAAAAATACAACTAAACAACCTCAACACTCAGCTTCATTACTGGAATAGTTAGGAAAGCTCTCTAAGGAACTCAGATATATGAAAAAGATCCATCTCTAGCTGCTTTTTAAAAACTTTGTGTAGACAAGTACTCTGGAAAGGCATCTGGTTTTTGGTCAAATACATTAAAGTAAGAGGCAGGATTCAGATTCTCCAACTATTTTTTTTCTTGTTCTGTTCAAACAGGTTATTGCTCCAAGTATGTCACAATAATCTGAAGACTTTAACCTGAAGATTGGAAGGTGCTAATCATGAATGTTATCCATGCTACCTGAAGGCATCTTGAAAACAGCATGAAATCACCTAGTGCATAATAACTTGTTTTGAAATCACTCTCCAAGCTCTAGAAAAAGTGACCACATTAGCACTGTTTTAACTCTAATTATGCAGAAAATCATGATCTACCACCACATCAAAGCACAGACTGTCCTAAGCGTTTGCTATCTCAACCACAGATGTCCACGTACGGTTCCCCATATGGTGGATCTTTACCAAGCTCAAGAATCTTACATGAGCTGTAGCAAGGTCTGTCCTCAGCTCATACTTCTCCCCAAACCATACCCATAGATAAAGCAGGAATATTTTACAGTTTTGTAGATTCAGCTAGTAGGCAAGTTAGATGCTTTGAGTCATACCCTCAATAATGGTGAAGGTTTATGTAGAACAAATTATACTTCCAAGAAATAACAACAACAACAAAAATATATATATATATTTAAATCACTGTCAGCTAACACAAACACACACTGCCCTTTAGCATACTGTGTAAGAATACAAAAGGTTTTTTTCAGAAAAAACCTCCCACCCCAAGCTTTTTTTTTACCTTAGCCCCCTGCTGCTACTAACATGTACCCCAACTCATAATTAGAAAGAAAATGTGTGCATGTGAATGGCAGGAGTGTCACAGGAGTTAAACTCTTAAGACAGCATTCCCACTCATAGGAAAGATAAAGTTGTCAGAATGTAAAGATCAATTCAAATCAAAGTGCCTTCAAAAAAGTTTAATCTGTAGCAGTCTTTCCATAATCTATGCAGTTCTTTAACTCATAGAAGAACCAAGGTTTTCTGTTCAAGTTAACAGGGAAAGTGTTGTGAATTCCTTTTTAATTGCCAAAAATTTGGTTTATTTCAGATATATAATTTAGCAGCACAACCTTTAAAATGTTAACTGCACTCCTCAAAAAATAAAATCTATCCATTAAGTAAAAGTTCACAAATAATTTTCTGTTCCTGGTTGATGCTTAAAAGAAAGTGTCAAAAAGGATCTAGCACTAAAAAATGTTTAGGTTAGTCCATTTTTCCTCTCATTTTTCCTCTTTTTTTTTTTTTTTTTTTTTTTTTCTTTCCCCAGTCCTTCTTGGAAAGAAAAGAAAGAGGAATGTTCAACATCCTGAGTTCAGGTTCAACTGTTACTTGTGAATTCTACAGTAAAAACTGCGATCCAAAGCAATTAATAATCATCAGCAGAGTTTACATAACAAATATTACATTTTTTGCCATTGAAGCATATGTATTTATATCACCAGGTGTTACTATGAATGTATGCTCATTTCTGAGAACAGATGCCCCACAAAGCATCCAGAGTGTGTAGCACTTATCTAAAAATTTTCCTTTCAAATAATATTTTATTGCAAGATATGGAGACCAAACCAAGTTATGCAAATTATTTTAAAAGTATATCTAACTCTGTATAAAAGTATATCTAACTATATCTAATAAATTATTTAAAAAGTATATCTAACTCTGTTGATGACTTCTTTAGAATGGGTAATTTCATTTTAGCTCTGCTTTCCATCTTAGTTATAGCAAATATTCCAAGAAAAGTTCTTTAATCTCAATGTCAGAAGAGAACATCATAACCAATACTGCATATTAAGAATAGTTTCTAAAACAAATTCTACAAGTATTTTTGAAGAGTAAAGGAAGGCTCTTATATACTTTATTAATCTCAACTGTGCTTTATAAACCACACTTTTTAAAAGTATCAAAGAAACAAGTTGTAGATTTATTAGTATTCAGAAAACAGAATAGCAAAATCACACCACGCAAAAAAAAAAAAAGCATTTAATCCATATTAGGAACACAACTCAGAACCTTTAATGAACCTGGAAAAGTGTCTGGGCATTTATATTACCTAATTATAACATGTGATTTCATGTGTTTCTTGTTAAAAACTCTTAATTGGAAATGTTTGAAAAAATAAATATCCACTTGCAATGGGTACAAAGCTGATAAAATATAATTAAGACAGTAGGAAAAAGAAGGCAAAATTTAGAAAGCTTTAACTAAAACAGACCATTAAACTAAGGCCATTTGCAAGAATTAAGAAGACATAGCTAGTGAAAAATTTTATTTTCATTTTCTTTTTATGTTTACTTCATGCCACACAGAGCTCTGAAGCTTACTAAGACAAGTCACTGGAAAAAACTCTGTGATATCTGTAGCTCTTTGACCATCCCACCAAAGCAGCCAATTCACACAGTAATTGTATTAAATGACAGATTCCAATCAGTCAGTGAAATAAATTTTAGATTTGATAAAACTGATAAAAGCAGAAGCAAAAACACTGCACCGTTTTAAGTCCAAATACTCTGATGAGAGAAACATTTACCCTATGCATACACTTAAGCAACTGCATCAAATAAGACATTATCTTTAGCACAACTGCAATTCTGAAAGCAGTTCTAAATTGGTTTTTCTCTCATTAGACTCCTTCACTTTTTTTTTTTTTTAAACAGTTTGCTGGTAACATTTATTTAAAATACTAAATTCTATTGAACCTTGTAACATCAACAGAACAAGTGCTACTAGAAATTCAGGACAAGAGAGTCAAGGAAGAATTAAGGAACTGCCTCACATCAAAATCAGTGAAATATTTGTGCCAACATATATTTCAAATTAATGGATCCTAAAATCATAGTGTTTTTTTTTGTTTGTTTGTTTGTTTTTTTTCTCTCCCAGGCATGTATGTCAGAATACACTAAACAGTACTATTTTGACAAAAAATATTTTCAAGTATCTTTACACCTAATGCGCCTTATCCCCATTACAAGCAACAGACATATGAGACTAGTGACACGGAGAGAAGTTACATTCAAGTTATATTCCTATTCTTTTGTAGGAAGGGGACGGTTTTAGGTACATGAATAGCTGGTAGCTGTCTGTAATAAAAGCTTCCACTGGAAATAATAATAAAAAAAAATACTTCAACAGAGTAAGTCTTTATTTTGTCCTAATAGCTTTTCATTCTTTGCACATCTAAGGCATGGACTCATAGCACACCATCAACACGACAGACCTGTGGTGCCTTAACTTAAAGTACACATTTGCACTGTCAATGAGTGGATAACACAGTATGAAAATCTCTCAGACACAGTAGAGGCATTATTGGCACATATGTACCAACACACCCAAGATATGCACTGTAAGAAAAGCATATGCTACTGGATAACATACAGATGGCTATGCAAGTAGGGCTTTTTAAGTTACCTTCACATCGAAAAGCAGGTGACTCTAGTGACTTTCTGCACACAGTGCAAAACTTTCTTTTGTAATGTCCTGGAGGCCCAAAACAGTGTGCAACTGGAACCTGCCAAGGAAGAACATATGAAACGTTATCAGCTGCAGCTTTCCAAATGACAGTTACAGCTCATAGAAACTGCTTTATCATGCAGGACAGGATAGCACATACAATGTGAATTCAAGTAAGCCTCAGAACAACTTTTTAAATACC
>CM021797.1:67219703-67254096 GCA_011076525.1 Nettapus auritus | reverse complement strand
AGTGCTAGTCAGCTTCCTGATGATTCACAGTACCGTGAATGCAAAGGTTTCCTTTGGGTTCAGTGCCATGCAACGTACCTGGAACCTCAGTTCCTCTCTCAAGTATTCTTAAATTAATCAAGGACCAATAAACAGTATCAGCTGTATATATATACCCTCAAACAACATGCCCTAAAGACACATTCAAGACAGTTTCTAAAAGTGTGGTGCTACCACAGTCCAGTATCCTCCACATGTTTTTCACTTATTCTCCAAATCTAACCCTGCCAACTGGCTGGATGGTAAACAGGTTCAGCTCCAAACTACATCTCTACGGCTGTTTCTGGTGACTCTATGTTGAAAAAGATGTTTCAATATCCCCTTGGTAAAAGCTGTACCAACAGTTTCAACAAGTTTATTTCTTGTATGCTCTTTCCTTATACTAAAAAGATAGGTGTTTTCTTGATTAATATCAAAGACTGGAAGCTATGGTAACATTTTAAGGTGGAGGCAAAAGGCAACACTGGAGGAAAGAAGAAAAAATCAGAAGAAATACATTTGAGCTTTATACTTGTTCTAGAGACAACTTTTCCTAAAAGATGCACTGCTCTGTCAAGACTGATATCTACAATAGAAGGATCTTTAAAATGCCAGAATCCAAATAACTTCCATAAATTTATGCTGTGATTAAGACTAATAACTTT
This sequence comes from Nettapus auritus, assembly GCA_011076525.1. NCBI lineage: Eukaryota > Metazoa > Chordata > Aves > Anseriformes > Anatidae > Nettapus > Nettapus auritus. The sequence goes on along the minus strand of CM021797.1, from coordinate 67,253,413 downwards.
TCTAATCTTTCAAATTTCACATTTTGTATCTCACAAGCCCTTTGGACAAACATATCAGATTTATCTTCTGTTTCTTGCATCACAAAAAAATCAACTAACCAAGCAACCACAAACTTGTGAAGGCTAAAATGTAGTTTATTTAAGCATGAAATTAAATTAATCATTCCCAGAAAAAGATTAGGAAATAGTGACGTACGGTACACATAGTTAGAGACACCTTCTTTTCCTCCTAGATTCGTGAGTAAACAGTCCTCTGAGGTTACTGAGAAGGATCTGAAATTTTTCCTTATAGATTAGGGTTTTCCTATGAACCAATAGCAGCAAATCTGACACATAATGGCAACACAGAATTTGAGGACCTAAAATGTCCCTTTCAGTTATAAAATTCTAGTTCGCACCCACATTTCTGCCTCTGAAAGCATAGGCACAGTTACACTTAATAATCCTGTACCTTGAGTATGTTCAATGAAATGAGCAAGATAAAGTTTTTCCAGATGTAACATGAGGAGAAAAGACTGCTGGAAGTTTAATCAATAGATTAATCAAGGGAGACTTTCTTTAGCTCTGGAGTGTTCAATAACCTGCTTTGGACATCCAGCATGGGCTTGCAATCCCTTCAACAACTGCTGTTTGAAATAGAGACCTTTTCTCTCCCTGGCCTTGAGTCTGGCTATTTTATCTTACAACTGGCATAGAAGTGCAGGTTTTTCATTATTGTCATAGTGTTTAATAAGCAAGAGAAATTCTACTGAAGAAAAAGGACACTCCATAGATCAAAGCAGAGTTTTTTATAAAGCAGTGTTTAATCTGGAAAATACTGCAAAACAGGACTTTCACCAGAGACAAACTTATCCATGGTCTGACCATACTTATCTAGAAGACTCAAGGGAAAGAGACCAAATCTAAATTCTGCTGTTATTCAAACCCTGGTGACAATCTTCTAAAGACTCAAGTCAGTGCCAAAGATAAAAGAACAACATATTGATTGAAACACTGGATGTGGAAAAAAAATAAAAAATAAATAAAAATAAAAATCAATTCCTTCAACTTACTTTTGGAAACAAGTGAAAGAAGCTTTGTTTATTATGAGCAGTCCTTGTAACTTGCTTTAGAAATTACAGGTACAAAACCACTGCAGAGCCTGGTGGGAAATGGGATGGGAGTAACATGGAAAAGAAAATGGAAAAGAGCAAGTACAGTATAATAAGCTCATCAATCACAAGCTATTTTTCCGAGCAGTTCACTACATTTCTTTTGTTGTTGAACAAGTTCCAAGCACCCAATATATAAACAAATCAAAACTCTTAGACTTGGAAAGCCAGCAAGTCAGCATTTCAGAATAAGAAATGTTATCTATTATTCTTTAATTTATATCCACCTGTATAAGTACAGCAAGCTACAGACACACAAGGGGGCTTAAAGAGAGAAAGTTAATAATTGATGAGAGTTAAAAACTTCTTTTCCAATTCAATTCCTTAAATTACTTTATGCAAACCACGAAAATCGATTTCCAGAGAAAGATACAGACAATTTCTGCTAGTAATACCATTAAATGACATTTAGTATCGATCAGAAGTCCATCAACTGAAAGTATAATGTTAACACACTGGCATAAGCTCCAGAATGACCTTGTACAAGATGTTCCTAGTCTCTATTTTGTTTCCTGTCATCTGTTAATAAATCCAAAGCATTAGTGTTACACATTTCTGTAAAAGCTTGTACCACCTTGCAGTAAGATTTGGTTCTATAGAAATCTAAAGCTTACAGATTCTAACCCCTTTAGCGCAATCTGTGCAAGTGCTTAGCACAAGTCCATGCAATCACATCATACAGAAAGCACAGCAATAAATGCATCCTCAACAACAAATTACTCCAAACTTTAGAAGAAAAACATGGGAAATAACTTTTAAAATTGTTCCTCAGTCCTGAAATGCCGTGGAGTGTCAAGCACATGGTGAACAGCAGAACATCAGTTTAACGTGTTTTTTCCACTGAGGTGCAATCACAAAGTACAAAGCAACCCAGCTGCCATCTGAACCATCTCACGGACCTGTCTCAGGGCAGGTCAAGTATTACTTGTCTGCAATCTTCCAGATACCTCAGTAGGAGAAAAACACAAATGCCTATTCTTTACCCAGCTGCTATTCTACCAGCTGAGGCAAAAGGTTTTAGCCTGAATCTTGAAAAAAGTGCACAGCTAATCACAGGTCTTTCATGGACTGCTCTCAAGATAAGGCCAAAAGAATTTGCCAGTAGAAATTAAAATGGATGGGTATTTCTGAAACAGTATCAAGTGTGTATTCTGATGTTTCCAGCATAAATATACCCCCTAATCTAATGTTCCTAATGTTCATTCTGACAACAAAAGCGCTATATGCTCTACAGAAGTGCATAGGGTGATCACAGAGCACCCTGTGACTACTCTGCCCAGACCACTCACTCTCCAAGAAAAGATAGCAACTTTGTGATTCAACATTTCCCAGTATCAACATCCTTTCAAGTACTGCTCAGTAATCATACAGAGCCCTTTCATTTGCCTGAAGCCTCTCCGCTTCATTAATGAAATGTGTTCTGCAACACAAATACAGTTCATTTTGCACTGTATTTCTACTTCTTGCTTTTAAGGACAAAACCTTGTCAATTGCTCTTTGTGTCCAAACTGAAGTTCTTCCTTTGCACACTCCATGTATCAGTCAGTGTTACAAAGCAACTTTAAGTACACATTCCACTTTGAAGTTTTGAAATCAGGTGTGAATGCAAAGAGAAGCAGTATCCCAACGTACGGTAAGACACGAGAAGAACGAAATTTCAATATTCAGAATTAGTTATCAAAATGTTAATTGTTGCTAATGCAAGGAAAGAATGCACACATCCATCCATACGTAACCTCGCCATGTCCAGGACATTTTTTTCTCCATGCTAGAGATCTGCAAGACAAGACTTTAAACCTAACCCACACATATGGGTAGTGTGGGGGGAAACAGTTACCAGAGATGAGGAAAAGGCTGAGGTGCTTAATGCCTTCTTTGCCTCAGTCTTTAGTGGCAAAACCAGTTTTTCTCTGGACACTCAGTACCCTGAGCTGTTGGAAGGGGATGGGGAGCAGAATGTGGCCCCCACAATCCACGAGGAAATGGTTGGCGACCTGCTACAGCATTTGGATGTATGCAAGTCGATGGGGCCGGATGGGATCCACCTGATAGTACTGAGGGAACTGGCGGAAGAGCTGGCCAAGCCGCTTTCCATCATTTATCGGAAGTCCTGGCTATTGGGGGAGGCCCCACTTGACTGGTGGATAGCAAACGTGATGCCCATCTACAAGAAGGGCTGGAGGGTAGACCCAGGAAACTATAGGCCTGTTAGTTTAACTTCAGTGCCAGGAAAGCTCATGGAGCAGATTATCTTGGGTGTCATCATGCGGCACTTGCAGGGCAAGCAGCTGATCAGGTCCAGTCAGCATGGGTTTATGAAGGGCAGGTCCTGCTTGACAAACCTGATCTCCTACGACAAGGTGACACATTTAGTAGATGAGGGAAAGGCTGTGGATGTGGTCTACCTTGACTTCAGTAAGGCATTTGACACCATTCCCCACAGCATTCTCCTCAGGAAACTGGCTGCTCTTGGCTTGGACTGGCGCATGCTTCGTTGGGTTAAGAGCTGGCTGGATGGCCGGGCCCAGAGAATCTTAGTGAATGGAGTCAAATCCAGTTGGAGGCTGGTCACTAGTGGAGTCCCCCAGGGCTCGGTACTGGGACCAGTCATCTTCATCAATGATCTGGATGAGAGGATCGAGTGCACCCTCAGTAAGTTTGCAGATGACACCAAGTTAGGTGTTTGTGTCGATCTGCTCGAGGGGGGTAGGAAGGCTCTGCAGGAGGATCTGGATAGGCTGGACCAATGGGCCAAGGCCAACTCTATGAAGTTCAACAAGGCCAAGTGCCGGGTCCTCCACCTGGAGCGCAACAACCCCAAACAGAGCTACAGGCTGGGAGATGAGTGGTTGGAAAGCTGCCTGTCAGAGAAGGACCTGGGAGTTTTGGTTGATAGTCGGCTGAATATGAGCCAGCAGTGTGCTCAGGCGGCCAAGAAGGCTAACAGCATCCTGGCTTGCAGAAGAAACAGCGTGGCCAGCAGGTCCAGGGAAGTGATTGTCCCCCTGTACTCGGCTCTGGTGAGGCTGCACCTGGAGTACTGTGTTCAGTTTTAGGCTCCTCACTGCAAGAAGGACATGGAGGTGCTTGAGCGAGTCCAGAGAAGGGCTACGAAGCTGGTGAAGGGTCTGGAGAACAAGTCTTACGAGGAGCAGCTGAGGGAGCTGGGACTATTTAGCCTGGAGAAGAGGAGGCTCAGGGGCGACCTTATCGCACTCCACAAGTACCTTAAGGGATGCTGTAGCGAGGTGGCGGTTGGTCTGTTCTCCCACGTGCCTGGTGACAGGATGAGGGGGAATGGGCTAAAGTTGCACCAGGGGAGGTTTAGGTTGGATATTAGGAAAAAATTCTTTACTGAACGGGTTGTTAGGCACTGGAATAGGCTGCCCAGGGAAGTGGTTGAGTCACCATCCCTGGAGGTCTTGAAAAGACGTTTAGATGTAGAGCTTAGGGATATGGTTTAGTGGAGGACTTGTTAATATTAGGTCAGAGGTTGGACTTGGTGACCTTGGAGGTCTCTTCCAACCTAGACAATTCTGTGATTGTGTGATACGCAAACAAGCTCTCAAGGAGCCTTCAGGATGGGAACTATATAGCAAATCCCATACCACTTCAGATCAGGACTCTACTGTATTTCTTTTAGAAAGTATGACTTGTGTAAGAGCTTTCCACTAAAATCAAGAGTTGCATTCACTAGCATTTCTTGAACTAGAAAGAAAAGCTGATATGCAAGACAGTCACCCCTTGTTTTTATTGTTACAGAGGAAACCAATGCTCATCTCCTTTAATCAAGATGGACATCATGAATTAGAAGAAAAATTCAGTGACATTCCACACCACTTCTGAACCTGAAGTGTCACTGATACAGTTATGGGGGTACTCTGAGAAATTGCAAGGTTCCAGGCAGCTGGCACCAAGCTCAGAGTAGCATAGTGAGGTCTCTGGAGTTAATGAACTAGGGTGTGCCAGCCCTTCGCTTTTACCTCAGCGTCTGGCTACCACTTTGGGGAAGAAAAGGAGGAAAACTTGGGGCAGTGTAAGGACTACCATTAATTTACCTCATAAATAAAATACCTCATTTTGCTTCTAACTTATGCCATGTGGATGGCACGCTGTAATCAATTGCCTTCTGAAACAGTGCAGCTGTGGGTCAAGTGTTGAAATCTAGGGACAGACCTACCTGCTAGGGCTGTCCAGCAAGCTCCCAGGTAAGATCAGATCAGCCTGGATTCCAGCCATTTCTATGACAGACACCCCGTTAAAAAGCCCAAATACCACTAGCAAAGCCTATAGCCAAATAAAAGGGGAAGAAGAAAGAGAACAAAGAACATTCCGCCAGAATGGTTTTCATAATGCATAAAAGAGGAAAAATATTAAGCACACATTTTTTGCTTTCAGATTCATGTTGCACATGTAACTCCTGGCTTCCTCCCCACAAAAGTACTTACATATAAGAGGGGCAGGACAAGAAGTCCTTTGACAGATGCACACCAAATATACAATAATTTGAAGATGAGACTTAACAGTAGTAAGGCAACCAGGTTATTTACAAACACTGCCTTTCAGCATGTCTTCTACAGCAGACTGATAATGAGAAGAGTAGGAAAAGATCACCAAGCATTCACTGAAGCATTTTTCCCCATGTAAAAGCCATAACACCTGCAACTACTATATAGGAATGATTCTCCAAAATTGTGTTCTGATTTTTTTTTTTCTCCTCTTTGCCCCCTTGAAGCAATCACTGAAAAATCCATCTGACAGTTGAATGAGACTGGGAGAATTTATAATTCCAAGGCAAGTGAAGCAGTAACCAAACTTCAATGATCTCCATCTCCCATTTTGTTAGGGCTTCCCACTGCTTCTGGGGTAGGGAGAAAGGGGTAAGGAGAGAAAAGAAACAGAGAGAGGTTGTTTCCCAATGCAGAGGTTTTTCAGCTGCAGAAGAATTAGGTGCTGCTGCTGTACGTCTACTAACTGCCCAATCAGAACAGATTATCAGAATTGTTGGGTGTATTTACCTTAACCTGAGTATCCTTTCCTCTCTGCTACTTTCATTTTTTTTCTGTCAGACCATGAGAAACACAGGAACTGACCCACACAGCCAACAACACACACGTGAATGCAGCACCCAGACAGAAAGGCTCAGGTCAGCAAACAGGAGCAACAACACCTGCTGCTCCCTGCAGAGACCTCTGTGAGCTCCCAGCAGAGACCTCTGTGAGCTCCAAAACCTCATTCGGTATCACAAACCCTAAATGCAGCAGCTACCCAAGCTCAGAACCACAAAGCCACATCTTATTTTTAGCATAAAAACCTTCACAAGAAGCTGATGACCTAAACCAGCATGTTTCCACTCCAGACAACCTGGCTTTAAGAACAAAGGCACTTAGGGACATTTTGCAAACAGTTTATCAACCCTTCTTGAAGTGGAAATGTTTAGAAAAAAATTACAGCAATGCCCAACACAAAAGCAACTTGAGGAAAAACAAGCATCACAAATGTCCATCTTCACTAAAACTACTTGTCTTATACTCTCATTTACATTTAGTGTTCAAAGTACAACTATAAACAACTACCCCTCACTTATATGGCAAATTTAAGAGGTAAAAACTTTGTGACTCATTGCTACCTAACAAAGGAAAAGAAAACCTTGCATTTCACATGCAGTCAAACAGACTTAGTTTTCATTGTTATTTTGTCTTTTGTTTAGACTTTTTTTTTTTTTTTAAACACATGCCTCAGAGTAGGCAAATACCTATGGGAATGTAGGGAGGAGTGTGTTTAAATTTGGACAAGCTGCAGAGACCTCAGCAGTGAAACAAATCATATCCCTTGCAAACCATAAAAACACAGGCTTGCTCAGAAGACCGATCCGTAAAGTTTCATTTTGAAACATCATGACCTGGATCCAGTCTGGAACACCAAGTGCAGGTGAGAATGATTAATAATAGTGCAGGAAAACTTCTCAGGGCAGCCTAAAGAGCAAACTAATTAAGTATTATCCAAGACTGGATGCAGTCATGGCATGCTTGCAACTCTGTGGGCCTTTACTTGACCCTAGGAAGGAAACCCTACTCTCAGGAATGAAAGTTCCCATGAAATGTCTGCTGAAAAATGATTCTCTGACAGTTTGGCTTAGTATTCAGTGACACACATTCTGATGAGCTTTAGCGATTGCCCTCTTCTCCAGATGAAATCCAGGGGATTAAAAAAAATATCTAATTTCTGTAATACACTGAATGTTAACATGCTAGAAGGAAGTATCAGAAAAAAATCCCACTTGTGATCCCTCCTACACTGGACCTTTTCAGAAAAAGATACATTCAAGTTATCTGAAAGAGCCCAGAGATTAAAAACAACCTCTCCACATATTCTATAAATGACCATCATTCATTTTTTGCTCTGTTATGTTTTTGAAGCAAGTGCCAAATTCAACATTTACTTCGACAGAGCTTGCATGCAAAACATCTCCCATATGTCAGACTTCACTTCCACAGAAGACCAGGATTAATGCAACCTGGATGACTATGACAAGGATGACAAGCCTGTCTAGAAAGAATAGCACAATCCTGTATTTTTGAAACATAATCGTTACAACTTAACATGGATAAGGCAGAAGACTTCACAGATAAATAACGGCAACACTGAACGGCAAACAGTTTTGACGGCAGACAACAGCACTCACAAGTTCCACTGTACAGTAAGATTATTCAGATTTAATGTGTAAACAATGAACAATTAGATCAACTATATGTGTTGGGGCAAGTAGGGAACAGGAACTGGCAAGGGAATAAAACAAACCTCTAAACTGATGCCCATGACTGGTGAAAGTAGGAGCATTAATGTATTTCAGTGCATGATTTTCAACATGCAAAAGCAAAGCAACAAGTACTATTTTGAACAATGAATTATATGTACAGCAAATTCACAAAGATGTCAAAAATGTTTAGAAGTTTGTTGCTGAACTAAATGAATACTTCTAAATTAGATATTTACTATGCTCCTAAAGATCCCTCTACTCTGTGACTCATCATTCCTTTTCCCATGCCACAATTGACTGCCAGCATACTGAAACAACAGAGATGCTAATTCTTAGTAATACCATTTCTCACCACCTACATGTCCCTTCACTGGGGGCTGTAAGAATAATAGCAATATTTCTTATTCTTTCACTGGCAACATTCTGTGCATCAGATAACTTTTTCCCAATCTAAATTACACCTCCCAAGATGAAAGTATGTGGGGAAGATGAAGTAAGCAGCAAAGGCTGAACAGCAGCAGCATCTAGACAAAGCACATTAAATAAAAACAAGTGGCTAATGTCTCCGTCTGCTTCCTGTAACTCTAGTTACATGCTTTTTTAAACCTTTTCCTACCATCCCCTACATAGGCTTCCACGACATAAAGGAACCTGTAAAGCTTTTTTGAATACAAAGAAGGAAATACAGCTCCCCCTCGCAGGTTCCCAGATCTACATAGTGAGTTTTAAACATGGTTTTAGTCAGTGAGGTCTGTACCACTCACCATTTTCTCATTTTGATTTTACAGCAATGTCTCATTTGACTTTTACATAAGGCTCCGTACTGTATTTGTAGTGTCTTACTACTTATCTAGAAAGTTTCTCACCCCTTTCTTCCCCCCAGGTGGATAACACAGAGTTTTCTCCTCAGTTTAGCTTCTTAATACCATAGTTGCACCATGTTATTATCTTCAAAATCAATCCCTCTCTTACACATAAAATCATGATGCAGAAAAGGTCACAGAGCATCTGAAGAGAATATATTAATAACCAAAATACATACATTTGAAATCTTACCATCAATTGGAAGTCCTGTCTTTTGATTTTTGGGTTTTTAAGTCCTATATTTTTAGTACAACACCTTTTTTCTCTGGACACAATAAGCAAGCAAATTCTTAAGATCAGTAATCAATAGAAGCCAAACACAACCCCTTCACTAGTCAGAAAAGCTTTAGCATAGTAAAATGTAATTACTGCAAAAAAAAAATGGTGGTAGACAGAGTTCTTCAAGTATGATACACGGTATAGTTTCCTGAGAGCACTAATTTCAATCAGTCACACCATTCCATTATTGTGAGACTTCCAGGTAATGACACAATTAAAAATGTCTAGTAATATTTAAAGAATGCAAATAACCACTCTTTGAAGACAGACTGTCTGCAGCTGCCCGTATCAGGGAAGTTTCAAAGGAAATGTAAATTTTTTTTCTCTGAGCAGCCATAAAAGCTTAAGTGATGACTAACATGATTGATTTAAGCATTTCAGTATTAACAAGCCACTATTGTACTACACCATATTAGCTAGTGATAAATCTGTGCTGTTGTGCCAAGAAAGAGACATGACAGTGTGTGCTTACTCACCCTTACAAGGCTGGGAGCAATACATGAACAAGGTATCTTGACATTCTTGAGGCACTTTTCATGAGACATGAAGTTGCAAACTGTGGAAATCAAAAAGAACTGTAAGCAAGTCTTTCACAAAGAAGGGGCATTTTAGGTGGAGAAAAAAAAAAAAAAAAGAAAAAAAAGAAAACAACAACAAAAAATAATCACATGTAGTGAAATACAGTTGGGAAAACATCTTAATCACATTCACTCTCCACTACATATGGTATCTACATGACTGTCTACATCTTGGAATGTACAAACTCCAACCAGTTTTGTTACCAAGATGTTGGTGACAGAAAACGAAGTAGGAGAGCTTATCTGAATATGTCACAGGCCAGCAGCAACTCATTCCCCCCAACTTACTCTCTGTAAGCACCAAAATGAGCTCTTAATTTTTCAGACGAGACTAAGCAGCCTGTGGTCCAAAAGAGCTCTTTGATGTAGCCAGAGTAGATGGACATGTTTAAAATGGATTTAAAATGGATTTCTTCTAAAAGGTAGTGCACGTGACAGGAATAAATAGGAGGACAGTGTTAACACTCACTGAGTGTAATCGATGATGGAGACAAAACTAAAAGTCAGCAGTTACATGCAGCTTTGAAAGTCAAGAGCAATTAATTATTTTATTTATGTATTTATTTATTTATTACTGTGTATCAGTTTTAGGATTTCACCCAAGCTTCATTAAATGCATTTTGACCAAGACAGCGTTTGACGAATCAGTTTTCATGGGGATGCTATTTTCCACAGCTCCGTACTGCGGGTTTACACACTTAGCTTGCACACAGGAAACAAGGGACTCTCTATTTCATTCCCACAACCTCGCACCAACAAACTAATAAGACATGCAGGTATGGCTTCAGAGTCATCCACCTTTCAGAATTACTCTCTTCAAGTTCAAGCACGAAGCCTTAAACACAAGCTCAGGCCTCAGTCTCTCACGTGGAAGCACCTTTCCATAGCTTCTGGCAGAAGATCCCTCACAAGTTGCAGCAGTCACGGTACACACGAAGTTTTCACACGTCACTGGTTTTCAGAAGCATGCTGCATGCTTCCTAAGTTTCATGAGCAACTGCAGAAAACCCACGTCAACCTGCCCATCTGCAGCCCATGTGCAGTACTTACACCGCTCTTACTGATACTACGTGCTCGTGCCACCAAAAGCAAACCATTTTCTTCTCCTGCCTCTTCTCCTGCTCATTTAATTGTGATTTCACAACACCACCTCTCTCATGTCAACACAACAATTTAAATGCAGGCCCACTCCCTTCTGTGGTTTACTGCCAGCCCACGGAAAGCAACCTTTCCTTTTGGTGGCACAGAAAGGAAGATGACCCCATTCAAATAAGCTCTCCTTTTAATATGTGTGGTAGGCTGACATTTGCTTTTCATCTGTCTGCAAGTAAAGGAGAAAAAACACACTGCAAGTCATTGCTGCGCCATCCATGGCTGAACACAGAGTGACCACTGCAGAAATTAAAGGCAAAGTAGGAACAGAGGAGATTGAGGCCTTCTGTTTGGTGCTATCAGGTGTTACATGCATCTTTATGGCTGATAATATTCCTTACTCAATGGGGCAGGTAAGCAGCAGAAACAGCCAACGAAGGGATGATAAAGAAGATTCTCGGAGCTGAACCGACATATGTAAATGTTGTCACATGAAGGAGCATACAGCACATCAGCACAGATGAAACCAAGGAGAACCCAGTAATCATCCAGGCAGAAAAAAGATGCACTTCCTGCTCCAAAAAAGCAGGTCAGACCCACAATGGTGAATACTTATGAATTCACTTTTATTCACAATATTATCACAATTATTATTCGCAATATTATCACAACATGGATGTAGACAGGTGAAACCAAGTCTCCCCTCAGGTCTCCACAACATTTCCATTCAGGCTTGCAGGAAGGCCAACTGCTTGCTGTGCAAACAGGTCTGCAGAGGCTGCAGGAAAAAAGCTAGCTGCCCACTTCCCACCAGTCTGGATTTTACTACGCATGCTACCACCACAAAACATTTGCCCCAACTACTCATTTATAAAGCCTCTTCACTATTTTTTGGGTGGTGCCTGAAGCTTAGCTGAACCTAGTTAGGTGAGGGGTGCTGGAAGGAGCATGCTGACAGAGGTCTAGTCCCCAGACCACAGAAGGTGACAACATGAAGCTTCAAATACAAACAGGCTGCTCTCAGGAACTTCACGAAGGGGTGAGAGATAGTCAAGGAGAAAACTTCAGTGACAAAAGAAATTCAGTAAAATGGCAGCACTCTCTTTCATTTTCCTGGTTCTCAAGTAGTCAGACCACAAAGGGAGCACTGTAGATTCCTCCCAGAATTTTTTTGATCTGGAAGAAGCAGCAGGCAACAGAAGTCTGCAAGACCAGGTGGGTACTGCTTAAATTTTAAGTGCACTCAATAACAAGTCAACCAAACCCTACAGAAACACCTTAGGTAATTCACAGAAGAACACTCTGAATCAGCCAACAGAAGTGGGTCTTCTCCCATGGGTATGGACCTTGAGATGTTCTCCATTTACGCAGACAACCCAAGTCACTGCACTGCACTACCCAATTTTCTCTTTGCAGTGACAGAAGCAGCAAAACATGTCACTGCATAAAGGCAGCACCTCATGGTTCAGCTGAAGAAACATCTTAGGGCACAGAAAAATGTACTAAAGAAGAATTCAAGCCAGCAACGCTGGGAAAGCCAGAAATTATCACAAATAGAGACAACATTCAAAGTATTGAATTTCCTAAAATTTTAATGGAACAGTTGAAGTATTTGCATAGAATCAAGAAATATTAGGAGACAAATGCATAAGATAGCAGTGCTCAAAAGGAGATTCTAACATTCTTCATGAAAGCTTTCCAGGAGTTCTTCAGGAGCAACATGCCCCCACTGCTTGTCACTTACCTCTGCTTGACACTTACCTAGGGAGGATGTGCCCTAGCTAAGTGTCTTTTCCTTGTCCCACAGGGGCCAAGCAAAGTCTCACAAGTCACCACCTTGGTTTTGTTTTCCACAATCCCCCAAAGAAAAAAAAAAAAAACACTGAAGACAGCCAAACTGAAAGATGAATGATATTTGGGGTGGGGAAGTACATCTGTGTCAGTTCTGCTGGAGAGGCAACAAACTTACACCTGGAAATTCTGACAGTCAGGTGTAATATTTTTAAGAGGTGATCTTTGACCAGGAAGATCAAGTTAGAAGACACTATGTGAAGATTCAGAAGACACAAAATTATGAGGAAAAAACATTTAAAAGGAAAGCAATGTTCTATTTATGGGAAGAGGACTTGTTTGTACATTTAAACCCAGTAACACGCTAACAATAGACGTATTTATCAATTGTCTAAGTCAAAAGAAAGCAATTTCAATTGCAACTTTCAGAGAGTGTATGCAAAACCGATCATTTCAGTCAGGCTGGAAAGGCTGGAGTTCAATGCCTCCTTTAGTTAAACATTTTAAGCATAACCGAAAGCACCTCACATAGCATGGATGAAGGGAAAGACGAGCACTGTGGTTGTATTTGGAAATGTCTGCAACCTTCAAGCTGGACATCTAACACATGGCACCTATATCCATGCACAAGCCACATAAAATAACACTGAATAAAAATGAACTGACATGATTTCAAGAGATGTTGCAAGGTTGGGTTATCTCCAAGCACCTAGCTTCCAGTATAGCTGCAATCATTTTGTCAGCTTGCCCTTGTTCCTATGTTTGCCTCTGCCCAGTAAGAGGTGACTCCAGCTACACAAAAAACTAGGTGTCCTCAACGCACAGCGAGAAGCCAGGTAGTCAGCAGGCACCACAGAGAAAGGCAAGGTGTCTGTATGGCAACAGCCCATGAACATACAGATTTACAACACACATTAGGACAGAAACAGAAAACAGAGCTGGGCATTGCCGTGCAACTCCCGAGCTGTGCAACGCTTGCTGGCAAAGCAAAGGCTATCAAAACGCTCCAGTAAGCCACACTTTGTCACACAGCCATTATTTGCTGTCCTCCAGTCAGAGCTCCAGGCAGGTTCCATGAAATGGGATGAGAAAAAGGGTGGATTATGTCCTGTACAGACCACAGCAATGCATCCATGTCCCATGCAATAGTGGGCTGGGTGAGAGTCACTTACAAAATGTCCAATTTAACACACTACCATATCCCACTTTTGAACAGACCAGTCCTGAGCAGAATCCTGCAAGTTTTTGAAGAATACTTTTGTTTCTTCTTTTCAGGAGATGTTCACCATAATTCAAAGTCTTGCTATTTTTTAAAATAAAAATTGTTAAGTGTATAAATAATGAACTTGCTGGCTTTTCTTTTTTATATTTTAACTTTATCAATTTTATTTATATATCTAATTATACATTTACTAAATACAGAAGTGTTTAGCACTTGTGGCTCTACAAGTAGAGCTACCAAATTGCTCTCCAAGTAGGATGAAGGAATGTCAAGACGAAGACCAAAGCAGGTTTGCTCCTCTCCTTGACATGTGACAAATGTAACACAAGACTCGCTCTGGACCTACTGACATGCATGTTCATAACCCAAGACCATCCATCTCATTTCAGTGGGCAAACAGTTTCAGCTTAACAAAAGCACCTCCAAAGAAAACTGCAGTTCCTCCTCCAAACAAACCTCCAACGCTTTCCTGGAGCAGGGCTTACCTAAACGTTTCCCTGACTGCAGCCTGGGCTCGTCCTGACATCATCCTCTGCCTCTGGTCCATACACCCCAAATTCAGGCACTCTGGCAATACAAGCGGCAATCACGCTCTCCTCCTTCCAGCAATCCCCTCTTGCTGTCTGTGCCGCAGGCTGCTGCGACGCGATCCTCTTCCTGCTGCAGGGAGCTCTTTCCGTGCACACCCTGCATGCACAGGAGACCTGCAGCAAGCTCCAGAAATTCACGAGAAACACCACAACTTCTTAGCCAACTGCCTGTCACACGGACAGCGCTGGGAAAGTATCATCTCCCATCGTGAAGAGACGACAACACAACCCCTCAACATTGTCTGGGTGACTTGGCAATTAATTTTGTTTAGTTCTGCATGAATGCCAGAGCTCACTAGCTTGCACTGTGCTCACCTGCACAAATTGCAACTCTCAGCAAGCACCTGCCAAAGTTTATTCTAACCTTTTAACTACAGTTACGGATTACTGAATGACCTAGTTGACTAAATGGCTTTTTCTTGTTTTTAAAACAAACATTAGCTCAGCCACAAATGGACTGGTAACTCAGAATTGTTTTCCCAGCTATCAGTGTACATTAAGTTTTTCACTTCTGGAAAAACTTAAGTGCATTAAAGCACATACTCAACTCTTTAATGTGAATATAAATAAAACTAAATGAAAAGCAGTAATTCTCTGGGGCATCTTGTTAAATTTAAGACTTGGAAGAAATCCCTGTTCCAGAGGGTTTACAGGACAGGACTGCCTGACGTGTGAAAGGAGAGCACAAACGAAAACTCTCTGCACTTCTATACAAAAAACCCTAGAAGGCTACATAGGTAACTCATGTATGTAACTTAAGATGTGCTGTACAACATAGGGTGTGTTCTAGGGGATGGGACTGTGGGGAATGAAGCCCTTCTCAAAGGCTGAATGCTGTACAGAGCTCCTTCGGACTTGTCAGCACCCAGCTGCCGTGTACGGACAGCGTGTGTGCACTGAGCTCACGCAGGAGGTCGTTGCGGCCCTCTCACATCCCTTCACTAAGAATTTCTAGCTTTCAGTTTGCCTTTTTTTTTTGACAATTGCGCACTGAGCTCATGTTTCCCAAGACCTGTTACTACAACTGTAAATTCATTTACCAACTTGTACGGGTGTTTCTCCCCTTCAAGCACTCCACCTTACATTCATCAACCCCTGGCAATACAATGGTGGACTGAATTTAAATTACTCAAAACAAAGATTCTCCTGCAGTCCTCAGCAGCTGCTGTCCCTTTTAAACTCTCAGCTCACTGCTGACTTTTTAGAGGGGATGGCAGGTGACTGGAGCAGCATCCACCCTACCAAGACACCACAGCCAAGATCCCACCTGCAACCTTGTCCAAGTTCATTGCTTCCCTTTATCGCTTCTGTCTGCTGCTCAAAAGCAGGCCTGCAGTCAGTGTGGTTTTATTTCAGCATTTCACACAAGTTGGCGAATGCCAACTTTCATTTCCAGACAGGTCTTTTCTGTGTACGCTACCCTTGGCTACATATATCTGCTGGAAAGATGTTCAGAAAACAAACAAACAAACAAACAAACAAAAAAAAACAAGAGACAAAGAAAAGGCTGTGGTTACAGCCAACAGCTGACTCTGGCACCAGACCACCCTTTGGGTACACAGGGGAGCATTGCCAACATTTCCTTGAATGTATGGAAACTGCAGGATGAAACAAAGAAGAAAAAAAGATGCTTCTACTAGATTAAATTTTGGGCAGCTTTTACCCAACATCAGTTGCCTGCAAGTGTTACAGATGATAGCTCTCCAAACATACATCGTCCTGAAAGGGTCATCTGTAAAAAAGATAAAGCAGTGGATGGGGAAATAGAGGTGAAGTCCTCAATGAGTATCTGAAGTGCAACTTTAGAAGTACTCCTCCTACCTTGAACTGGAATGTGCTGCTGTACTCACGTGTTTTAGACTTAAACTTTGATGAATTCATTTTAAAAACTGAGCACATTTAGAAATAGCTTGCTTATTAGACGCAGGTTGTACAACTACGTTTTCCCCATCTCTACCCTTACTGCACTTTCTCTCTTTGTCATAATACACCACAACCCAGGACTCTTTATTCTCCTTCACACCACAACCTTCAACTTGTTAAGGCTTTCTTTGCATCAGATAAAACTCATCCGTAATATTTTTTTTTGCTTTTCCAGCTGAAGAAATCCCAGCAGCTACCAGCAGCAGCACTGCTGCCAAGCGAAGTTGGCTGAAAAAAAAAAAAGGACCTTGATGAGAGCTTGCTTTGGTAGCTGACACATTGAAGAAGCACCTGCCTCCAGGCTGCAAATTCCACAGTGGAGGGCACCACAAATACAGGTCTGCTGCTGGGGGCTGGGTGGACTCCCTAGAAAGGCAGAGTGTGTGCATCTTCCCTTTCACGCTGCCACACATGCGGTCCTGCAGACCCACCTCACTGAGGCACCAAGCCAAGCAGCCGTCTCACAGCAGCATCAAGAATATGCAGTTCAGTTTCAAGCCTTCTGCTTCACAGGAAATGTTTCAAATGCAGCAGGTACTACAGAAAGAATGATCGCTCGTGCCATTTCCTTCAAAGAGGTAATTCACTCCAGCAGGGTAAATTTTTCAATTCTTTTTCAATAATTTCAGTATTTTTCATTTTCATTAACCGCAGTAGAGAGCACTAACATTAAGAGTAGAGCAGGCTTTCAGAGAAAGTATACCCAACACAGTCTGAAGAGTTAGGGTCACTCTCACATGCTGTAAATCAGTGTTACTCCCTGAAGCTCACTGACGCACAACAATTTACAGAAGCCAAGATTCTTTCCCTTCAAGCCAATACAGTAAATTTTAAACTAGAACATGTAACATACATCTCATTTTTATCAAGACAAAAGAATGGATGAGACGTAAATTATACCCTCAACTACATTGCCAGGCTTCCTGTCAACGTTACTGGTGAGAAGAGATATCCATCAGTACTTCTAGCAACGTAAATATTTCTCTTAAATAGACATAATTATTACAAATCTTTGTTCTGTACATCAGCAACTTAAATAAGGCATCAACAATCCAGAACAAGAGGGAGTATCTGAATTTGCTTGTGCTACATCAAGCCAACCTTGCAACCTATTCTCCGGCTACAGGCATTTCCTCTCCCCAAAGACAGAACTATGAAGAGTTCTTCAGAATTATGAAACATTCTCCAACTCCACTCTGAGAAAGCTACAAATTCTGTGATTAACAGAAGAATTTTGGCATTTATCAAAACAAATCCCTGTGGGAATTCAGAGTTCTTATATGGTTTTCTCCTGAAAAAGACACCTATTCAGGAAGGAAGAGATGAGGACATTCCTGAACACAAACGATGATGGAAGCATTAGGATTTAAGTCCTCTTCTCAGAGCTGCATACTGAAACTCAACTCATGAATAAAGGCAGAAGAGCAGTAACAAGTCTGCCCCAGTTGATTTCAAACATCCAGGCTATGGTTTAAACAACATTTTATTTCTGTGGCGCATACCTACATTGTTCAAAATTGTTTTTTGCAAAAGTATGTACTATGTTGGGCATGAATCTCAGTATGTTCCAGAGTAATTGTAATGAAATTATGTAGGTAACACATTAATTTTTACAGAAATCCAGGCAGCAAACGGCCTCAAGAGCTCAGCTAATCTTGCATTCCTGACAGGCATCAGCTAAACATGCTCCAAAAATCCACCCAGGAGAGACAATCCACAGCCTCAACACAGCTCACCCCGTACCCTTGCCGTTAGGAGCCTGGTGCTGGACATGCAAGCTGAATCTTCCTCATTACGACGTATGTCTAGCATTTCTTGGCCTGTTTGCTATAGCCACGAAGAACCATTTATCCTCCTTTCTCTTTTCAACTGTTTTTACAGCTACCTACAACAGCAAGGCAAGGTAGTGGTGGTTATTTCAACCCTCAAAGGGGCTTATTTTGGGCATGTACTGACAGTAGAACAGAAAGCATAGCAGAAAACACAAAGTAGCAAATCTTATCTAGTCTTTCAGGTGGTTATTCTTACCTCTCTCCTCCCAGAAGAAAAAAGACAGTGTTCAGCAAGTTGAAAAACATATCTGTTATTAAGAGCACTTGCTATCACCGCTAGAATTAAAGAAAGAACAACTGCAAGTGTTTATTCAGTTCAGCCAATTTCCCCATCTTTACCCTAAAACACAGAAGGGCCCCTTTGACTTCTGTTGGATCACTAAACCAAACTATTTCAGTCCAGGACCTGGAAAGGTTTCCACAATGACACTTCTATTTGTCAGCATTTATAAGATGGTGTAGCTTTTGCTCCAGCTCTGCAGGGCTCCAAGTCTCAGCACAGTTGCAGTGGTTTCTGAAGAAGCTGCTAGGAGCCGCTGGGGGAGAAATATGGGTCCAGATTAGCCGAAAATGGAAGATTCAGCTTGCTTGAATCATCTTAATAAAAATACACATGCACACAATGGCAAGGATGTTCTGCACAGAAGGTGTTGCTGCTGCTGTGTACTTAAAGGATGGGAGAAGGAAGTGCAACTGTCTATAGATGGACAGAATAAAAACAAACAAGAAATCTAGCAATGCCATGGAGTAAACCAGAGCTTCAAAGCTGTTGTGCAAGCCAACTCAAACAGTCTCTACTTTCCAAACAATGAATCAGTGGGACTTAAAGGGCATATGAGCACCAAGACAGTCAGGCCAAGACATTCTAACACAATCAAAACAGTTTTATTTTGGTTAAAGTTAGGAAGGTTATTTCCTCCTCCCCTCCTGCTCTTCCAGAGCATGCTCATGATGTGACACAGGCCAAAATACAAGCTAAGCTTACAGCGTCTCTGCCATGTAGGGGCCTTTTCACTCACCCCTGCAGTTGTCCTCGGTCCTGCGAGCCGGCTGTTTTGCTCAGCAGGACTGCTTTTGTGCTCACTGAAGGGACCCATTGATAATTAGAAGACAATAGCTTTGAGGAAATGCCCAGAGGCTAAGCAGTCACAGACTGGAGAAAAATACATTTTTTTTAATCTCTCTTTTAAAAAATGAGTATAAAACACATTGTTATCAGGTAGATTATATAAACAGGATCACTCAAGCTAATAGATGAGAGGATCTTTTCATGAGTAACTTGAAAGCACTGTTCTCTTTTCACAGGAAGCTTGCAGGACTAAATTTTACATTTGCTACACAGCTTTGAGATCCTTTTTCATTGTAACAGCTTGCCAACACAGACACATTTAGCTTTTTTTGTTTAGGACTGTGACCACAGGCCAGTCTGAATACTGTGACTATTCACTGAGAGGAATGCTGGATGCAGCCATGGTCCTTGCCAGCCTATTTCCCAGTTCAGCAGAAACATGTGAAGACCTGTATGCAATACTGTTGTGCTCTCTCAGGCAAGGCATAACCTAGGATAAGTTTAGAAGTCTGTTGTGCAATGCTTGCTAAATGTCACCAGAGAAGCTGTCACCAGAAGCTGCGGCCAGCCCAGGACACCTCAAACAATGGCAAGGCAGGGATGGAAAAATCTCTGAAAGCTTTAAGAAGTTAGGCGTTAAAACAACTTCCTCTCTCACTGCAGTGAGAAAATGTTGGCCCCCACCTGCCTTACAGTTCAGTTAGACCACGCTGTGGATTCCATTTCTCTGCAAATCCACAAAGATTCAGAAACCTGTTGAGATTTTCTCAGCATTTACTGAGCATCTTACTGACCAGTCATACATGCCAGGCCCTTTCTGGGACTCTTGTCGTACTCACTAACCAGCCATACCTATCCCTGCTTTAAAAAGAGCTGCAAGGGTACGCCCGATCAGACCACGACACGGCTCCCCCCTGCACAGTGGGGATAGCCTGCTATTTTACACTTCCAAAACTGTCTACGTGACAGCAAGCTCTATATATAGGTACAGATACCCAAAAGAAATGTTTTCAAAACAACTGAGCTCTGTAATTTCAAGGCAGCACACTTGAATCCCTTTTCATTTGTATTTCAGATATGCTGTTAGGAAATAACATAGAAACAAGTCAAGTGAAAACAAGTCAAGCCACTGAATAACAAAGCAGAGTCAAATGAATTCAGTCATATACTTGGACTGTCAATCATAAAAGCACTGATTTGGTTATGTAGGCCTGATTGACTTGTGGCAACCTTACAGAGCCCCTGTGCTATACCAAGGGCCTCTCTCTTTCTCTCATCAGTGAGCTATGAATAGTCCAGGGTCAACAACAAACCTCATTTTGTTTCTCCATCCTCCATGGCACAGTAAGCCCTGAACTGACAAATGAACTAACAGGTCAGCAAAGCACCCTCACCATCCTCTGTCCCCTGGCTTCACCCAGAGCAGGCTTCCCAAATCCCGCTGTGCAGGCAAAGCCAGAGCACATGCATCTGCACAGGTGACAAAGCCACCCATGGTCTGCATTTTGCTCCACCAGGGTTTTGCACTTCGGGAGCAAGAAACAGTGGCACAAGCAGGCTGTACCACCATGGCAAAAGTGCCATTTCTACAAGGTCAGGAGGCTCTCCCTAGGTCATATCCACAGCCTGCAGAAATCCTAGACACCCTACCTATATCAAGAAGAAGAGTGCACTCTCTTCAGCCAACACGCTGAGGTCCCCTCCTTCCATGCTATAAGATATGTCCAGCAACAATACAATCTGGCTGAGTATAGGCTTCAATAAATAAAGAGGTAAGTTTTGCGTAGACTTTACTTGCTCCCTCTCAACAGAAAGCTGGGTCAGACTTCCCACCTCTGAAATAATTAGGGCACAGGATTTCAAAGGCACGCGGTTTCAGCTTAGAACAAGTCCCTGGCATTATGAGATTTTGTCTTCCTTAGACAGATGGCAGATGGCTAGTGCTCAACTCACATTTACATCCAGACAGCATCAACCAGCACCTTCCTTTCATTGAGTATTAAGCCAAAGACAGGACCGCGGCACCTTGGGATAAGATGCTGGCTCGCTGCTGGAAAACGAGAAATTTCCAAGAAGGCAACAGCACTGGGAGAGAACTTGGCAAGTTACATCAACAGTTTCCAGAGAACATACTCAGAGGAAGAGGCATCTTGTTCACGACGTGGAGTTGCACAGGGAACCTGGAGGGATGCAGTTCTTCCCCTTCTGTCCAGTGAATTCATTTTTCCACTGAAGTGGTTCTCGCATGGGAATTGACACCCGTGATGCCACAGGAACAGGCCACTGGGATGGCTGCAACTCTCAGCCCAACAAAGAGGAACCACAGCCTCCCGTTGTCAGGCTCTGAACTACGGACATCTGTCTGTCTGAGGGACAAAAATTAAGCCCTCCAGTAGCTCTTTCATACAGGCTAGTGGATGAAGGCTGCCCATGTAAACCAGAGGCCAGCCCATGCAACAGAGCGCTGGCTTTCTGCCACCTCTTCCAGACTGCTGCCTTTGTGTAGCTAGAAAGAGTCGATCCAGTTTGGGGTCTGACCAAAGAACGAGCACACTGCACCTGCAGCAGAATAATATAATTCTTTCCACTCATCATAGTACTATAATGGAGAACCACAACCCTCCATGCTGCCAACAAGATAAATTCAATTCAACCAATTCAACCTAGATTATTCATCGTTGAAACGGCGTAGGTACCTTCTCCGAAAACCGCTGGAAAACTTTTTCCAAAAATGGCATGGATTTCCCCCCTTTGCCTTCCCAAGGTAAATACACTTCGGAGTTCAAATAAACCTGCAAAGGCCTTGAGCCACACTCAACACTGAGAGCATGGTCCTACAGATGACTATCTGTCAGAATCCCCCAGAGGTCCTGTACCTGCAGGGAAGGGAAGGGGTGTACCTCCTCCTGCTCTTGGAAGGCAAAGCAGGGATCTTTCAGTGATAGCCAACTCAAAATTTCAGCAAGATGCCACAGGGATAAGAAGAAAATCATGCATCTCCTGCCATTACAGACAACCCTCTTGAAAAGCAATTAAATTATACGCTTTTCCCTGGCTTTTTCTAAAGTTGAAGCCTCTTTTCTCCTTTAGCACAGATTGCCGACGCCATCAACTGAACTGTGGATTAAAAAAACAAGGGCTACAGCAGAGAAATGCCAGCTCTGCAGCATCTGTAAGCAAAGAGGGAAGGCAGCGCAGAGAAACGTGTAGCAGCTAAAAACAGGAGAGCTTAGAGGAAGACTCAGGCAGTCTGTAGGACGTGCACACCAGTGTCATGAATACTAAAGACATGGTACTTAACACCCTGCAGCGATTGTCTGCAACAGCTTCTCCAATTGACTGCTTTCAAATTTATGCTTCACAAAGAGAAACTTTGTCAGTTGTTTACCATCCTTCTCCAGCTGACTCAGGGTTACTGGGCAAAACAAAGAGCTATAGCTGACAGTATTCAGAGCAAAACAGCACAACACTAACCACAAGGTGGTCCCACCCCAGCCCTCATTTTTAAGGAAACTCCACTAAAACTATTTGGCATTCACTGTAAGCATCCTCATAACCAAATCTTCATCATGCCTGGGGAACCGAGCTTAATATTGTAAGTTTCCAGCCCTCAAATACCATGCACGGTTCCCTGCATCGCTTCTGCAGGTTGCCTGCCCAGTACAGCGTGCACAGCTTCACACACTGCAGTGTCAATGTCACAGTTTCTGAAAAGGTAAACAACACAGAGGTCTCCTACAAAAAAATCAGTCCTGTTAACACTTTTGCAAGTTTAGACACACACCAAAACATCTCCTCACACAAAGGAGAAACAAACAAAAAAAAATCACATCTTCAGGTTTTAAAAAGAAGAATTTGAGTTAAATCAGCAGGGCAGACTGTAACAGAATTCAAGGCATAGTAGGACTTCATATGCCATGACAGTATTTTGTCAGAAAATGATGGTGTTGAAACAATTCCCTGAAATCCCTCACAAAACACCAAGATTTGGTGACATTCTGAACATTACAGCATGGGAAAGGACTTAATGCAGTCCTGAGACCAGAGGGTGCATCACTGGGGGCACAGAGGTACAGTGCACGCATATCGCACATACACAGAGACCACATCGGTTTGCTCAGTGCTCCGGGGAAAAGAAAGCAAAATTTCCGTCCAGGATTAAGGAAAGAACAGCAGCATTTCACATAAAACAAACTTCCTCCACTTGGTGACACAACCAGCATGCAGGGGGGCTGGATTCCCTAGTAGGTGCAGCTCCTTTCACTGCCCCTTTCAGAAAGTGAATACAGAACATAAAAACGCATTAAAAAAAAAATAAAATTGAAGAGACTAGGATAAAAAACACAGTTATTCTTAACTAAAATAGCACCCACCTACCTCCACTGCAGTTATATTTTTAAAAGAAACACCATGTACAGCTTGAACATAGGCCAGTTATTAATATTTGTAACCCAAGGTAAGTGCTCTTGTTCTTTTAACATGGGTAATTTCAACATTATTTAGCACATCTCAACACATCACCATGAAACACAACAAAACAAGGGAGGAAAGAAAAAGAGCAGTTGCCATGGTAACCCCTACCTCTCATTCCTACACTGCTCTGTTTCCAAAGTGCAGCACAGACAGAAGTGTACAAAACTACAGGACTTGAGTGAAAAACAGAGCTAGAAACAAGAATTTTCAAATAAATAAATCCAAAGAAACAAGCTCCTGGGCCAGCTGGATAAGTACACTCAATGTTTTCTTTAGCTTGTTTGTTACGAGGGTATTGACATGATCCGGAAACTAAAGGTAAATGATTCATACAAGGCAGACCAGAGGAAAAAGTAAAACACTCACACTATTTAAAGAAAGGCTCCCAAATTGAACTTGTTAATCTTTGTGCCACTTTTTGAATCACCATTCCTATCTTACTACAAATTTCAAATATTTAAAAAAGATTCCTGTCAAGAAAGAGTGGCGATTTCAATTCCACCACGTTGGCTTGAGTCACTGATGAGGCTAAGGCCTATACTTATCTTGAATTTAAGGAACGGTCTCTCCTTCTCATGAATAAGTTCATATATGAATTTACAGAAGCTGAACATTAACATCTAACTGGAGAACAGAAGCCTGCAATGTCGAAATGTTATATACAACACCTACAACTACACCAGATCTTTCAACATGCAATAGCTCAATTCATGAACCAATAAAATACAGAATCTACCCCTGAAGTACTGAATTAGTGTAATATATCTCCATTATCCTTCCAGACTCGGGGGAAGGAAGAGGAGGAGGACTTATTTTTAAAATAATCTACTTGCTCCTACTGAAGAATAATGCTTGAATGAAAAATACAGTAGTTTCAAGAAATCTCAAGGCACTTGCCAAAAAAGGAGCTATTCTGGAAAAAAGAAAGGATAAGAGGAATAGAATAAAGGATGTCTGAAGCAGCTTAGACATGAGGATACTTAACTGTCTTGAAGAGTATTTTTAACATTACAGTATTTTTACCTGCTACTTCAACCTATTTCTGACCTATTCGGCTGGGGAGGTCTGATGGGCTCAGCTGCTGCTGGGAAAATGAAGCAGTGGTTAACTTCTTTACATCAACATTAAAAAGAGAAACTACAGTTAAGGCAATCAATGGCACAGAAACCAAAGCAAGAATTGCTTCACTTGGTATTGTTCACACAGGAAAGCCATCTTCACACGAGAGAAAAAAAACAACAAAAGGAAACCATAAGAGGAATAGATGTTGTGTTTTAATTCAGAAGCTCTTTTCTCAAAACTTACAACTCTTAGGATTTATATTACAATGAAACCCTGTCTCCTCCCCGCAATGGCACAAACAACATATTCCCTCCCTGTGCCTCCCACAACATATTCAGTGTTTCACTTTTTTGGAAGGTTCTGCCTCTCTTCCTCCATACCTCCTCACTTCGGGTCACACACTTGGTTTCCAATTCAGCATCTACTATTTGCACAGTTAAATGTGCCCACAGTCTAGGCATTAAACATGATTGTGAATGCCATTTCCTCAAGTTGGAACTCCAATCCCTTCTATGATAAAGTGTTGCAATTAGTTTCTTGAAGGGCTGTTGTTGACACCAATGACAGTTCTCCAGGAATGGATGGAGATGTGCTGCACACAACTCATGCACTCAGGCCAGGAACAGCTACCCCAGTATTGTACTATGGCACCAGTACATGCAGTGGCCTCTTGTTGACTCCCAGAATTTTTGCATCAACTTGCAGAAGCATCTAGAGAGCATTAAATTCCCTAAATATTTGTGAATATCCATGAAGTCTGGAATCCCCCGTGCCAGTCCTCCATATCAACACTGTTTTCAGAAGCGGATAACATGGAAACGCTATGTTTCTTAGGTCATGCTACTCAACTCACACCTTTGCTTCATATTTAAAGGCTATTTTTGTAGCAGATACAGTCCAGGAATGCTAACCCTGAACACTTTCTCCTGCAAATTTGTGTTTGTAATGATTTACACTTTGGCATCTTAAGTAAGCTATGAAGAAAATCTTTCATCTCACAAGGGGTATTTTCAATCCTGGAAGAAAGAAGACCAACAGTCTGAGAGGACTAGAATCACAGAGACACAAAATGGTTTGGGTTGGAAGGGACCTTAAAGGTCATCCAGTTCCAATCCCCCTGCCATAGGCAGGCATGCCACCTACTAGATCAGGTGGCACAGGGCCTCATCCAACCTGGTTTTGAACACCTCCAGGAGTGGGGCATTCTCTGGGCAACCTGGTTTACTGCCTCACCACCCTGTTAAATAATTTCTTCCTAATACCTAATCTAAACCTACTATCTTTTGGTTTAAAGCCATCACTCCTTGCCCTATCACTGCACCCCCTGCCAAAGAGTCTTTCTCCAGCTTTCCTGTAGGCCCCCTTTAGGTATTGGCAGGCTGCTGTAAGGCCTCCCCAGAGCCTTCTCCATGATGAACAACCCCAACTCCCTCAGCCTGTCTTCACAGGAGAGGTGCTCCAGCCCTTCGATCATCCTCATGGCCGTCCTTTGGACTTGTTCAAATACTTCCATGTTCTTCTTGTGCTGGGGGCCCCAGAGGTGAATGCAGTACTCCAGGTGGGGTCTCACAGGAGCAGAGTGGAGGGGGAGAATCACCTCCCTCCCCCTGCTGGCCACACTGCTTTTGATGCAGCCCAGGATACGGTTGGCTTTCTGGGCTGCCAGTGCACATTATTAGCTCGTGTCGAGATTCTTATCAACCAGCAACCCCAGGTCCTTCTCCTCAGGGGTGCTCTCAATCCATTCTTCACCCAGCCTGTATCTGTGCTTGGGATTGCCCCAGCTCAGATGCAGGACCTTGCACTTGGCCTTGTTGAACTCCATGAGGTTCACATAGGCCCACCTCTCAGGCCTGTCCAGGTCCCTCTGGATGGCATCCCTTCCCTCCTGTGTGTCAAATGCACCACAGTTTGGTGTCACCAGCAAACCTGCTGAGGGTGCACTCAATCCCACTGAGCCTTTTCATTCTATACCCAGATACTTCCCACATGCCCTCTTCATACTTGGAGGAATCTTAGCAATTTCCTTGTATTCTTCTGTCTTCTTTTGAAGCTCCCAAAGATTTCAGCACTGAGGAAGTATTCTCCTTCTAAACACTTAAAGAACTGGTTAGTAGAGCATTTCTATACTCACTGCTTAACAGAGCATATCAGTTCTTATCTCCACATGCTAGAGAGAAAGTACTGCAGAAAAAGGACAGTATCATTTCCTGAATTACATCATGACAAGCCAAGGCATTCAAACATGACACATTCTGCCAAATCAAAAATGCAAAGAGGAACAGAGATTTTTTTCTGCTACCTAATCTCACACTTAAACTGGAAGTCCTATTTCCCTTCCAGTGTAATCCAATGCTGCCCTACAGAACAACATACTCTTCCTACTTTAACATCAGAAGTTCAAATCATTCAGTTTCTCCTAAGCACCTGTGTTTAGCAAAGTACTCGGAATGTTTCCAGCAATCTTCTGTATGTAAAATCCAGGGACTGATTAAATTGTGGTCAACTCAAGTAATTCCTTTTTTTTTTTTTTTTTTTCATTTTGAATTGATTCAGATGTTAAACTATCTTATTTTTACATAGCAAGTGGCATGAAATTTATATCATACATGTGGTATTGAAAACAGCTGCCAAGCAGGTAAACTGTATCATCATACTGTATAATCCCAATCCTGCTTCCAAGTAAATCATTCAGATTAAATCATCTAAATAGGAAAAAAGAAACAAAAACATACATAAAAATACAAACACGTTCTTTTATATATATATATACACATATAAATGTGAATGTGCATACATGAATATGTATATATGCAAACACACATTCTTCCATATTCAAGAAAATAAAAATATATAAATTAACACAGGAAGTGGAATTAGGGGTTGATTCTATTCTAGTGAGTAATGGACTTGATAGGACTTCCACAAGTGAGGTGTCAGTGAGCAACAATATAATTTAAATGGGAGAATATTGAATACACACCTAGAAAAAAAGAAGTATGCTTCCAGCAGTTCCCTATCACATTGTGATAATGCAAAGATTAGTTTTTGCTCTTTGCTTGGGTGTGTTTCCTCACAGCCTTCTCTCACAACTTAAAGGCACCATCAAGCAAAAAGACTGAAAAAAAAAAAAAAAGAAAAGAAAAAATTACAAGAGGTGATCAGAAGACATTATTTTGCCATCTGGAAGGTCTGTATGCTAGACACACATCCTGTTCTTTCCCCACACTGCAGCTGAGTCAAAGTAAATACACGAAGGTAACTTACTCATCTGGTTTCGATAGGCGTTGCAAAAGCAGTTTCTCCAAAGGGGTTTACCCAAGCAGGCAGGGACTTTGAGCCAGCTCAGGATGGACCTCATGGACAACAAGTGGCCCGGAAAGATGACAATTTGAAGTGATGAAATGCAGCATTAGAAACAACTTTGGGAAGCATGCAACATAACCAAAACACCGAAGTCATCTGGGGACAACCTGAGTCAAAGATAAGTCAGGAAAAAAGCTGCCATCTGAGAAAAAAGCTCCAAAAGCAGGAAGAGAATCAGATTTCTGATGGGATAGTAAGCAGAAAATGCAACACTGTAGATGAGTTCTAATGCATACATAAACAAAGAGGAGAAAACAGTCAAGCCAGGAGGAGCTTCCCCCAAAAGAGCACTCACTGAAAACAATACAGGAAAACTCCTTATCCTTGGACTTGGAAATCAGAACAAGGGGGGAGGCAGGGGAGAAGGCAACACTAGAAACATAGAAACACCTGTTACAAGCTTTCAAGGGGAGAATGAAAGCTAAAGGCACTGCAACTCATCCTGCACTTGACAATAAGCCGGAGACCCTACCTCAAGACCAGCATCTTTGCTTAGGTTAGGCAATGTCCATCACATATAACGTGTCCCTTGTTGTAAGGCAACTGCCAATGCAATATGGTTGCTTAGTGGGGTTATTTCATGTAGGAAACCCCAGGATACTATGCTTAATGCCACCACAGGTTATTTTAGGAAAACATTGACATAAAAGCGAAATCACTACTTAAAAAAAAAATGTGCTGATGACTAAACCCAAAGGAGCACAGAGTAATCACACAGAGAGATGTGCGTCACTGGGGGAGATGTGCTACATCCCCCTTTAATATAAACTCCTACATCTAGAAACAGGGAACGCACACCACCTCTCGAGAAAGGTAAGGGGCTACCACAATGCACTCACTCCCAGAAAGAAACCAGACTTGAGCTGGGGGGAATGCACTCAACTGTCATGGAAAGCAGGAGCAGAAGAATGCCTTTGTAGCCACAAAGTACTGACTTCACCTCTGACTGAAATAGTCTATCCAACTTTTTAAAGAAAATGCTGTTAATGGACTGAAGTACAGTGCTTGGAAAATGCTTTACAGGGAAAGCCTTAGAGTTTAATGTGCTTTGTTTATCAGAAAAAAATAACTAGTCAGGCATTCATCTCCCACATAACTGCAAGAATGAATAGAAGGCTTTTAGACCCTTCAGCAGTACACAGTACAGCAAGAACTATGGTCTGTGGGAAACTCACCAGAGGAAGACGGACAAAATTTCTTGCAAAAGGAACCAGAGGGTACAAGCCTAGAAGCTGGCTGAGGAATACCTGAACATTTTAAAAATAAGTAATACTAGATGAAAGATTGCCTAGAAAGAAAACCTGCAGAAAACAAGCTGCAGCCCTCAGCTATTCCACATGATGGATTGATGAGCACCTTCTTTATTGCTTTTGTCATTTATCACCAAGTCAGACCAAGGCAGTGACAGAGATGATACATAAACGTGCTGTGCAAAGCCTGGTATTGGATTACTGGCTTTAACACTTCCTGCAGCAAGTTATTTCCTACCTAATTTAGTTCCTGGACTCAAATGTGGGTCTACTCCATCAACACAAAATATAGCTTCTGGCTACACGACCTGTGCTCATCCTTGCAAAGTTCCCCATACATTCCTTTGCATCGCTGATGGTGACAATGACTTTTTTTCTCTGAAGCACTGTCAGAGGGAGAAGGTGAAAAGAAAAGAAATTCTCTTCAGTGCAAAATGGATTATCCTCCAAAAGCAGACCGGTAAATAAATTGCATCTTTCCGTCTGTCAGTCAATGTTCCCACCTTTTTTCCCAACATATGTTTTAGCTTGACCAGAACTGAGCTATGTTTCTGTCTCGGGGTTTCTTTTGGAGTTTTATTTTTGTTTATTTGTTTTTTTTTTGGGGGGGGTTGTCTTATTTTTACTTTTTTACTTAGTGTTTCTTCCTCAGATGGATTTGGAGCTACATGGCTCAATGTAAGTTTTAAATGCAGCAGTCACATCTACACAGCAACACTTTAACCACACACTCACATCGCACCTCAACATCAAACACCTATTGTCGCACTGAAAGGCCTCACCACTGACACGGAACATGTTGCAGAACAAAGAAAGCTAGTACTGAAAATTAAAACTGATTGTGGGGTAGAAGCAAGATTTTACTGTGGTTTTCCTCCTTGCAGCTTTCATTTTTAGTTTAAATGCAACAAAAGCAAGCCAAGCTCACTGGAAGACAGAATAATTTGTTTTTCTTTTGAACTGCAAGCATTAAGACCTTCTGGGGAATCTCATAGATCATTCACTTCCCTCAAAACTAAGCTGAACCAAACCAGCAGGGTCAAGGATTTTCCAGCTGCCTGACCCAAGAACAGAATTAACACAAAAGGATGAGAGTTCAAGGGGATCACTCCTCTTCCCTGTATTCCCTGCTACTATTTCCACATCTCTGAAGAGAGAAACTGCCTATGGGTCCAGCTCCCAGATTCAAACTAAACCAGGATCACAGTACTTATGTACCCTCCCTATCCAACTCCAATTAGACAGAACAGTCTTCAAGTGGAAGAGATGCCATTCAGAAGATGTCCAGAATGTGCCTCTCCAGACCACTGCAGAGATGCTGTCTGAACACCTCCATGTTCTCCTAAAGCAGCAAGACACAGCATAGCTGGGATGTGCATATCTGAATCACAGCAGCTTCGCCTAAAAAAAATCCTTTATGGCAATGTTTTTAAGGGAGGGGTTTATGACAAACTTAACCCCAGTTCATTTGCACTGCATTCTGCAAAAGTTGAAGTGCTGTCAGACAGCAGTGGAACCAACCTAGGAGAAACAGGAATTTCTGTGCCTTGGAGTAAGTTTGGAGGTTCTGCTTAGAATACAAAGCCTTCAAACAAAAACAACAAAACAGAAAAAAGTATGCAATTTCCCTAAATATTACTTCACTTAATGCCTTCATATCCAGACAACCACCTTATAGGCTTGAGTGACATTTTCCTAGTAGAAGTGTGTACAAAAAATACAAAAAATACCCTAATAAATGCTTCCAATAAATGCTGTAGTAAAAGATATAAAAATAACCTAAAAATGACTAAATAGTTCTGTTTAATTTGCCAACCAAGTTGCTTATTACTTAAATCCCTTACATTTTATCTTTGGCTAAAATAAATCAACTTAATTTCACATTAGAAAGATTCATAGAGCTAGAAGAATTTGTAGCCTCCAGAACATACAGGTCATAGAATCATCCACAACTCTTCCTACACATATATATATATTTTAAATCTGATATTAAAAAAAGAAAAAAAAAAGCATTGTGAAGAGTGTATTTATTGGTAGATAGATATAAATCCAAAACTCAAAATTCAGTATTTGATCAAAGAAAAACAAAAAATTTTTTGAGTGTATGAAATTAACGCCACTATCCATAAGAACTCAGCTGTCTTTGTTTCATATACAGACTTTACGTATTGAATAGATTTATATATTGAACTTACAGGATGCACACATATATGTACAGAAAACTAGCCACTTACACGCTTCTTCCCTGACAAGCCTGAGGAAATTCAAAACCCACTCAAAACTGAAATGACCAGGCTTTGCAAAGCAAGATGAATACAAGAGAGTCATTGTTCTTGTTGCAATCGAAACATCACTTATTCTTTCACATACACATACTTATCAAAGGAAGTGACAGCTACAGTGTAAAGTGGCAAGAAAAATAAAGGGTCATTTAGAAAGGGTTTATGGAAAACAAATGTGAAGAAAAAGAAGGGCAAACAGATCTGCAAGCCTGGTTGACTGAGGTTAAACTAAGTATGTGCTCAAAAGCATAAGACAATAACATCTTCAGACCCAACTTAGTCCACATGGGAAGACTACTAGCTCCCACCTAAAACATTGCTTACAAAAATACCTATGTGGCTCCAGCAGGACAGCTGCAGTTCTCCCCAGATTTGTCTCCCTTCTTGTGCAAAGTTCTGGTGACACAGCACTACAGGTCCTGCACTGGAGAGGGGAGCTTCACCTTAAAACAGAGGGGTTAGATGCAGGATGCTCTGTGCCTTATGTGAAGAGTGTCGGAGCACCTCTCCTATGTATTTTTCAGAGTCTGCATGAAGAAAAGGGAAGAAGCACTCATCTTGGCCCACACAGCCAGAAATGTGTTAAGAATTCATTATACTTTCCTGTTTTTTGCTAAACAGCCGCATAACCCATGTGGGCATGTGTCAGTCCGTGCTGAGTAGTTTGGTAGGTTTACCAAAGAACTCCATAGACCAGAAAATTCACATATGTAAGATGTTATTTTCACAAGGCCAAAAGCATGACTGCAATTAAAACTCAAATCCAGGACATTTAGGCCACACAACTGCTCAAAGCAATGACTGGCAAGCTCTCTCCCCCCAGCCCTTTACTTTGGAGGAGTCTTATCTGCAGCTTGCTCAATTCTCTTCACAGTCTGGAAACTTTCAGTTTGGTCCAGACCGGTTTTGTCCAAGACACAAGGAGCATCAGGCGACCGAGCATCTGAAAACAGAGGATTTGTAAGAGAAGCTGTTGCAAATCCACCCAGAAAAAGGCCACGGAGCAGCTTCATTTTGAAGCCTGCATGCCGTTCATCGAAAGGAGCCCAGCTAAACAAGAGATCAGCTCAGCTGCAATTACACCTGTAATCCCAGTCTCTCTGGGGAGGAGAAAGAGGAGATAGCTGTTATCTACCAAGTTTTTCAGTCTATCACAAACATTTCCTTCACTAAAAGCAGGGTGGGTTATTTTTGATTTTTGATCAACATGACACTCCTAAGAGATCACCTTTTTATTACTTTCTAAAGAACGATGATCAAATTCCACTAGTTAAAGCAAATGTGACAGGGAGATAATTATTAAACAGAATTTTACTTCAAATAGCGTTCGAGAAAATGCATTAGCGTTCATTAAATAACCCAGAAAGAGTGAGCTGCCAGGCTGCTTAACGAGGCACCGCGATCTGCACACAGCTGTCAAAAGTGGCCCCAGTCAGCAAATAACACATCAGGTATTTGTGAAATCCGTCGTTTAGCAGCGAGTTACCAGAAAAGAGAAACACGGCGAGGAGCACAGCCAGTTGAAAACAGCAGGAACAAAGCAAAAAATGAAGAAAATAGAGTTTTTTAACATAAGGACACATGTGTGTCCTGTGATATTACGCTCTTTGCTATATGGAGATGCATGTACCCTGCGATATTATAGGTATTTCCCCCCAGATTTTGAGCAGGGAATATCACGGCTAATGAAGGCTGCGAATATTTTTCTCTCCCTGGCTACCTCTTGCACACACTTGTTTAGGCTGGAGCCTTAGACGGGGGTTTTTTAGAGGCAACATCTGAGCCGATGTGGCTTGGCAGCAACTCCTTAACACGCCATCCCGAGGGCAGGAACCCCTCGGAGGAGCCATCCTGGAAAGCCAAGGAAGGGAGCAACCACTCCGGACATCCAGCTTCCCGAACTAGGAAAACACCCCGAATTCGAGCCGGAGGAAGCCGGGGGGTATTTTTAAGTCTGTGTTTGGATAAAAAGCGGACCGACCTGCGATAAAGCTTCGTCTGCGAGGCACCCGGCACCCCCGCGGGCACCGGGTGCAATCCCGGGACAGGGCAGCGCTGACCCACTCCGAGCACCCCCAAAATCCTCCCCCCACCCCCTTATTTACTCGCACCCCCCCACCCCTTAC
>CM021797.1:67152036-67219603 GCA_011076525.1 Nettapus auritus | reverse complement strand
CCACCCCTTACCCTCGCACTGGTAGCCGGCCAGCCCCCAGATGAAGTCGGTGCAGTAGTGGCAGAAGGTGGGCTTGGTCAGGGTCACCCTGCGGAAGCCGTGACCCGGCGGCACGGCGGACGGCGCCCAGCCTCGGCACCGCCCGCCCAGCACCGGGCTGGAGCCCGGGCTGCCGCCGCGCACCGACCGACTCCCGTCCGCCATGCCCGGCTCCTGGCCGCCCGGCAGCGGCCGCCGATCGCCCTCGCTTCCGCCCCAAGCGGCGGCGGCCGCGGCATGGGGCGGGCGGAGGCGGCGCCCCGACAAGAGGCCTCTCCGGGAGGCGCCGCGCCGCCGCCTGCCGGCCGCCCGGCGGAGCGGGGCCTGCCGGGGGGGGAAGCCGGGGGCGAGCCTAGGCGGGAGGAGCCGGCCTACCCCTCGGGCAAGGCCCCGTTCGTCAAAATCACTGCCCAAAGGAAATGAAAAAATCCCCCCCAAACCCGCTGGGAAGCTGCAGCAGCGAGGCGGAGGAGCCCTGCTCGCGGGGAGGCCTCGCTGCGGCTCGGCGTGTGACATAAAGCTGTGATGCTCGTAAAAGAGTTGCGGTTTCTTGCTGTCTCATTAAGCAGGACGGTTTTTCTGACCTGGACCTAGCATTGCTTGGAAATGCGCAGCACTCGGGAGGCTTTCTAATGATGTCTTTCTTTGGGTGAAAGAGAAGATTTGCCCTAGGTTTTTCTGCCTTCGACTCTCGACAGCTCTGCCTTCATGAAAAAATTACTGCCTAGCGATCTCTTTAGTACTTAATCCCTTATAACACATTTTTGTTGTCGCTCTTCATGTCCACTTCATTGTCTTATTACTTACTACAGTTTTGAAAACTGCACACCAGGATTTTTCTGTCCCACCAGTCTTCCCTGCCTCTGAAATACTGCTATTTCTTTGTTATTAAATTAAACAAAGTACTGCAGCAGGAATACACTGGGACAAGAATGGAAACTATGCCATTGGATTTCATATACCTGTAGTGGGTTTACGTGGCAAGATTTTGGTAGCAGGGGGCCATAGGGGTGGCTTCTGTGAGAGGAATCTAGAAGCTGCCCCATGTTAGATAAGGGCCCTGCTGCTGACCAGAGCCGAGCCAATAAGTGATGTTGTTTGCACGTCTGTGAGAGCATATTTAAGAAAGGGGGGGGAAAATAACAAAAAAAGGCTGCTTCACAGGGAGAGAGAGGAGTGAGAAGCAGCCCTGCAGCCCCCAAGGTCAGTGGGTGTGCTCCAGGCACACAGCAGCAGTCCCCCTGCAGCCTGTGGAGAGGCCCCTGGTGGAGCAGGTGGACCTTCACTAAAAGAGGCTGTGGAAAACCCTTACATTTCAATGTGTGCATGCTGAATACAAGGAATGAAATAAAGCCCATAATTGCAGGTGCTGTCTTCTAAAAACTCATCCTCACTTTGGTCTGTGTGAAAATCATAAAACAAGGAACACATTTCTGGGCACATGAGGGGGAAGATGATCAGAAGAGCTGGCATGGGTTTACCAAGGAGCAATGATATCTGACTAGACTGCTTTTCTTCCAGGACAAAACAAGTAGGAGGGGAGAGCGCTGAAACCTTGGCTTCAGCAAGGCTTATGACATGGTGTGCCACAATATTCTGATATCCCAGCTGGGATATTCCATGTCCAGATAGGTAGACAACTAGATGTGTAAAAAAATTGCTTGGATGGTTGGCTCAGGACATAGTGGTTAATGGTTTATACTTGAAATCTGCCTAGAGGCCAGTAACAGGAGGAGTGCAGCAGGGGTCTCTCCTGGCACCTGTCACATTTAGGATCTTTATCAACAACACAGAGAAAGCGGTGTGGAGCACAATTGTCTGGGGGAAACAGTTACTACACTGCCATCCAGAGGGACATGGACAGGAAGATGAAGGGGCAAGCAGACAAGGGCTCTGCAGAAAAGGTCCTGTGTGTCTCACCTGTGTGTTGACAGTGAGCTGAATACGAGCACCCTTGCAACAGTAAGGGTCAACAGCATCCTTGGCTATATGAACAGGAGCACAGCCAGAAGACCTAAAGAAGGGACTATACCCATCTCCTCAGCACTTATCAGACTGTGTCAGGAGTATTGTATCCAGGTTTGGCCCCCAGTACAGGAAGAAAGCACAAAGACAAATTGAAGCAAGTTCAGTGGAGAGCCACCAGGACAGCTGGGAGTTGGAGCACTTACCATGTGTGTGGAAGATGAAGGAGCAGGATTTACTCAGCCTGCAGAAAAGGGAGCTTCAGGGGGACCTTATGGCAGCTCCCTATTATCTGCAGAGAGGTTTTTGAGAAGATGGAGCCAGGTTCTTTATAGTGGTCTGTGCTGGGAGGAAAAGAGGCAGTGGGCATGACTTCAAACAAGAGCCCTTCAAGCTGGATATAAGGAAAAACCTTTCCACTGGGAAACTATAGGTGCATTTAAATTCCTGTTGAACACAGAGGAAGGGCAACTAAGACTAACAGAGTCTGTTTGCCCTTACATCTGTGTGCCTCAACTCCCACATACTGTATTTCAGTGCTTTAAAATGATCTGAGTTTGGTGTATCAGAAAGTTTATCTTTGACACCAATTCCAAGATGCATGACAAAAGTTTTAATTAGATTAGACTTGGCAGTGTTTTTTTTTTTTAGATGGAGTTCAGTGCTTTTTGCCAGATTTGTTCTTTGGGACTTCTCTCCTTATTCAGGAGGGGAAACCCCTTCCCTATTTGCTTAGCCCATGTCATTGTACCCTCACCTACCTAAAAAGACCCCTTCTCTTGCTTGTCTTCAAGAACACATCTACAAAGCACCTCACCTCAGCTGTTCTGTTAACCTGCCCTACCTTAATTTTTCAAATGGACTGTACTCTTTAACAGTCATTCTTTTGTATGGATCAAAGGACAGAGGCCCAAGAGTTAGAAAGCTGAAGCATCCATGAACAACTCATTCCTATGATCAGGGGAATACGCTGAACTGCCTCATGAGGACAGTTCAGAATTTGGCCCTGTTTCTAAAGCTTGAGGAAGTAATTAATACATATTTTTATACAAATATGAAAATCATTCCATGAACAGTAATTCAGACACATTACTGCATTAGCCGCCAGTGCAGGATTTTCACAGGGTTTCCTTGAAGTTACCTGTGAAATGGTAGTTTGTATTGTTAAGGTGTAAATGACCATCTAAGATTTTGGCTATTTTTTCATGTCTAACTCCTCAGGTGCATATTTATATGCTGCAACACAAAGGCACGTGTGACCTATATTTGTCGTGCTTTAACTGCCATCCTTATCTCTGAGCAACCAGTCTAATAATTCAAAACAACCTAAACCATCTGATTGTCTTCAGCCACGCTTGTTTCCACCTCCACTGCCAGCAGCCATGGAATATGGCAGCATTTGAAGGATAGCCATTCTTTCCATTTCACATATGTATAACGAGGAGCTAGTCCTTGACAGCTGAGAAGAGCGAAGTAAGAAATTATTACCAGAGGTGTCACATTGATAAATATGATAGCTCTCTAGAGGTGTCTGGTAACACTTCCTGACTCAGAGCCTGGTCATCTTAACTGCAAGGTTTCTACCACCTTTATGTCTGCACTCAGGATCCTCATCCAAAAAGAGAAGAATGATAAGATAGCTGGAAGCAATTCCAGCTTTTTTTTTTTTTTTTTTTTCTTTTTTTTTTTTTTTTTTCCCTATCAAGGTGTCCTTTATAAGCAGGTCATACACTGATCTTTATAAGAAAGTAGTAGCTAAACTCTTTTTGAAGACAAAACAGCAGTTTGCCTGAGCCAAAGAGGACACAGTCCTCTTTGCAGCTAGCATGACTGTCTGCACTCAAAATTGCAGGAACCTGCACAGCTAAAAGAATAAGGGCAGTGTTACCTGTTTCAAGGGCAGTTACCTGTTCTGGAAGTGTCAAAACCATGGAAAATGGATGCTGTTGTTCAAGGTCACAGGTACAATCAGAGTCCTAGTACTGTTTTTCTCCTACAGTTCTGCTAGGACAGAATTATCACCAGTTTTAAGCACCGGTGCATTCTTGGCTGGCAGCTCATTTAGGTAAAATGGTACTAGGTTGGCCAGGTCAAGCTATCTGAGGAAGGTAATTCTCCAGAAATTGTAGGCAACAGCATATTCAGATAAAACAATCAAAGCACATTAGGGGAAAAAAATGTCTTGGTTAACTCTAACAAATTCTATATTCCCATGGATAATCATCCTGCAGCATTTCTAGTTTTTAAGATTTTGTGGAATTCCCTCAAGCCTTCCATTCAGGATCAACATTCCCACATATCCTGGTATAGACGGTAGATGAATAGATGAAGAAGTAGTTTCTACCTTTGTGCTTTAACAGTAAAATCAAGAGCTCATAGTGATCACAGTATTGCCTTTGTTAAATATTCCTCAATGGCTCTTAGTCTTCCTCTCTCTCTTTCCCAATCCCCCCTCTATGAATATGTAAAATGATGCAGCATCCATCATGCCTCAATGAACTATTTCAAATGATATACATACAAAAGATCTACATATCTACATAAATCTTCAATTTGCAGTAAATACAAGGGTTTTATATTCATGCAGGAATTGATGCCTCACAGCCTGACAACTGAAAGATGGAATAAACACTGTTATACCACTTATTGGATTTACTTTTGGTTTTGAGTAAAGAAGAGCCACAAACAGATGAAAAGAGGTAAAATTCTAAAAGCATCCATTTGCTATGTTTTGACAAGATTAGCAAAAAAGGTCAAAATGTAATGCCTCTGCAACCATCATTTAATTAGTTTTATAGTCAAGTAAACATTGTGTAGTTTTAGGTTTGCTACAACCTCATTAAACTCCAGTGATACAACTCTAGAGCAGACAATTCAGCAAAATCCTAATTTTTCCAAGTCTCTTGGCTCAGTAAAGGTGTATTCTCTAAATTTTTCAAGCTTTACACTTTGATCTTCTGAATTTTCTGTAATTTCCTTGAACTCTGCATGTCTGGGGAGAGGAAATTTTGGTGAGTAGAAGTCATGTGGTACAACTGAGAAGTGCAGATTCTGGTACATTACTCCCATTTTATGAATAGGATTAAGTAAGTGTGATGTACTGTTAATATCACATCATATTTTTATCTTATTAGTAATAAATTATATCAATGCTTTCTTGACAGTACAATGAAATCCCATTACTCAACATTTTCATTTCATTTAAAACACAGAGAGAGTTTTGAATATACCTTGCTGTTGGCAGCCAGTAGGAAGGAAGAGCTTGGATTTTTTGGTTTGTTTTGCTTTACTTTGTTTTGGGTTAAATAAGCATATAAATATTTGGAATTTGTGGGACAATAACGGCTCATGTGTCAGCTTCCTATTCAGGGTAAGTTTCAGATTTGTAGCTTTTCCACTTCTCTGTACTTTCACATAATGACAGAGTCACAGAGTGGTTGAGGTAGGAAGGGACCTCTGGAAATCATCCAGTCCAACCCCCCTGCCAAGCAGGGTCACCCAGAGCACGTTGCACAAGATCACATCCAGGTGGGTTTTGAGTATCTCCAGAGAAGGAGACTGCATAGCCTCTCTGGGCAACCTGTCCCAGTGCTATGTCATCTTCACAGTAAAGAAGTGTTTTTTCATATTCAGGCAGAACTTCCATGTTTCAGTCTGTGCCCATTGCCTCTCGTCCTGTCGTTGGGCACCACTGAAAAAAGACCAGCTCCAGACTTCCTCTCTTGTCTCCAGGGTCTGGAATTCCTGAGAGCTGATCATAGCAGTAGAGACTGAAGCAAAGAAAGCATTCAGTGCCTCTGCCTTCCCTGTATCCTTCATCACCAGGGCACCCACCCCATTCAGCAGTGGGCCCACATTTTCCCCTGCCTTCCTTTTGCTGCTGATGGATGTGAAGAAGCTCTTTTTGTTGTCCTTGCTATCCCTTGCCAGATTTAAATCCAAATAGGCCTTGGGCTTCTTTGTCACATCCCTGCATACACTGACAGTGTCCCTATATTCCTCCCAAGTGGCCCGTCCATTTTCCCACATGCTGTATACTTTCTTCTGTTTAAGATTTGCCAGGAGCTCCCTGCTCATCCGTGTAGATCTTCTGCCCCCTTTGCTGGCTTTCTTACTCATAGCGATACATCAATCTTGAGCGTTGAGGAAGTGATGCTTGAATAATGACCACCTGTTTGGACCCCCCTTCCTTCTAGGGCCCTAACCCATGGGATTCTTCCAAGCAGATCCCTGAAGAAGCCAGAGTTTGCTCCCATGAAGTCCAGAGTCACAATCATACTTTCTGCCCTGCTTCCTCCTCACAAGAATCTGAGCTCCATGATACCATGGTCACTGCAGTCAAGGCTGCCCCTGACCATCCCATTTGGAACTTCCAGGACTGTTTGTACCAAGCTGTGTGGTCTTTCCAGCAGATATCAGGGTGGTTGAAGTCCCCCATGAGAACCAGGGCTTGTGATTTCAGTTGGTGATGGCTGAACCAAAAGCGAATCCTGATGTTCATTTAAATGGGATACCAATTCTAATATTGTCTGTGGGCACTGGCACTTTCTCATGCATCTCACCGGGCCTCAAATGTGAGACTTACAAAAATCTGACAGCTGAACAGACTGGAAAAGTACTAGGTCATGTTTGTGCTCTCTACAGTTTGCAATGGAAAGCAAAAGGGACATGCATCTTCTCAGACCTACACTGGAAAGGACTATCAGTACGTCCCTAGCATCTAATTAGTTTCCTTTTTGCTTTGTAGTAGCTGTACATTTTACTTCCTGACAAGAATGCCTTTAAGATAATTATACCAACCACACAAGAATTAAATCACAAGCACAAACTATTTGTCTGAAAGCTTCAACTGCCCATAAGTAGAAGAAGAACAAGCATAGATATGGAAAGCCAGCCCAAAGTTCCAGCTCAGTTTCAAGTATCACTAGTAAGATAGCTGATATGGCTTTCAGTTTTTGGTTTGATTCTTTATATAGACAAATTAAGAGATTACAGCTTTTCAGGTAAAGGTTAACATAAATAACACATAAGACTACCCAAGTGTTTTTTTTTTTTTTTTTTTTTTTTTGTTTGTTTGTTTTAAAGGAAATTAAAATGTGTGCCCTCTTGAATACCAGAAAATTAATTATGAGGCATATACTTCATAAGATACAGCACCCCACACATGGTACAGAGACTTAGGTCAGGAGAAAGTGCTATTTCCTTCAGCTGACCTACATCCATCTACTGTGGGGGAAAAAACTGCAGAGACAGCATCAATTAATACAGCTTCATTTCAAAAAATCACTGTAGTTAGCACTGTTAAGGAGTCCAACAAAAAGGTAGAGGCATATATCGCAGACAGACTGAACTGGAGAAGTCATACCATGTTATAACATTTACACTCCTTGCTGTCTCAGGAGCACCTCTGGCTCTGATAACAAAAATGAGACTTCTAAATAATAAGCTATTTCAGAGTAGAAAATGATACATGTTTTATTTCAAAAACATGTATCAACATAGAAAGGTTGAGAAGTCTGAAGCTTTTTGCCCAGTCCTCTTGCAAGTGTGATGATACAACAAGCAAGGCATTTTTGCTCCCAAACCACTAATTTTTAACATTTAATAGCCTATTTTCAGCACTGTTTGGAACACATACCAATACAAATAACTTCCTGAGAAAGACCATACAGGATTTGCTCTGAGTTAAGCAATCACTCTTCTGGGAAACAAACGAACAAACAAACAAACAAAAATAAAAAAAATAACATAGCATTAAATTTATTTATTGTAAAGGATTGTTAGTTGAATTTATTTAAACGTATTTTGACCCTGGACCTAGGGAACATGTAAGCAATTCCTATGAATGGAGTAGCTAACAGTGCATTTTGAACTGCAAAATAAGCAGAAACACCCACATGGAATAACAGCTTGCTGTTTCTGTTTGGTGAGAGTTGTGAATCCAATAGGATCTGGAAAATAAAAATGTTTTGCTTTGAACGTAATTTTGCTGAGATCAGTTGTGAGGATTCTGTGTAGGCAATAATGGTCCTTTCTTTTCTGAATTATAAAACAGTCTAGACTGTCCAGCATGAATATACATTGTGCTGGTATATTAATTTCTTATCTTAACTTAAAGATACTCCATCAAAGATTCACCCACTCAGTAACTGAAACAGAACGTTTTTAAGCAGACCAAGACTCTCTTCCCACTTTTTTGTCCTGCTTGTGCATCCTCTTCTAGGATCCTCAATGAGTCTCACTA
Organism: Nettapus auritus; assembly: GCA_011076525.1. Classification (NCBI taxonomy): domain Eukaryota; kingdom Metazoa; phylum Chordata; class Aves; order Anseriformes; family Anatidae; genus Nettapus; species Nettapus auritus. The sequence goes on along the minus strand of CM021797.1, from coordinate 67,211,355 downwards.
AAATGGTTTCTACACAGTGTGGTCCAGGGTTGATTTGTAGTAAGATGCTGTCAAGAACTTGTGTTTATTTCACTGAAAATTTTAGGACAGGGGAGCCTTCTGGAGGTCCAATGCTCGTAACAGGGACAACCTTAAAGTTAGATCCAACTCCAGTATTAAAGCAATTCCATGTTTTCTCAAAACAGGGATATTAACCTGCTGTGTCACCCTGTCTTGCAGACAGAATATTACAATGTGTGACTCGATTCATAGTTTTGAGAAGAGTGGGAATTTTCTGATTTATGCTGGAGGTAAAACAAGTAAAAACCTGCTTGTGTGCTCTGTAATGTAACTAGGAAGAGCCATGTAGAATCATGTAGTTAAAATGGAAACTTTGCTCAAGAGTAATAACACCAAGTCCATCTGTGTCCAGGAAAATTTAACATTTTGAGATGCCAAGAATATGGTTGGAGTGGTGTGAAACACTCCAGTGCCAGTGTCTGGCTACAGGGTAGTTCACCCATATGATGCTTCATACAGGATCTCTAGTTCCTGCTGTACCATTCCTATGGTAACATGGACCTTTTCATTCACTTTTCAGATATTAAATCCCCACTTCTGCTCCAGTGCATCTCCTTGCCTTGTGCCTTTTAATCAGTGGCAGTGGCTCTTGACTCTGCTGTGGGGGATGTTCCTAAATCCCCCAGCAGCTGTTCCTGCTCCAGTACATCTCCAGTGAATGCCCTGGTTCCTCACCAAGCCTTGCTCCAGTGACGTTTCCATGCAGGATGTTTGAGAGATTAGCCTTTTCCTTGCAGATAGCAGCCTTTCAAGCAGGGGTGGTGGGCCTGAGACAAGATGCCTGGCCTTGCCTGCCCTGGGGGTGTTTCTAGTGAAGGTAGGCAAAATGGCAAAGGCAGCTCCCTCCAAAATCCATGCCCCCTCTGGGCAGGGGGGAAGTCTGTCTCCTCCCAGAGCTCTGTTTAATGAGGAGGCTTAGGGAAGGAGGGTGGGCAAGCTGTGGAAACAGTACAAACAGGAAAGTACAAACAGGAGCTGGCACCCCAGGTGCAGTGGGAGGGAAGCCAGCAAGGGGCCACCATCAGCACCCCGAGGTGGGGTGGCAGCTGCTTTTGGGATGAGCACTGCCGCTGGGCTCAAGTCGGATCTGCCAGCAGTTTGCCCACTGGGAAAGGCAGCATGGGGGAAAGGACCTCTCTGGGTTGGTCTCTCTCTGCCCCTTGCAGAGAGACAGGCTGGAGGAAACATGCACCCAACATCTACATATGGTCCACGGCTGAGTTAGCAGGGACGTGGCACTCAGCTGCCTTCAAGTACAAGCAGAGACATGCATTGCAGCATGGGTACGGGCACCAGCACTTCCAGCACCTTGCTGCCAAAGCTGCAAGACCTGGCAGGGGAGCCAAGAAATACTGCATCGACCCAAGATGCTGCTCCTGGCAAGACCTCTGGCTTTGATGGACTCCTGATTTCTGCAAGTAGGACTCCATGATTTCTGCAAGTAGGACTCCATGATTTCTGTAAGTAGGACTCAACCTCAGGAAGACTTCAGTCCCCAGACAGTGCCATTGCCTTCACGTAGGGTTTGTTAGGAAGCAGGTCCTACTCACCAGTGTTAGGTTGCTCAATATGCTTAGTTACTTTCATCTAAATAAAGAGTATCTGCAGAGAGGCTTAACCCACACACAGTAAAATGTTTCTCCTGAAACTTATGTCCTTTTTTTTTTTTTTTTTTCTAACCCATTTTCATGGTCACATTCCAAAGTGCTCATGCTACATTCTGTTCTTCACTAAACAAGTAGAATAACTCTACTTTTTAAAAAATAAAGCAGCATATTACCTCTTCCTGGAAGGCTTCTCGCCAGATGCCTGCTCAGAACACAGGAGTATAAAGACATTTATGCTTATTTCTGAAAGCTCCAGAGGTTCAAATTACCAGCTGTTTGTCTGCATCATTGCAATTATTCCTTAACAAGTGTTTCAAAGATCAAAGACACATTGAGTAGTTGCTGAGGTTTTGCAATTTAATCCTAAATTAGTTACATATGAAAAAAAAAAAAAAAAAAAAAAAAAAAAAAAAAAGACCCCCAAACACCTACTTCCATTGCGTTAGCAGTATGCGCAGGTTGAGAAGTCAGACTTCAGGGTGGGATTTTAGGGTGACTGCTGCTGGCCTAGGGGTGTAGCCAAAAGTGAAAGAATGTGAAATAACAGGGTGTAATTTTAAAGAACAGCTGATAATCCTCTGTTAACTTCCACCTGAGTGCTTACTCCAGAACTAACGTTCTGCAGCTTAAGTTTTCTTTAGAAAAGCACCAAGCTAAGTACTGACAGTGTAACTTATAGCGTGGAACAATATCATCCAGATGGGACTCTGGTCTGGAATAGAACCTTTTGAGTCATTATCCTTCTAATAACACATTTACAAACTCTGCAATATGAAGTGCTTTCAGGAAATGGATATTTAAAAGAGGCTTAGCCTTGATAAGTATTGAAAGCACCACAGAATTAAATCTGGGCATGCAGGAACTGCCTACACAGAGAACATGATCAAAATACCTTATTACCATCTAGTAAATAGCACACAATAGATTTTCAATGGCTTTGGTCAGTTAACATACTGCATACAAAACCAGAAGCACAACAACAACAAAAACAAACAAAAAAATGCAATGGGATTTCACTGATGGAAATGAAACATCCAGAGCCTGGTAGCATTCCAATTAACATTTCATAGCAAGTCCCATTGGGTAGATTGCATTTGGCACAATCACAGCTTTTGATTAAGGTCTGTGGTAAATGAGGCAGTCTGTTCATGGAAGGAGAGATCAACAGTGGAGGTACTATTTGCACACAGAGCAGCAGTACAGGATTACTCACTGAAAGCATCTAAATGTGCTAAGAAACAGTATAAAAAGAAACACCAAACTCCATCTTCTTCAGTACATTATTCTTTGCTGCTATGTCATGTGGGTTAGTGCAACCACCGAAGGCGTTCTTAAAAAGGATTGGTTGTATGGAAAAGTTTTGACTACGTGCAGAAAGGCAAAAAAGACAATATTTTCAGTACAAACAAAATTGTACTGCAATGCCTGGTGTGGGATATGGTTTAGCTCTATGCTCCCATTCTTGCTGGGGGTCAGGGTATATGCTTTATCCTGACTCTGCCATATCATGAGTGGTCTGGTTAGGAAGCCTTGAAGGAAACTTAACAGAAGATTATTGAATTATGACAGTTGTTTTTATTCAGAATGTTAACTTTCTGCAGGTATATTGAGAAATGTAAAAGCAAAGCACTAGTACAGAGATTTGGGAAAAAATAGGCAATATCTCTCTTTTCATTGAAAAATAGTTAGGAACAGTTAATCGTCATACTCTAGCATAAAGAGTAAAATGTCATGGATAAATATAGCCTACCATTAGGGTGCAGCAGACGAATTTCTGATGCTTTTCTCTGCATTTTTAATGCTCTGTGAGCAAAACAAGCACAGTACAAAATACAGACCTCTTTTCAGGAAGCATGTTCTCTATTGCTTTCTATAATGTGCCAGCTGTTTTTTAGAGCTATGATTATTTGCTTTTGATACAGGTGCAAAATAGTTAATATCAAAGTGACAGAAGGCAACTACCATTTTCAGTTTGGGGAAATTATTAGAGCTTACATCAAATTCTTTCCACATGAATATGGAAGATAAAAATAAAGGGAGAGAAAGAAAGCTTGATAAAAAGATGAATTTCAGGTGGAAAACAGGTTTTTCTATCACCCTACATACTTTAGGGAGATTACTGATATTTATTCCCAGATGCTTTCTTGTCCTTCTCCTTTTCCATCTCCATGTATATAGGATGAAGAAAAAAAACAAGTCTCAGCTCTTAGCATTTGTACTGGCCCTGGCTCTGCTTCTGTCTGCTCTGCTTTGGCATAACCTTCTGCTATGACTAAGTTGTCTGATAGTAAAAATAATACTTTGCAAGTGAGTCCTATATAAGCACTGAAATTAATGCCAACAGGTAGATTAGAACATGATTCTAAATGTGCCATTTAAAGCATTATCCACAGTGACCAATGGATGCTGAGGACAGAGGAAAATACTAATGCAGAGATGTGTCCAGATGTTTTTTCCCCTCAGAAATTAGTAGCTAGGGATACAGAAAGAATACCATCCTTTCCATGCACCAAAACCTTGTGCTGTTTGAGCAGTGCTTGTATGCTGAAATACTGGGAAAGACAAAAAGACTTTTTCCTCCTGGTTTATATCTCAAGCACTGTTCTCCTCCCTAAGGCTTACAGTAACTTTTGCACATTGCTTTACACGTTGAGCCCTTTACTGCAGGGCAAAAATGCTGTCTGAGCAGTCTATGAAAGTGAAAAGTGACAGTGTGCCTTGCCTGGCCTAACTCACACCAGCTCCACTGAAGGCTGTGCAGCTGCAGCAGTGTGGATCTGATCAAGTCCAACTCCAGACTTCAAGTCCTCAGCCAGTGCAAAAATGGTTCAATATTTGTTGAGTCAGTTGCTCTGAGCATTTTCCTGCATTTATGGCTAGTATAGCACTTGCAGTTTATCTCAAACTTTATAACTTTTTCTTTGACAATAGTGTTATATATTTATGAATGTTTTCCTGCTCATTTTACTACCAGTAACTGTCATGAATTTTTTCTTTTTTTGCCCTGTTTTTCTCTTTTTCTAACCTGTTTTTATTCTCAGAGCATTCCTTGTGACTTGTTCTTGCATTCTTCCTTTGGAGAATCATTACATGATGCTTGTTTTTCAGGCAATCTTATTGCAATAGACTTCAGAATTAGCATAATTCAATTGCAAATGATTCTGAAGTCACCCTTGTGTCCTACATAAGAGCTTCACACTTCATACCAGACTGCTTTTATGTACCTTTTACCAGTGGCAGCTTTAAAACGAGCTGTGACTCTTAATTCATCTGACAAATTTATATTTATCCTTCTTGGCAAAGCAGAAATTACTCAAAATTGGAGGTGATGCCATCACTTCTACTTGTAGTGAATATCTCAGTTACACCCAGTCAGCATAACAATGACAATTAGCTCCATATCTTATCTCACAAAATGCTCCATGGAACCCACAAGGCAGAATCAGCAATTCAGCTGGTTTCAGCAATACAGAAGGAAACATTTAGTGAAAAACCTAGGTGCCCACCAACATGGGTTAATATCGTGGGCAAGACTTGAGGCCTCACTGATTTCAGCTGAGTCTGATTTACAGACACAAAGGTTCCCTCTTTTCCCTAACTTTGGGAGTAACTGATATTTCAAAACCACTGTTTCTTAGGAGGAAAAAGCACACGATTCTTAAAATGAGTGTGTTTATATTCACTTGTGAAAATGACAAGTTTGTAGCTAACCCACACTTAGGCTAAATCCACACAGTTATTCAGCTCTTGTAAGCAGTTCACTAAATACCAGTTAGTTCTAACCAAGAATTGGCATGTATGTGCATATCATTAATAAGTCCAAAATACAAAGCTGTTGCACATTGCAGCACAAATGTAAATTAAACATAAACAGTGCTATTGTTTCTCCTTCCAATTCTTACAAGGAAAGTCACAGTTATCTAAGTGGAGTAACTCCCAGATTTTGAGCTAGGAGGAAAGAAAACCATAATCAAATTACTTAGAAGAGAGAACTCACTGGAATAGACACCCGCAGAAGTGTAAAGCCTATCTATTCTGGAGAGAATATTAATTAAGTTGTAAAAATTTTTGCGTATCCAAAAAATATTTCCCTAGGAAAGGCTCCAGTAACCCAGAATTACACTTACACATCAGTAAACTCAGTTTTTTTCCAGTCATGTAAGCTGTAAGTCCTTGGGCGGAATAATTTTCCTTCTGTTTTAAAGTATAACAGCGGAAGTGATTGTTATTTTTATAAAAGTGCAAGGCATTTCAGGAACCTTGACAAAGATTCAGAAATAGTATTTCTGCAAACATCTGCATCTAATGCATCTGTTTGGAGGGGATGGAGATAAGATTAGTGTGACATACATCATTCCCACATTCTTGAATGTCCTGAAGCCAAACATCCCAAGAAAAGCCCCATCATTAGAAGACTTGCCCAAAGTGCTGAACTTTAGCAGAACACATGATGCCTGAGATTAAACTCATACTGAGGGATCCGTCATGTAAACACACTTATGTGCATGCTTGACCACGTAGCTGCAAATAATCAAGAACAACATTTATGAAAGTACAAACATCCGTCCAGATTTAGCAGCAAGTTCCACTACAAACCACTGAGTCTACGGAGAATTAGGGCTCAGGCAGTGCCAGTTTGTAAAGGTGCCATGTTCCAAAACAGGACAATTTAATCAGTTTGCTGGTGGTGAAAAAGAAAAAAGAAGGGAAAAAAAAAAAAAAAAAAGAAAAGAGCTACCACAAGAACAAATCTGGCCCTTTCTTTTTCTTATTACATGGCTCCCAAGTGTTCTGTTTGCTGGCAAGAGGATAGACTAGCTTAATCAGACTTATATCTCTGGGATGATTCGGTAGTTGAATGGCATTTATCTATCTACATGTAGCAGCTACTTGGACAGAACGGTGGAAATGTCAGGTTTAGAGGATAAAATGAGTTCTGTGTGTCAAGGCAACTACAAATAACTGCCTTACCACAATCCTCACAGGAAGGGGAGGGGAGGGTTGTGCTGCAGTGCTTGCTCAATTTACCAGTGACCAAACACATGGCAGTGAGCAGTAGGAAACCACTGCCTTTCAGGCAAAACTACAAAACCTAGTCCAGGTTAAAGCCCAGCTATGCAGGGAAATACACTGGTGACCAGCAAAGAGTTCTGCATTTACTGCAGGTTGTATCATCACTCTTAATAGGGCCAGGAATTGCCCTTGTACTTTCACAATGCATCTTTCTGATGCCTATTACAGCGACTATAAGCTCATCAGGAATATTCTGCTTCTAAAGAAATTCTGCAAAAGTAGTATGTAAGTAGGTCTGGTTTTGACAGCACAGTGCTGGCTGTCAGGAGACAGCAGTTTTACTTGTCTCAATCTCAATTTACGCCTTGATTTTGGGTACCTAGCCCTTTTCTCACCTCCCTTTTCTTCAGTTCATGTGCCGGGGCTGAACAAGTGCTTTTATATTGTTGCAAGAGTGCTGGGAGTGGGAGGGATGGGGGTGTTCTTCTACAGACCACATGTGTGAGCTTCAGGGAAGTGAAATCAGAATCTGAACTCCAGGCCAGTGCCCTCTCACTGGCCGCGACACCAAGCCTCCGCTAAACCTCATTTAACCAGCAGATGGCAGAAGGTAAAGCTTTGTTTCGGTGCTGAAGACAAACGGTGATTTTCAATCAGCCCTTAATACAGCTACATGAATTGGAGAGTCATTTAAAGAAAGGCACTTGGGAAAACTAGTGTTAAAGCCAGACGCAAATCATAATATATTTATTAGAATATGCTGACCCTAAAACTCCCTTTAGAGGATGCCCAGCCATCTGATTAAAGATAGAGAAGCAGCAGGCCCTCACTTACTTAAATTAGCAGAAGCCAGTTTGGTATTTCTAACTGGATTTCCAAGAGGATCTAGGTCCTCTGTTTTCAGATTTATACTACCATTGCAAAGCGACAATTCAAAATGCTTAAAATGATTGACTGCACAAATCTGAGAGTGATTTCCTTTGTGAGATGACAAAAAAAGATTGTTCTCCTGTACTCAGGACGCTCTGTAGGCCAGAACCTGCAAAATTCCCCCTCAACAGCTCCTAAACTCTGGTTCTCGGATGGTTTCTTTGAGTGCAACACTTCTAGCAAGTGCTAGGTTCATTTGAAAACTCACATTACACCCCACAGAACATAATATGTAATATGATGTGCCCATAGGTGCTGCCTGGGGGACACACAGAACTCCAGAGCAAACCTCACTGGGCCATTTCATTATACCACAGAAAGCCAGGAACAGCTGGAGGACACGTGGAGATTGTGCTGCTGACGGACACTTCTTTGGGATGACTGCTTTGAAAGGCCAACACTGGGTCCTCCAGGCTGACAGCTCTAAATTATTGTGTCCCTCACCCAAGTCTTAGCCGAGTTTTAGACAGGTGACAGCAGTCACGGGATTGTTGCAGCCTCACTGACCAGCTGAGTTTGTGTGGGGGATTAGCACCATGCAGGATTCTGCTAAATGCTGTACACTACGGCTTTATAGGTTATAAAGACCCAAAAGATGCTGTGTGGGAATCCCACATATTTGTAAGTTCTTGCTGGGATAAGAATGGGTGAGATATGTTTATAGATGTGATAGTGAAGTAATATAATCAAAGAATGTTTTGGAGTTGGAAGGGACCTTAAACTCAGTCTAATTCCAACCCCCTTGCTACAGGCAGGGACACCTCCCACCAGAGCAGGTTGCCCAAAGCCCCATCCATCCTGGCCTTGAACACCTTCAGGGATGGGGCATCCACAGCTTCTCTGGGCAACTTGGTCCAGAGCCTCACCACCCTCCAAGTGGAGAATTTCTTCCTAATATCTAATCTAAATCTTACTGTCTTTAAGTTTAAAACTTCTGTGTCATATCACTACACTACCTGATAACAAGTCTCTTCCCATCTTTCCTGTAGACACCCTTTAGGTATTGGAAAACCACTATAAGGGACTCCCTGGAGACTTCTCTGCATTTTGGTTGGGCAGTTCAGCTGTGCTGGACTACCACAACTCCCTCAGCCTGTCTTCACAGGAGAGGTGCTCCAGCCCTTTGATCATCCCCATGGCCCTCCTATGGACTCATCCTAACATGTCCATGTCCTTGTTGTGCTGCAGGCCCCAGAACTGAATGCAGCACTCAAGGTGGGGTATCACAAGAGCAGAGTAGAGGGGGAGAATCACCTCCCTCGCCCTGCTGGCCACGCTGCTTTTGATGCAGCCCAGGATACAGATGGCTTTCTGGGCTGCAAGTGCACATTGACAACTCATATTCGGGTTTTTGTCCACCAAGTCAGCTAGGAACTGAACAAACATGACACGCTCCCTAGGTTTCTAGACACTGGTGAACAACCTCAGAGATCAACCTAGAAGCAATCTGAAGTAAGACCAAACCTCTTATAACTGGATTTCCCCAACAATGAGAAAAGGGCAAAGAACTTACAAACAGTTCCTCATCTCCTCATCTGCTGTGAAATGATTTCACACAAACACACACACAAAAAAAACAATCCTAGAAAACAGGAAGTCACAGGCACTGGGACTCTCAGATTGAAGCAAGAAAAGCATGTTACTCCTATTGATGTCCATCTTCGGTGCAAGAATTGAAGAATGTAAGTTTTTTTGTTGTTGTTTTCATTGTTTGTTTTGGTTTCTTTCATTTGTTTGTTTTTTACTTTTTTTTTTCTTACTTTAGCCCTCATTCAGCACAGTGCATGATTGCCCACAAAAAATGTTGGAGGTTCTAGCAATCTGATCTGAAAACCCAGAACCCATTTCAGTAAATATCTTCCTTATAAACAATGGATCTAACCTTCTGTTCAATTCCTAGCTACCTTTGGAGAGAGACAAACCTGCCAACAATCATCTGACACATCAGACACGTTATTATCAGCTTAGTCCTGTTGAGGGGAATGACAGCTTCGAACACTCTGTACTGCAAATGCCAACATGTCATAACCTTCAGAGAGTATTATCACAAATCCTTGAAGGAAGAGCCTATCTTCCAATCCCAACACAGCCTCTGTGTCCTTAGATACAACCAGCTGATGCTGCAGCAGTGCTGCCTCTTCCTGTGTTAAGAAAGCTTTCCTTCCACAGCAGGACCTTGGATGCCATCCCTCCAGACAGAACAGAAATTACAAACCTTGCAGATACTCAGTGGCGGAAGTTAAAGCTGACAAATGGATTTTCCATTTCTGTTGCTGACCTGCTAATTTACTAGTCTTTGCTTTCCACAGAAGAGATCTTACGCCAGTCAGATTTTGCACCAATTGCTTCAGCATGTAGGTATGAAGGATTCTGTTCATGATTCAAAACTCAGTGACACACATAGATCTTGGAAATCTGTTTTGTTGGGAGCAACAACAAAATTCACAATCCTTTTCTTTGAAAGGAAGTGGCCCAAAGAGTTATTTCCAGACTTTATCCCACAAAGAGGAAGGTACTGAAACAATGTCATTGTTATTTATTAAACATGTACAAAAATCAACAACAAAAACAATTTCTGCAACATCGAAAACTCTAAGGAAATCAGAGATGTTTTAGAAATTCTCCAGCTTCCCTTACTACAAGAATCATCATTATTTTGTGGTATCCTGAAGAAGTCATTGGCCTTTTCCTTCTACTACCAAATTACAAAGATATCTTCATTCCAAAAAACTCAGTCTTCTGAACGTCTTTGGGTAAATGTTTGAAAAGAGCGTTACAAATGGATGCCCATTTTCATGTCTGAGTTAACCATTTGTTAAAGCCAATCAGTTGTTCTAAAGACTCATTTGACTCTAAAAAGAGAATTTGGAGAATATATATTATGCTATGAAATACTTACACTCTACATAAAGCGGGCCAACCTGTAAAAGATTTTGAGTGATAACTCAAAAGTACTGTATTTCGTAGATGACAGGACATCAAGAGAATAGTAGGTTTAAGTACAGACAGACCCTAGAGGACATAATCATGCCACTTAAATCAAGACCAAATGTATTGACTTAAAATAGAAAAAAAGAAGGGAAAAATAACAACCAACAATGTATCTTCTTTGCTAGACCCTGAGATCCTGCCACTGATTTTCCTTGGTCTACATGTTCCAGCTGGACAGTGTGTAGGCAGGAGGATCTGCCAGCACAGGTCTGCGTGCAGGAATCCAACCAGCAGACAACCAGACAAGACATCTTGGGCATTTTATAGGTTCCAGCAGTCTTTTCCAGCAGAGAAAAGTGCTTCCATTCTCACTCTTTGCATCACCTCCAGCATCGGAGATCTGCTCCTCTCCTGCAGCATCAGCAAGAAGCCCTGTTTTTCACCTCATGAACTTTCTTCAGGGAAAAATAAAACAATCAAAAACAACAACAAAAACATTACTGGCCATCAGTTTCTGCTGGTGGTTAAGCAACAGGTCTCCTTGCCACTACTCTCCCAGCTGCTCTCCAGAGATGTGAGACATGTAAGCTTTTTCTGCAATCCTTGCAGATCTTTAGCTCCCCCTTTCTTTACCTCATGTTTTCACTAGAACTAGATACATTTTCATTTATTCTTCTTTATTTAATGTTTTTCTTATAATTAGATGAATTTTAATTGACTGTATTCGGGCCCCAAGTGTGCCCATTCTATCACGGGCATGCGGGACACGTCGAAACGCCCCACACCACCAAGCCGTGGTGACGGTGTCGTGTCAGTCTCTAGGACACTCTGTCCCCTGACATCCCTCTCCAGCACTGGCGTCACGGTATCGATCCCGGCCGGTTTATATCTAACAGGCCGCTTCTGCGGACAGCCAGGCCGCCGGGCTCCCCCGAGGGGCGTGAGGTGATTGCGGCAGCGGCGCCCTGACCCGACCTGGGCTCGGCGCCGTGCGCGGGGCCCCTGGGGAGCGGCACCGCGGCGTGGCTGCCGCTCTCCGAGGGCCGGGGCGGGGTGCGGGCGGCCGGCCGGGGGACAAAGGCCCGCTCAGGAAGGGGAAGGCCGGCTCGCCCCGCCGGCATGCCGGGCTGGGAGGCGGGAAGCGAGGCAGACGGCCGCCATGCCGCCGCGGCCGGCCTTGAGGGCGGCGGGGCGGAGCCGGCCCGCCCCTGCCCCGTCCCTCCGGAGGCCAGCAGCGGGGCAGCGGCGGTCGGTTCCTCCTGGCTCCCCGGTGAGTGCGGGGCTCGGCGGGGGACGCCGTGCCCTCCTTCGGCCCTTCTGGAAGCCGCCTCCCCCGCCGCCGAGGCGCCCCCTTTCCCGGTCGGGTGGCGGGGAGAGCGCGGGACATGGCGGCAGGCGGGGGTCGGGCGGCCCGTGGGCACCCTGGCCGGCTGCGGAGGGGCTGAGGGGGACTGAGGAGGGTCCCCGGGGTGCTGGGAGGCTGAGGAGGGTCCCCGGGGTGCTGGGGGCGAGGAAGGGTCCCCGGGGGCCTGCCCGGCTGCAGCGCGGTGCCGCCGGAGCTGCTGTGGTGGCAGGGCTGAGAGGAGGACGGGTTTGTTCTGGGGGGAAGGAGGGTGAGGGGAAGTTAGGCTGCCCTACCCTCATCCTGGTGTAGCTGTTTGGTTATTTTTTGTCTGTTGGAACAACGCTGGCCTAGCCTGATGGTATTTCAGCGGTGTCTAAATGCTACAGGAGAGTGCGTAGCGTGCATATCAAGCACACAGCAACTCGTCTGTGCAGCGAAAATAAAATAAAGCCCTCCAGAACCCGCAGTGCAAATAGGCAAGACACTGAAAGGATGGAGGAAAAGCTTTAGAGGGCGGGAGGAGCAGGTGAGGGCGAACCCTGTGTTAAGGTGAGGTTGTGCAGGTACAGGTGCCCCGTGAGGGTTGGAGCTCAGAGGCCGGTATTTGCGTTGCCCAGCCTGGCTGGGCACTGTGGCCGTGGAGATGCTGTGTTCCGGGCTCTGGATTAGGTATACGTCCAGATTAGTCCCTCCGTATCTGTTTGGTATATTGCTGTGTTTCATAACACCTCTGTGGCTCTCTCTTATTTATTAACTGGAGGTTGTACTTTGATATTTAGTTTCCACCTCTGAAGCTAGTGTAGGTGCGAGAAGGGGGAAAGATGTAGAGATCTGGACTTCAGTATGCTTTAGTATCAGCAGGAAGCTTGGACTAAAACAGAGGATTCTCTCACCTAAAACTTGGAATTGAATTAATATCTCTGAGCACTCCAGTCTGTTGCTATTGTTCGGACTGGCTCATTATCAATCCACAATACTGCAGTAAAGGAAGACCACCCTAGAGAAAAATATTAACACTGGAATGTTTATTTAGTACTGCTTTGCTTAAAAGCAATTGTGCTCCATCAGAATGTCCTAATAAACTTCTGGGGATTGTTAACTTCTTCAAAGGACATAGGAAGAATTTAATGTGCATAGGGTAGGAAGTGCAGCTGACTCTTATGCCCTACAGGATCTGTGGTGTGTTTGAGGAGTTATTTGGAAAGTAATTTACTGATCCTGGACTTTGTAAAATAGAGAAAATTCCCCTAGAGCTTTTAAGGGTATGAAGGAGTCTGAGCACTTAGCTATAGGGATGCTTTACAAAGTATATATGAGTATAGCAGACTAATGCTGAACCAAAGACTGTGGGTCTTTCAAACTCTATTTCTAGCCTTATGACACTTGTAATTTGGTGCTTTCCTCCTTTCCTGGTTCCCTTGAATGGAATACCAACCAATGAATGACACAGTCCCACTCTGATACTTACTAATGAGGTTTTTATTGTAATTGTGGAAGAATGTGGAAAACCACAGAATAAATATTATTAATATTTAAATAGCAAGAATAGCAGCAAATCTCTTCCACTAGTATCCTTCAGCACGGTGTCTCAATGCAGGCTTTTGCCACATAATAGCTGGAAGTTTTCTCCCTTGCCACGGTAACGGTACACTTCAGATTACTGGAAGGGTCTGAATTGGAGAGTGGTCCCTTTCCTTCTTTTGGAACAATGAGAAGGTAAAGATGAGTCTTTTTCCAGTTTGTCCTGTTTCTGTGAATAGGAGGTAAGGATTTTTCAGGGTTCTTGCCTTTAGTGTTGGCCTGGGGAGTGGTTAGCTCAGAAGATTTCCTCTGGGTATTTGGCACGTCCTCACAGGAATTGGGACATCCCACAGTTTTAGGGCCAGGACTCCAGAAGGCTGTGAAATAGGGTGTTTAGTTTTGTTTTTCCCCAGCCTTTTAACAGAAAACTGTTCTGAAAAAGTCATTTGAATTAAAAAAAAATGTTTTGTGGAAACTTAATTTTGTTTCACTGGGGGCTTGGCTGGTAAGCTCTGGTAACAGCTGGTTGGGATTGATGAAATGTTATCAGATACCCAGTTGTTCTGCTTGCAGACTGAAACCAAGGCATTTTGAAAGTTGTACTGATTCATCTACATGAACAGTCGAATAGCTGCTGAGATTCTAGGCAGCAGATTTTGTTGTGAGAAGACTATCTTACAGTATTTCCAGAGTGCAGAGGCCTGAAAATTAGGGGAAAAAACCCATGATGTCAGATTTATTTCACAACAGTAATAATCCTCTCATCAGTTCTTCATCCTGAAAGGACTCCTTCCACCTACGTATTTTTGATTGCTCTGGAACAGGTCAGAGTTGCACAGAAGGAGTCCTAGGGGTGCAGAAACAGCAGTTTACAGGGCTGGTACGTTGCTAGTGGAACAAGTAGAAGAGGGCTGATTCACATTACTCTCATTCAGTTTCCACTTCCCCTGCACTTCTGCAGTCGTCCTTCCAACTTTCACATGACCCTTTTGAAAAAAACAGACCAGTAATGTGTCTTTTAATCCTGCATACTGAAATTGAAACCAAATTTCAGACCAAGTATTTGTACATGCTTACAACACTGTATTTCCAGCCTTCTTGCAGTGCTTCCATGTTAGCTTGTTGGTGGGAACGTGTTACTGCAAGTTCCCCTGTATTTTTTTTTTCTAATGCTGAAAGCTGGTTGTTTGTTAAAACTAGTCCGTGTGCATATTTATTAATATATAGTCTAAGACTGCTAACAGGGGAAATGAGCAGCAAGTTTGTACAGAGGTAGCAAGTAGGTTAAAGTTCAGCATTACTCTTTCAGGGGAAAAATAAAAAAACTCAAGGCTTTATTTTTCAGCAGTACCCTCCAGATAGGCTTCCTTGTGTCATTACACGTAATACTGCTTGTTTTCCTGCAGAAAAAATTTAAAGTCTCTACTTTTAACTAGGACACTCACTGGTGAGTCTGCTGACACAGCGTTCCTGTAACGCTTACGCCTGCTTAATTAGGATCTGGATTTTTTTTTTAAACTGTAAGGTTAGATCGCATTCCAGAGGCTGTCTGAGGATACTAGATATGTGTGCTTGCCTGGGTCATCAAAAGCTGGTGAGATGCACTTAAGAGAAGTGTTTCAACAGTCCCTTCAGCAGAAAGTGAACTGTGCCAAGCATTTGGCTTTCCGGAGGGATGACTTGGAGTTGAGTTTATTATCCACATCGTGAAACTGAGCACTCATTTAAATTTACAGCTCACTTGGAGCTGGAGTTTAAAACCCAAAGCCTTGATTTCGCAAGCGTGATCTCTGAACTAAATTTTCAGTTCCTGCATAGGCACTGCAGCGCTGTTAACGACATGAAATTCTCAGAAAGCTTATGATAGCCTGTAAATTATGTAGATTATAGGCATATGCAATTAGCAACCTTTCCAGTGTGCTTGAAGTACATCACGTTGTGGTTTTAAGTAAGTATGCACTTTAGCGTTGCAGTCAAAGGTTTAGGCATTAGGAGCAAGCAGTAAAGTCGGTAATCCAGGGTCCCATTCGTGTTCCAGCACAAAGTTCCTTTTGAGCCTTCAAGTTGAAAAGGATTCCCTGAAAGTTTGTGTAAAGAGTCTTAAAAAAAAAAATCCTTTACATATTGCCGTATTTTCTTCCAGTGCACAACAATGAAGTGGTTTATACCGTGAGAATACTTGCTCAGTTGTCAAATTGCTAGTGGACTTCTCTTTAAGGATCTGTGTAACTGTGGACTTCTCTGTGTAACAGAGAAACACAAAGATGTTCTTTCTCAAGTCTCTGGTGGCACTGAAATCTCATCACTGACAGTTCATATCAGTGCTGTATCATATCACAGCTGTATGTTTCTAATACAGCAGCCTTATCTGTCACAGGTAGAGCAAGTGTTAAATAGTAAGAGCTTCTTTTAATCAAAACAAGAAACCTGTGTTTATTGCAGCTGTAGCTGTACTCATCTGTTCTGTGTGCATACAAATGTAATTATATCTAGATACATTATAAAACAAGACACTGCTTGTTCTAGTAGTGGTGTACTGGTGTTGAACTTTATCCAAATGCCAGCGGCATTTTTTTTCAATATATGCCAAGATAGCAGAGACATTTTCCTTAAGCAACTTTATATTTCAAATATTTTTTTTTCTACCACACAAATATCTGTATTATTTTTTTTTTTTTCTGAACTGTCTTGAATTATGGATGGATTTACTTGGCAAAGATTTATTACTGCAGGCACCTGACTCATGCTGGAGAAGCTGCCTTTCCATATCAAACACGTGCACTTCTGTCAGCATGCTTAGCATGGATATTTTCAACCAAGGTAGGTGTATGCAGGGCATGTAGCAATTCCAACAGAACAGAAGTCCCTACCTGACGGACCTGCTAAGAGATCTTAGAATCACAGAATGGTTTGGGTTGGAAGGGACCTTAAAGACCATCCCGTTCTAATCCCCTGTCACGGTAGGTTCCGACTACCTTCCAGATCTTGGTTTGTGGCTAAGAGATCTGAAACTCTGGTGAATTGAAAGAAATAGTCATCAACATTTTTAATTAAGGCTCATTGCTGACCAGAATGTGAATCCATGAGTAGAGCTCTGCAAATTGTAGACACTCATTTTCTACTAGTGAACAGAGCAATAACCCCAAGTTTCAGAAGTGCTCTTTAGCAGTATGGAGTTCTCAGTCATGACAGAAATTGCATGTTCAATATTGTAATGGATTTACAACTCCATAGTGTATTGCTCTGCAGCAGCTCCCCTTAGATTTTTATACACACATACATATGGATGCGTGCACACAACATGTTAATCTGTTGAGTAGGCAAACCTAAGGGAAGCAGCTTGTGGGGGCAGGAGGGGGATGATGATCCCAACTGAAGATGGCAGAGATGCGGTCAAGTTCAGCACAGGTGGTGGTAAGTGCTGTGTTTTCCAAGCAAGGCTGTGAGTGATCCATATGCCTTTTTCCCATCATCAGGCAAGGACATTTATCATAGCAGTCCTGCCAGCTCACCCCCCACCCCCTTTTTCCAATTTACAGTTGGATGTTTCTTCACAGACACCTGTCGTCGTTGCAGGTCTGAGCCTTCAACCTTTGCGTTTGCTGAGTGTAACCACTTCCAGTGTCCTGTAGGATGCCCCAGTTAAACTGCTCCTTTGCTGATTCTGTGCTAAGTTGTTCTTCCCAGCGGCGACAGAGAATGTACCTGCTGTCCAGGGAAAAGTCTGTTTCAGTCAGTCAAGCTACTAGCTGTTTAATTTTTGGAGCAGATGTTGCAAGTGATCCCTGCCTGTTAGTAATGGAGACATCTTTGCATAACCAAGAAACCAAAGATGGATTAAAAGAGGCAGTGGTGGTGTAGACTTGTTCCCTCTCCTTGAGTGATATGCATCAGTACTAAAAAGACGAATGACTGTGCCTGCTACGTGACGACATTCAGACTTTATGGTCTGAAGTTTAGACAGAAGTTCCATCATCCAGGGATTTTTTTTTTTTTTTCTTTCTGCAGGTCCAACAAAATGAATGTGTGTTCTTGGTTGCTCCTCAGGCACTTTGGTCATAAGTGATTGTTACTCTTCAGGAGTCTTCTGTTGACACTCATGTTATGCAATACCAAAGAGCAATACTAAACTAACATATATTTCAGCACAAAAATACTACATATGCTAAGGTTTTCCTGTATTCTGGATAGTGAGAGATGAGAGTCTCCCTTGAGATCCCTAAGATATCAGAACAATATGGTTCCTGGTATTAATCTCGTTCAACAAATGAAAGTAAGAGCAGTTATGTTTCAGTATGTATATACAAATATTTTAGTGGTGAAGAGATTGTTCCTTTTAGTCTGATTAGCTGTATTCACTTTTTACTTTCATGCTCTTTTGCAGATCTAAAGAGAGTAGAATAGTATGCTAAAGCGGTATTTAAAGTGGAGTCTGACGTCAGGTTCTCTTCTCTAAGTTGTGCACCTCTTTCTTCTCTGCAGTCTGTGCGAGATAACTTCTGCAAGTGCAAAACTGCAGGATACATCAGGATGCTTTTTCAGTTACATCCGTTCCACTAATATTTCAGCTTGTTGAGTTTGTTCCAGGTTGCACTGCTGCTTTTAAAGGGGTCTGAAGCAGAATCCAGGATCCACAGTCAATTGAGAACGTGCTTTAAATAATGCCCCAGTATACCGAACGTAGTCCTTTTCCAGTTGATGTTGTGATGTGACTAGTACTGGGTTTATGTTGTCAGAAAAGTTAAATCAAAGATGTGAAAACTAAAAGTGTGAAAACACACACAAAATGTGTTTAAATTCCCTGTGAATTTTCTTAAGAAAGAAAGTGAAATTAAGTTGCATGTCTTAGTCCTTTCTGAGGATCCACATGAGACTTTATCATCCCTTTAATGTATTTGATTTAGTTGATTAACTTTGAAGAGAAGGAACAGGGAAAGAGGAGGATACAGATACTTTTTTCCTTCTGTCCCATTGGGACTGTGTGTACTTTATATATGTTGATCATCCAGCCACGTGGTCTTCATGCTGCCACAGAGGTCCCCATGCGCAATGCAGCCCATGGGCATATTTGCCCTGGTCTTTTCTTGCAAGTAAATACCTGAGCACTCATGGTGCATACTGAGTGTACTGACTGCTCCGTACATATGGTGTGAGGAATGTTGCTATACACATATTTTGCTAGTGTGAATGCTTTGTTAGAGTATCGCAATACAGGATTTTGTTGCAGGAGAGATTTGAACCCTCCTGTGTCATATCCACTGATACAGTACGGAACAGCTGTTTTAGCCCAGCGTTTGTTCTCTGCTCTGAAGGGCAAGTGTTACATGCATGAAAAACAGCTTCATTTTTTATATTTGGAAAGCTATGACCTAGTCCAAATAAATTTGTCCCTCTTGGTATTCATGGTTTTCATGCTGATGCTTAGAATCCTGCACTTTTGCTCCTGTGGAGAGGGAGAGCTGGAGCTGGGAAAGCCAGAACAACAGGAAAGCCATAACCAGACTTCTCTGCAGTGAGCTGATATGCAGTCTGTGGGTAAATTCTAGATGTTCTCCAACAGGAGATGGAGGGGCTTAGCACAGCGCTGAGCATTGACATCGGTATGACAAGCTGAGTGGATAACAACATCGATAGTTGGGGAGTTTGGATTAAAGGATGACCAGCATTAATATGAACCTAATTGCCAGTGCTGGCGGAATTGCATTAGCAAGCACAGGAAGGGCTAAAGTAAGGCTGCTCTTTACCTGGTACACTTTATACGAATCATGCAACCCTTTGAAAGGTTCACGTTATGAGGATATGTGTCTTGGCAGATGATATCTGGAGGGGCATGTATAGAGAAAGGAGTGTCACTACTTCAGTAAAACACCTCAGTGAAATTTACCATGCTGCAAAAAATGGCAGATTTTTATTGCTAATGCCTAAAAACGAAACATCCTTACTGCAAATTCAACTTTTAGCATGTGGTCACAAAGACATGGATTCTGCGTGGCGGAAGGAAGCTAGCTGAAAGCTTGACGGCTTTTTTGCCTATGTCATTGGGATTGTGGCAGTCTCCTGGCTTATGACACTTTTCCTTTCTCATTCAGTTAATCCTCTTTGTGTTGCACGTCAGAGCTCCTTTTGCTCCTTTCTCTGTGTCCGGAACTGCACGAGCATGGAGGAAGGGGCCTGGGTGGAAGAAGAAAGCTGGGGCTGCGGTTATGGTTGTCTTCTAAGGCTGTGAGCAGCGCAGCTCACACGGGTGACTCGTGGCTGTTGCCCCAAAGACCCTGGGTCTGTGCACCCCTCTTCCTGAGGGCTGGCATGAGGAATGCCCTTCCAGATGTGGCCTCCACGCCATCCCCTCGCAGGGCAGGAGATCGAGTGCTTTCTGTGGGGCAGCTGCTCAGCTGTGGCCGTGCGCAACGTGTGTGGCCCCGCACAACAAGCCTGTCCTCCGCCGACAGGTGCTGGCTAACCTGTTTGCATATTTACCTTTCGGTGTCTGCACAGCCTGGATAAATACTCTGTGCTGCAATCACGAGTTAATCTGT
The DNA here is from genome assembly GCA_011076525.1 of Nettapus auritus. Taxonomy (NCBI): domain Eukaryota; kingdom Metazoa; phylum Chordata; class Aves; order Anseriformes; family Anatidae; genus Nettapus; species Nettapus auritus. The sequence goes on along the minus strand of CM021797.1, from coordinate 67,191,412 downwards.
ATCCATTGCAGTGATTACTTAAGGTTTTGCTGGTGGAGTCAACCTGCAAAGTGTTGCTTCCTCACGTCTTTTTGACTGGTCAGCCAGAGAAGAGAACACATGTTTAGGCCTTGGTGACCTCCAGTCTGGTACATTTGTTTAACTAACTGACAATGGCAAAGAAACGCTGCCAAGTCAATAGTGTCCATCATAGGATCTTGATCTCACACAGGTTTGATAAGACACTGACTTAGAAACGTTGCTGATGCAATTTATACCTACATGAGGATATGCGAACCAAATACAGTGGCCTTGTTAGGGTCATATTGAAGATCTGCTTCATCTGTCAGGGAATACCTCAGAGTTTCCTACCTTCAGCTGCCCTTCAGCTTTCCCATGAGACATGAGTATGCATAAAATAAAGTTCTCAGGCTGGAAGGCAGAAAATAAAATTCAGCAGCAGTACAGCTTGCAAGGAGAGGAAGGGAGCAGTTTGTTTCAATCACGCTCAAACCCTAGAAGGGTTTGCTTCAGAAGAAGAATACCTCAGTAATTCATGCTGTTCAGAGAAGAAAACCGAAATTGGATGAGGTTGTATAAGGGACTGGCATACGCAAAGCTGGGATGAGGAATTTGAGAGAATAACTTGTAGACAGGAATGTGGGAGGTGGTATGTTAGGCCCACTTTTTCCATGATAGGACAAGTGTAGCAGCTGGAGTTTTAGGGACACAATACAGGATCCAGTACATAATAGAAATGGTCTCTGACCTAATTCAGGGACAAAAAATCACTTTGATTCTCTGCAATAAAGGAGAATACTTAGTGAATACTTAGGAGTAAACACACTGTTCTCTGGTGGAAGCTTTTGTGAACTTCCAGATACAAGTTTATAGTTTACAGCAAACAGTGCCTCATTTTAACTTCTGTTGTTTTGGCGTTTGCAATCTGTTCCTTTTCCTACCTTTCTGCCTTCTCTGAATACTCATTTTTTTTTTTTTCAAAAAAAAAAATAAAAATCCCTTGTTTTGTGTGGCAGAATGCTGGAAATTTTCCTTCCTTCTGTGGTATCTTAATGCTTTACACTCCAGGCCTTCGTTTGTCCTCATCTCTGCTATCTCCATCCCAGCCTCACCTCTAACTTGGTTGTTGTCTTGGAAGTACATGGGATGTGATTTGTGCTGGAGTGCTTTAAAAATCCTCCATAAACATATTCCACATACTAGAATTTCCTAAATGGTTAATGAGACTGATGGGTGAAATAAACTAATGCACTCCTTGGCCTAGTATTCACTGTAACTAACAAATACTGGTCTTTGTGCAGTCCTTTACACCAGTCTCAAGCAAGGACGAGCATTTCATACTGTGGTGGTTTTTTGTTTTTGTTTGAGAAACTGAGGCAAAGAGAGAGAGTCTTACATGAATGAAGAGCAGTGTCTTGTGGAAACAGCAATTGGTCTGGTTATATATTTTCTAAAAAAATAATAATAACAAAAATCCGTGTATGTTTCCAGGCCAGGGGAGGAAAATTGTCCTTACTGTTAAATTGTTAGCTTGTTCCCAGGCATATGTTAGCCTAACGCAGTGCCCCCAAAAGAGCCCTGTGCAGAGTTCAGGTGCTGGTGTCCTAGGAACTGTTTCAATAGGCATTTTGCATGCAGCCAACTTTTCTGGAGACTGACAGATATTTCTAATTCCAGCCCTTCTATGCTGTCCTTGGTAATGGGAATATTCCTGTGTACTTTAATGTGAATAAGTAATCCTAGAAGTTGTAGGTCCCAATGGAGGGTTCTGGCCACTGTACCATTAGGATAGCGACGTCAAGAAGTCTCAAACTGAAATGATGTTTAGAGTGGAGTCAGCTTTGATTTTCTTTTTTTGTGGGGACTCAGGTGAATCTTACTGAAATCAAGAGGACTCCTTATTTCTCAGATAGTTAGTTTGTAGTCATAGTGTGCAACATTTTCAGGCTCAATTTAAAAACATCATGTTTTCTGTTTGGTTCAGCTTGAATTTTGAATGCAGATGCCTGTCTCTTCAGCTTTAGACTACTGCCACTTAGGAGACAGGACCATGTTATCGTAGTGGTTTCTGGATCACAGAGGCACAAATGGTTGTCTAGAAGCAGCCCCAAGAAGATGATAATGCAGACAATGTCAGTCCAGAAATTCCTTTTCAAACCACATGGTTTATCATATGTTTTTACAATACTCTTCCTGCAGTCCTTCTATCTCTGAGGGCATGTTTCAAGTAGATTGTGGGGAAAGGGCATGACTAATGTAGTCCGTGCAGTGCCTTTTGTCTGGTATAGGTTTTGCACGTGGGACAGATGTTTAGTGGGATTGTGGAACACATCCTTTTTATGTGGGCAGATACTGTGAAAATGACTCTGATTCTTTTTTTCTTTTGTGTTTTAGGGACACTAGGTGTCTTTTATAACCATGAGCAACCCTTTTGTACGGATTGTGGAGCCGCTAGACCCTAAACAGCCCCTGAAGAAGTTCTTTAATCTGACCAAATTGGAAGATGGGAGATACGGTATGTTGACAACATAAAGAAAGCATTTGGGGAGCACTGATGAGCAGTACCTGAAGAAGAGACATTGCAACATTGGATGCTAATTGGTTTCTGATTGTACAGTCATGGAGAAAAATATGAATTCAGAAAATGGTTCTTGAAAACAAACTTATAGCAAAATTTATTTCTGGAAACTTAGAATTATAGAAGTGCTGGAAAGTTGACAAGTTATTTTTTTCATCATGCTGTGCACACAAACTACGTGTTGCAGTCTTGTTTGTCCCAAGTGAATGAGGGTGACTAGCCAAAACTAAGAGAGCAAGTTTTCCCATATACTGTCCTGCCACTGTGAAAGGCTGGAAGGGACCTAACACTGACAGGACTGAATCATCCAGAAGGGTTGTTCTTCTTTAAAAAGAAGAAAGAATAGAGGCTAGAAGAATTGTTTCTGAGGAGGCTTTTCTCTTGTTCCTCTGACATTTCCTGAATGTACTCAGGTATATTCCATGTGGCACTAGTGGGAATATTACAATCCATGCCGCTGAAATAGAAAACCAGTATCTATAGCATATATAACACAGCTGTCTGTGTTGGGTGTTTTTCCTCTGTCAAAGAGGAAACAGTTGATTAAGGAGAATTCAGGAAACAAATCTTGGAAGAGGAGGAGTATTTTCTCTGAATGTCAGCAATACACATCCATTGCAAGCTCAGACAGCGTGTAAGTGAGGAATGAATTAATGCTGGACTTTGTCTCTGAAAAGCAGAGATGAGTCTGAAGAAACAGGCAAATGCCTATATAGTATTACCAGTTGATTTATTCCAAAATCCTAACGTCCAGATTCTTTAAGAAAAAAAAGTGTAATTTTCACTGTGCAGAAGAGAAATGGAATAACTTAGCAACTGGGTGCGTTGGAATTGAAAACCAACCAACCAAAAAAAAACCCACAAGTGTTTCTGACTAAATGACTTCTGTGTCTGAGGAGCCCTGGATAGAAAGTTAGGACAGACTTCTCAGATTTTTGAATTTATATATTCTGAGACAAAATCAAACAGCTGTTATTACAGTGAATGAGGAAAGGGAGGGCAGAGAACCTGTTATTTTTTCTTCACACCTGTTGCTTGCAGTAGAGCTGTCAGGACTGCTTTAATATTTTGTGTCATCTTATATAAGTATTTCTGACGTGAAGTAGAATATCAACAGATGCACAGTCTTGCTGCAGTTCAGATTCATTCTCCATCTCTGGAGAAGAAGAATCTGGTTAGACCATCAAAGATGTGCTTTCTACTTTGCCAGGGAGACAATTTTGGTTTTCTTTGTTCAGTGCCAAGAGTGAGAGGAAACTGTAGAGAAACTAGGTGAGCACAGTCTGTTTCCAGAGTAGAGTCACTGTGGAGGGCAGGGAGAGCAGGGGAAAACAGTCCTTTCACCATTACTTTCTACCGTCTCAAAGGAATGACAACAGTTAATCTGTTGTAGGAGTTGAGTGGAATGGGTCAGTTGGCACTGATCTCCAGGCAAAGCCGTGAGATAGAAATGGGTGTCTGATAAATTGGAATAAAGCCCTGTCAGAATTCAGGGACAACACCAGAGGAGCCATCTGCTCTGGGCATGGAACTCTGCTTGCTGAGGTCCTTCTTTTTAATACAGTATTTGAAAAGTAAGTCCCTAATGTAAAAGTTGAATTTGTTTCTTGCATCTTACCCATGCAGCACGTCTGCCATTTTCTATTCGAGTCCTCTTGGAAGCAGCAATCCGTAACTGTGATGAGTTCCTAGTGAAGAAGCAAGATGTTGAGAATATTCTCAATTGGAAAGTCGTGCAACACAAGAATGTTGAAGTGCCATTTAAGCCTGCACGAGTTATTCTCCAAGACTTCACGTGAGTGTAATGATTTCCAAAGCCAGGAAGAGGGGCTCTTGAAAGTCCAGCCGTGCTCAGCTTGGGGTGGAGGGGGTGAGCTAAGGGAAAGAATAGCAATGAAATGTTTTACAGGAATTATTTCAGCTTTCCTGAATGTTATATGACAAACAGAGAGCACCTGGGGAGGCAAACACTTGTGTTAAAAGCACTAGATGAAGTACTTCATGGAGAAATAAGTATCTTTATGAAATTCTTGAAAAATGGCAAGGGAGAAAATGAGATGGATAAATTTGCATCCAAATGAAGGAATTCAGAGTTAAAAGGTTTTCCTTTCATTGTTAGTATTTTTTTTTTTTCTGGTATATTGTGCAGGGGCTCTTGCTTTCAATATTTTAGCCTTTTCAATTCTCATTTATAACCCATATCATTTATTTTCTATTTTGAATCAGTATTGTTCCAAATATATGTTTCTAAAGACTTCCCTGCTTTAGAAAAAATAAATGTCTGCTTTTTCCCAGAAATGCCAGTTGAGATTTCTACCTGATGACTCTGAAAACAAGGTGCTTGTATTGCAGTGGTGTTAATTTCTATATGTCAGTGTGTAATAGTCCCTGATAGTTGTGGAAAGCCAATTTTCAGGTGGAACAGTAACTTCTAACTCTTTTTAATAGAGTATTTAAAAAAATAAGTAGTATGAACATATAGTATAGTGTGAAAATCCACTTTCCTTTGTACCTTTGCTCTGTACCTTTGTGCAGAGAGATTTCAGTTCATCTCTGGTAAGCCCCATGTTGCTAGGATGTGAATTGATTTTACTCCTCTGAACAGCAACATGTCTTAAATGTCATATCTTCTGGTCTTCCCAAAGGCCCAACACAGGTCTAATTCTGAAGACATTTGGAAAAACTGGCAAAGCTTCAGTTGAAAAAAAGTGCTGATTTCCTAGCTTTTTTTTTTTTTTTTGCCTACCGGCTGTTGTTAACATTTGGAAAAAAAAATCAAGTACAGAGGAAGCCAAACTTACAAGCAAACTTTGTTCCCTTTGTTACTGAGTTTCTTTTTTGCCCCTTACTCTCCTACTGAGTTTTTTAGATCTCCCTGCAAGTCTGCAGAGCAGCTGCATTCAAAAACAAGCTCTCGAGCATGCCCCTGTGAGGGAGCTTTTGGAAAGTGTGGCCTTTGCCAGCTTTAGAGAAGCCATAGAACAATTACATTCACAGGTCCTGGATTAGAATTATTGAATTTCCTAGATTTGACTGCTCTGCAAATATGCTGAATATTGTCTCTGTTTCTTCTCAATTGTATGAAGTTTGTAGCTGGCAAAATAATGCGTCCTCTCACCTGCTCCCAAGCCTGCCCTGCCTCAAATCCAGCCAGGAAGCATAATATAGCATCTGCTGTTTTTCTTAGTGTATGCATATTCTGGGACAGAAAAAAACCTTCTTCAAACTAGTAAGCAGCTAATTGTGTGAATGCTAGGTAACACAGAGCCTGTTTTTGCCCTTTTTTTCTGTAAACACTCAGGTTTTTCACACTAAAATTCTTCAGGAATTACAAACCTTTTTCTTTCTTGGTACTGTTTAGGCTGGAGAAGAAGAGGCTCGTGGGACATCTTATTAAGTTATATAAGTACCTGAAAGGAGGGTCCGAAAAGAATGGAGCCAATTTCATTTTAGCGGTGCCCAGTGACAGGACAAAAGTACTGCAAAACAAGAGGTTCTCTCTGAACATGAGGAAGCAATTCCTTAAAGTGAGGGTGACAGAGCACTGGCACTCTCTGGTTGCCCAGAGAGGTTGTAGAGTCTCCCTCCTAGGAGATAATCAGCAGCATGGGCAGCCTGCTGTAGGTGGCCCTTATTTACCAAGGGGATTGGACCAGATGACCTGTACATGTCCCTGCCAGCCCGAACCATTCTGAGAATGTTCCTGCTTTGTTTCTGCTGTAGTTAAAAATCTTTATAGTGTCCTTATAATGAGTTAAAAACAAAGCTTTTCTCATTTGGGCTGCTCTTGAAGACACTTGTTCTCCAAAGGATACTGAATGATTCCAGATCCATACAGGCATATTGCAGAGCCATAGAATGGTTTGGGTTGGAAGGAACCTTAAAGCCCATCCAGTTTCAACCCCCCTGCCCTCAGCAGGGACACCTCCCACCAGAGCAGGTTGCTCAAAGCCTCATCCAGCCTGGCCTTGAGCACCTCCAGGAATGGGGCAGCCACAGCCTTTCTGGGGAACCTGGTCCAGTGCCTCACCTCCCTACAAGTGAGAAATTTCCTCCTTAAATCTAACATAAAGCCACCCTCTTTTAGTTTAAAGCCATCACTCCTTGCCCTATCACCGCACTTCCTGACACAGAGTCCCTCCCCAGCTTTCCTGTAGGCCCGTTTTCGGTACTGGAAGGCTGCTACAAGTCTCCCTGGAGGCTCCTCTTCTCCATGCTGAACAACCCCAGCTCCCTCAGCCTGTCTTCACAGGAGAGGTGCTCCAGCCTTTTGATCATCTTTGTGGCCCTCTTCTGGGCTCGTTCTAATAGTTCAATGTCCTTCTTGTCCTGGGGGAAGGACAAGAGAGCAGAGCAGAGGGGGAGAATCACCTGTCTCGCCCTGCTCGTCATGCTGCTTTTGGTGCAGCCCAGGGGCTTTCTGGGCTGCAAGTGCACATAACACAGCTTTTATTTTATTTTATTATTATTTTAGAGTTAGCCATCAGTGAAATCAGATGCATTGTTATGCAGGGGGGTTTCCCAAACTGAAATGCACTTTTGAAAATACAGGTATTTTGTGAAGGTGTTCTGCAGTCACGTCCTTTGTAACTTAAGAAGTGTGATACCCTGCTTTGCCAGTGAAACTGGTAGAAGTATGGAATGTACATCTCTAAACAGTGAGAAGATTCTCCTGTGCTTCATAAACCTTGGAAGAGGTGGTCTTTGCCTTAAAATCAGCTAATGAAACAGAGAATGGAAGGAAAGATATTGTTGTTTTCTTCTCCATCACCCCCATTTATTATTTTTTACGTGACTGGAGAGGAGAGAGGAACAGAGCAAAAGAAGAGAAATCAGTTCAAGGTCCCAAAGGAATGCTGAATAGGACTAGTTTTCCAGAGTCCCAGCCAAGCATGTTAAAATGCTTCTTTTTTTTTTTTTTTTTTTTTTTTGTTTAATTACGGTTTTAGTTATTCATTGTTACAGTGCTCAGGATATAGATACAGTTCTGTGTCTTCTATTCTTCTGACTTCGTCTTCCCAAGGGTACCATCTCTGCAGTAAAGTAATGATCGTGAGGCTTAGGGTAAGGCTATGGTTTGCCTCATATATGGCAGTAGATTTATATTTTGAGTCTCAGGACCTGGTTTATGTTTGTTTTGTTTTTGTTTATTTTGTTTTCCAAATTGTTTCACCTTTTCTAATTCTCTTTTAGTGGGGTGCCTGCTGTTGTTGACTTTGCTGCAATGCGTGATGCTGTGAAGAAACTTGGTGGGGATCCTGAAAAAATCAATCCTATCTGTCCTGCTGATCTAGTGATAGATCACTCCATCCAGGTTGATTTTAACAGGCGGTAAGGATACAAATTCGCTCTTACTTCTTAAGGTTAATTAGGAAGCTAGATCTGATTACTGGTAGTGTAATGGTGATACTCAAGCATTTGGAGCCTAGCAGGTGATTAAGTTAAACTGTATGTGTTGCTGTTGTGAACATTTTTTTAAATTATTTTATTTATTTATTTATTTTTATTTCTGTAGAGCATTTCTAAGTAGCACAAGCCTGGAATAAATGTTAATGGAAACAGTCTCAGTCCGGACCTATGGTGATCACAATTTTCCATAGTAATATTGCATTATTATTAGCTGTTCAGAAATAGCTTTTTTCCACATGCACTTTTTGACCCTGTGGGCCTTTTTGGAAAGGACAAGCAAGACTGTCTCCTTTCTTCCTTATTAATATAAGAATAAACCTGAGCTGCCCTAATGCAGTTGTTTGCTAGTTCAATACCTCCACAGAGAACACATTGATTAATATGGTCCCCAAAAGTACAGGAAAGCATAATGCTAATGACTCTTCAGTATGCTAGAGACAGACAAACACTAGACCTGCAAGTAAATACAATACATAGGGGTCCTTTTAACCTCCATGGTCTGTAAACGTGTGCCTCCCAAAATACTCTTCAAAACGGATCCTGCAATTACATGTTTCCTGGTGGCTTCCTTTCATTTTCCAAACTTCTGAAGCTTGTTGGTCTGCTAAAATACTGTGTATTTATTTCCCTCTGTATGAGATGGTTTTGAAGCAGACCACTTAAATTATGGCATTACAAGTAAGAAAAGTAATAGAAGGTGGAAAGTAAAGAACATAAAGAACATTCTGTCAGTGCCAATATTTCAAGGCCTCTTCAGAGTAAGAATACTAAACTTTTGAGCAAAAATGTATCGTAAAATCTACTTCATAGAATAAAGTTGCCAGAAAGATTTTAAATGTAACCTTTTCTTACCTTTTTTTTTAAAAACCATATACTCGTAAGGCCACAAATTCATGGGTACCCTTTCATAGCTGATGGGAGTAAAAAGGCCACAAATTTTTGACATACATTGCTGTCAAAAGTCAACTACTTTTAGTGTTTTTTATTTTTATTTTTTTTTTGAAGTGTTGTATCTAAATCTTAACATAGCACTAAGGATTTTAGAAATAGACACAAAATTAAAAATAATTTCTCGACTGATCTCTGGTGTAATGGGCATTCTAGCACCAATCTAATAAACTAGAAGCCTAACCTTTTTGGTTTGTAATTGGCATCTGCATCAATCAATTATTTTGATCCTTTTTCTATGTATTATAATAACGTTCATTTTATGTTATCGTTACTATCCAGGACTCTGTTTAGATAGCTTTTTGCAAATGATTACTTCTTGTTTTAACCTTATTTTGATTCTACCTGGGTCATGTATATATGTAGACAACATTGGCCAGCTCTATGCTTCAGTTCTAACACCTCAGCCCTAAGTTAGGGAGCTGCTACAAGTGGAAAGTTTGTTAGCCCTGTCTGTATAGAAACACGGGGGCTTCAGGAAGAACCACACAGTCACTTACTAGTGATAGCCTCTATTTAACCGAAGTTGCGTGGCAGTTGTGTTCCATCTCCCTTTACTACTTTGCTGATTTCTCTAGATTTACGTGTTGAAAACTTCACAATGGTGTAATGCATAGTCTAGGTCTTCCCAAGCTACAAGTTTCAGGCCTACCACCTATATAATATGCAGATTAATGTTCGCATTGTTACCAAACTTCAGGTTTTACCTCTTAAGACTTCTTAAATGTTATAGGCAACCAACACTGTACCTGCCTGCAGTTTAGAGCTGGGATGAGATTAAAAGATGAGATTGATCAATGTTTAAATTAGCTAATAACTCGTCTTTCACCTTTTGGTTATGTCTGTCCGTACATAAATATCAGGTGGATGCTTTTTGTTTCTTTTCTGACAGCTGATTATTTTCACTTCCAGATCAGACAGCTTGCAAAAGAATCAGGACCTGGAATTTGAAAGGAACAAAGAAAGGTTTGAGTTCTTAAAGGTACAGAACGAGTTGATCTTATTTGCACATCCAAAAGTGGAATGAACAAAAATTCTTCTAGCGCTCATGTGTGCTGAAAAATTTTGAACCACTTCTTTCTGTTTCAGTGGGGTTCTCAGGCTTTTAAAAACATGAGGATTGTTCCACCAGGCTCAGGGATCATCCACCAAGTGAACTTGGAGTACTTAGCAAGAGTGGTGATGGATCAGGATGGCTACTACTATCCAGACAGCGTGGTGGGCACAGACTCGCACACTACCATGATAGATGGCTTGGGAGTGCTTGGCTGGGGTATGTGCAGTAACTCATCATGAATAGTCCATTGGCTGATTAAGCTGTTTTTCAGACTGTTGTGGGTTGACCTCAGCTTGCAGGTAAACCTCACCCTCAGTTGCTCCCTTGCTTCACCCTCAGCAGGATGTGGGAGAGAAGCAGGAGGGAAAACTGAGAAGCAAAATCATGTGTGAAGATAAAGGCAGTTCAATAAGTGAAAGGAAAAAAAAAAAAAAAAAAGGCAAAAACAAGGCATGCAAAAGATGATCACTTTTCATGTACCATTAGCATACTGAAGCCCAGCCAGTTCCCAGGCAACATCTGCTTTAGAAAATTAGAAGGGAAGTATTACCAAATGTCCATTTGTTCCTTAATCATTTACCTAATTCCAAAGTGTTGCCATATCAAAAAAGGCTCTTTTAGGCTGAAGGTGCTGACTGAGTCTTAATAGGTTAAACATGGTCAGGGAGGGAGCTGAGGGGAAAAAAAAAAAGCTATGAGATATGGTCTGATATCAGTAGTCTGCAGTCTACTTTTCAAAGAAACAAATATAAGTAATTCCTTTTTTTCTGCCAGTGACAAACTTCAGTGTTTTGATGATTGACTAAGAAGATAGGTCTGAAATTAAATTATTTGCAGTTGTCTTAGACATGGTAGCAAAAACTTGAGTTGAACTTCTTATTTTCCAGTGATATGGTTGTAGGAGTACTATGGAAACTGATACTGTACAAAAATGCAAGACATGGTGCTCCTACAGCATGTGCTAGTTGTTCACAAAGATGCTTGTCAAGTTCTGAGTGGCACATGTGATGCAAGGAACTGTGGGTTTTCTGCCCTATGTATACCCCTGTAGAAATAGTGATTGAAGCATTCTGTCAAGGATGGAGGAATTTCTGCTGACCTGATTATACACATGTACAAAAGTTGACTTTCTTTAAAGCCATGACATCTTTGACATAGGAGATGTCTCTCTTAACCTGTGTTTGGATGCAGCTTGCACATGGGACTGTCATGCTCAGATGATGTTGCAATATACCAGTAGCTGCTTGGAAGAGTAAGCCTGTAAACTTAGCCTTGTGGTGCTCCAGAATTTGGAAAGTATGGCTGGGCATAGTCTATAACATACATACTCAAAGCATGCACTCTTGAATCTAGCATTTCTTGCTAATGGCTAGTAGTGCTGAACTTGCTTCACGACAGTCCATGGTAGCCAGACAGGTTTGCCCACCAGCTTGACTGTGTTGACAGCTGGTTCACCACCTAGTGAAAGGAGTCACGTGACTAGATCTTTCACAGCTTTCTCTCTTTAATTGATGCAGGTGTATCATTTTGCATAAAATAAATTGGAAATTATTTTTCAGAACCATTAAGTGGGAATAATGATAGGAGTAGCAGTTTGGCATGCATAAAAAAGTATTACAGGCAATTTTTCTAACTCCTTATTAAGTAAACTAAACAAAATGTAGAAGGAGGTTTGAAAGTGCAAGATAAACATGCAAGGGACTTTTTACAGGCAGAGTCATAAAACAGATGCTTAATGCCCAATTAAAATCATGTGAATAAGAATCATTGTGTTTTTAAGATTGCATATGGCTATGACATCTTGATACTTGAGTAAGATGAGGTAGTCACCTGAACAGCATTCTTCTAATACAGAAGGTGTACTTACACAGAGGTCCCACCAGCACATGCCAAAGCCCTGTTGAAACTTAACGGATTTAAAGAAGATTGTCTTAACAAGTAGCTATTTCTATTAGTATTCTTTAGAACAACCTATATCTGTTAGAATCATAGAATAGTTTGTATTGAAAGGGATCTGAAAGATCAACTAATTCCAAACAATCTGCCATGGGTAGATTGTCTATACCCTTGACTCTAGTACTTTTTCTTCCTTTAAAATAACTTTTCAGGTTTTGTTTTATAGACCACAATGATTGGTTATCATACATTTCACAAACAGTGCACCATGGTTCATACCATATCAGGGTTTTTGTTCTTTGTTTATTCATTGAATAGTTAAGTCATTAAATAGAACTTTTACATCTCTCATTGTAAAAGCCAAGTCTCCTCAGAGAGAGTTACTTAGATTTATCTGAAATTCCATCTATTAGCTGAGTAACAAGGTTGAAAATATGAAGCCAAAGGAAAAAAAAAAAAAAAAGGCCCAACCTTGAAAAAACAGGAACGGGATGATGAATGTCTGTTCACAGAGGGCTCAATCTATCTTACTGTGTGCTTTCTTCTCTTTCACATTTTAAATCATGTAATCAAACTTATCTCATGGGTAGATTTGACACTTCTCTATCTTTTGGATGGTCTAATTGTGTAATTCCGTTGCATCCAGGTGTTGGTGGCATTGAAGCAGAAGCAGTGATGTTGGGCCAGCCAATTAGCATGGTGCTTCCTGAGGTGGTTGGCTATAAGCTGATAGGAAACCCTCAGCCACTGGTAACATCCACGGACATAGTGCTCACCATTACCAAGGTAATGAACATGTCTGCTGTTTCATCATTTTTGCTGGAAGATGTGCATTTACTGAAAGACAGAGACACTGTACTGCATACTGAGGAGACCTCTGTGTACGTCCATGTAGCCATTTTGGTCTTTTTTGTTTCTTTGTTTTTTAAGCTTTGTTGCTCTCTGGGTTGGAACCAACTGCCCAAAGACAACTGTGAATTTGCTATGCAGATCTGTTTCCCAAAAAACAGATAATATAGAACAGAGAGCTGATACCTCCTGGCCAGTTCAATTCCTCATGTGCAAACCTATTTAAGAACAGAAAAGCTTGTAATAGGTTCTTCATTCTCTATCACCTCAAAATAAACATACTGACTCTTTATTTGAATGCCTCGCTTAGAATGACGTAATGTAAAACCTGAAAACAGAAAGTGCTGCAGCCTGAATTCTTTGATATACAGGTGTTTGGCTCACATGTTCATAATTTTTATTCACTCTGTGACTTGTGACTGAATTAAGTGTATTACTGGGTCAGCAGTACTGTTGAGTGGGAGCTCAGAAATCTGGTACTTATATATTCATCCTGGAATGCTGGCTCTAGAAAGAACCTTCAGCTCAGGAAAGTTGAGTTTCTGAGTTCATCCAGATGTTGTATGCTTTCAATTATTTACAGTTTGTTTTGTGTACTTGTACAGCTGGTTCCTCCTGTTTCCCCATCTTTCAGGGTTTACTGGAAAAGGAGCCCACGCTTTTCGTTCCTTGGAAAGTCAAGTTAAGATAAACACAGTTGTTCAAAGATAGACTCTAGTTTAACTGAGAAGAAGAGCAAGTTCAAAAGGAATACATCCCAGTGTTGTACCTTATTATTGAAACTTTACATCCCTCTGTCCTCATCTTTTCTAAGGGTTCTGTAGCTATTTGAAACCAGGAGACTTTGGCAAACTAAATCACAAAGTCGAAAGGAGGATTTCATACCTTACATAAAGAGGTCATTTGGTACCTAGCAATCACATAGTCACTGCATTTTTATAACAGCACCTTCGCCAAGTTGGAGTTGTGGGTAAATTCGTGGAGTTTTTTGGTCCTGGTGTAGCCCAGCTGTCAATTGCTGACCGAGCCACCATTGCCAACATGTGTCCGGAGTACGGAGCAACAGCTGCCTTTTTCCCGGTGGATGATATTAGCATTGGATACCTGGTGCAAACTGGTGAGTTGTAAGAGAAATTAAAGGTGGAATTGAAAGCAGGGATCCCAAGTCTGTATGGTGCAGTCAACAACACAGTTGAATAGGTTGGAGCCTTATAAACTTGAGTGCTTTTTAATCCATATTTGCTTTTTCAAGCTGTTTCTTGCTTAGTGTCCATGTTTCTGAAGAGCCAAATTTTAGATTGTTTTCCATCTATCTGCTTAGCTCTCCTTGAACCTAGACAGTCCAGATTACAGAAGCAATAATCTAAGCTTTTGTTCTACAGAAGCAATAACCTAAGCTTTTGTTCTGCAAGTCACTAAGTCTGCTCAGTTGCTTTGTTCCTAGTGAGTCCCTAACATGTGCACCAGAAGAGTCTTTTTGTGCAATGTATAGTGTGATCAGTGTGAAATAGCCTTAGTCATGCATTTTTACTTTCTGTTACATATGAATTCCTGTTTCATTTGTTTAATTTGCTTTTTTTTTTCCATATCTGTCTTTTACCTTAGGCCGTGATAAAGAGAGAGTTATGTGCACAAAAAAGTATCTCGAGGCTGTGGGAATGCTAAGAGACTACAAAAACTCCTCTCAGGATCCAGACTTCACACAGGTTAGAAGTTATTGCCTTTTGGCTCCTTGCTTTATATCTTGCCATAGTTTAATATGACTGTTGTCTGTTTTTCACAGAAACTAAAAATAATCAAGGGACTTTTTATCCTTCTATTCCTTTGGCTTGATCTGCTTGATCTGGTCTTACTCCACTGGGCTCCGAGTTGAGTCGGCTGGTCTCCAGGTGTGAAAATGCAGGCATCAGTGCAGACTGGCTGTCTGTTGAGCTGTAGCTGGTGCAGATACCATGACTGGTTCCATGTTGTTATAAAAATTCCTGTCCAGACTTGAACAGAGCTCTTGAATATGGTGTGGATGTGGTCTCTGTTGGCCTTGTCCCAGGTTTACTGTTCTTAACATTCAACAATGTATTTTACTGTGTGAATCAGGACACTTAGAAGCTCTGTTCAGTAACTGCAGACCACACAAGTTGTATTATATGAAAGAAAAATCAAGATTTTAGTTGATGTCTAGGCAACTCAAGAATAGCACCGGTTTTCTCTACTGTAAGAATTCTTCTTGTGATTTATGTTCAGGTTTGGATGGTTATTCAAAAACTTAAGTAAATATGGAACTAAACTACAAAAACGAAGATGAAATATGGGTGAGGAATAAGAAAATAGGGTAATCTCTAATGTTTCACAATAGACTCTGAACATTTTCCCTAGGGCCAAGACAAATAGTCTGCTCTGGTTTATGCCAGTACCAGGATTTCTCCACATCATTGTTTTAGGAAAAGGACCCTGCTGCTAGCATGTGAAAGGACTTAGTTCTCAGAACGATGTACGTTGTTCAGATGCTTCAGTCACACATCCACTTTTCAATAACTAGGCTACTTTTGAAAGCCATACCTGGAAGCTAGCATGGTCTAAAAGTAGAACTGTTCCTTCACTTTTGACCTTTCCCTTCTAATATGTCTCTGATAATTTCTACAAAAAAAATAATATAAAATTTTCAGATTTAGCCTTGATTCTACAGCAGAGTCAAGTATACCTTTAGCTTAACCGGCTTCAACTTCTCATGCAGTACTGAACCCCTCTCTGTTTCTCTTACTGAATAGGTTGTCGAGTTGGATCTTCATACTGTTGTGCCTTGCTGCAGTGGACCAAAAAGACCCCAGGACAAAGTTGCTGTGTCAGATATGAAGAAGGACTTTGAGACTTGCCTAGGAGCGAAGGTAGGGACTGGGAACATCTGGATCTACAAAGTAATATGAGGTTCTAAAAATACATTTTGAGGAACTACATTTTGAGGTTAACTAGTGAGCTCTTTGCTTGCCTATTAAAAACTGAATGAGATCGTTTGGTGTTTGAATGCAGTTCAGAAAATGACATCAGTGTTCATTTTGTATATTTCTCTCACGTGAAGGTGTTCCTTTTCTACTGAACTACTATCTCCTTTTGGTTTTAGACTGCTCTTAGGCCCCATATGTATTCAATGTGCAGTAGGGATTTCTGAAATAACTACACTGGATATTAGTAGTAGAGGGGTGAAGTAGATAATGCACTGACCTGTGTGCTAACTGCCCAGCTCTACATCCAGCTTTCCAAGTGGGTTATGCTCTGAGCTCCACAAGGTAGTTTTTCTTTCAGTATTGACACTAGATTCAGCAGTTCAATACTGCTTCTGTCTCCATGTCTGTTCCATGTTGGTGATAAAGACAGAAAAAAAGACATTTTGAGAAATAAGTACTTTTTCTACCTACTTCATCCAGTCAAAAATAGGCGTTGAAAGAAGAGCAAAATTTTAGTTTGAATTAATATGCCCAGACATGTAAGTTTCCAAAATCAGTTTGAATCCTTCCCAGATACAGTAATCCTCTCTGGTAACCTTATACAGTAACCCTACCTGTTAGATGGCAGTACAGAACTCTAGAGATGTAAATGAAGAAACTTAAAACTGCAGTGATTCTCAATAATTTTTGATTTGTTATATGTTCCAAACTTCATTAAATGGCCTTATCCTTCCCAATCTCTAAGCATAATGTTTCATGCTGCAAACGGTGGCTTCTTGATTTTATCAAACTTGCCTTGCAAGTCAGCTTGCAGCATAATTTTGTGCTGTTTGATACTCACAGTTTAAAAATCTGACATGTTACCACTGAAATCTCACGTATAGATTTTATAACAAGGCTAACCTGATGAGTCTTTGTTTCTGATATGTGGTCAGGAATCCATTGCAAATGGAGCTAGAAGCGTCTGAGCACCAGTAAACAGAGAATGGGATATAGATCCCATGGAAATTGTTTGTCCACTACTTTGACCAGAGATGCAAGCTTTCACCACCAGTGCAGGCACTTGGTGTGACTAACTTCTCATTGATGAAGTTTGCATCTTGTTGCTAATTTCCCGTCAAAATATGAATGACATTCTTTGGATTCTTTCTTTCTCCTCTTACAGCAAGGATTTAAGGGATTCCAGATTGCCCCAGATCGACACAACAGTGTAATGAAATTTAATTTTGAGGGCTCTGACTTTGAGCTCACTCATGGTTCGGTAGTGATCGCTGCCATTACAAGCTGTACTAACACCAGTAACCCCTCAGTTATGTTGGGAGCAGGTAAGTACATTTGCTCAGTTTTATGTAGTTTCTCTGTGGCTCTGGCCGTGTGTTGTGAAGATTCAAATACAACACTGATGCTGTTTTCATCATTTGGCATGCTAGAACAGAGATTAGTCCCTAAGGGGTAGCAGAAGAAATTCTGGAAATAGTAGCTGGAAATGTGAGTTGAAGAAAGTGTACTTTTCCTGCACAGTCTTCTCTACAGAACAATCTGGAACTGAATTAACCAGAACCTCTGATGCATGTTCAGATGCACAGAAACCATTATAAAGGTCTTCTGTGACTGGAGCTGAGGAGAAGCTATTGAAAGAGAGCCACGAGAAAAGGGACAGTAAGAAAGGGTCTGTGTGTTTAAGACTGGAGGTGCTCTTATCTATCAGCAAACTACAGAACATACTCTTAGCTAGAGGTGTATTGAGCTGTCAGAGCAGGAGCCTGAGGGCGTGTGGAGACAAGTAAAGGAGGAAAGCTGTGTTCTCTGGGATTTCTGTCTTTCAGAGCCTTGTCATTTTCACATTAATTGCATCCAAGAAGTGGTCAGAGGTGGACTTTGTCCCCCTCTCTCTAGCTTATCACTGATCAAATACTGCAATACAATTAGTATGAATTTGTTGCATGAAATTTCGAGTCATAAAAAGCAGTTATATTTTGGTGGCAGAACATGGTTCATTTCTCACCTGTACACTGTAAGCTGAAAACTTCTTATTGCAGATGTGTGCTTCTGGCAAGAAAGTATGAATGGAGTCAGCTCAGAGGGCTTGGACTGTTTTAGCCCAGTTCAGCTCCCTTTCTCAGTTCTCTACCTTTCTTCAATATATCCCAACATGTATTTCTTTCTCTCCTTTGCAACTATATGCACAGAAGTTACCTGCCACTGTTAAGATCATCACTACATTAGGGCTTCCTAGTTTGTAAGACTGTTTGTAGGATGCAAGCTTATGTTTTTCAAAGGTCTGAATAAATGTGTAATGGGTAATGCAAGAGAGGATATCTGAAGTTTCTTTAATTCCTCTCCAAGTTCCTGTGTTGCTGGGAAAATCTTGACTTGTGGACAACCTCTAACAACAGTCACTTTGTATCTAGTTTGTCTATGTGATGTGACCTGTTCTTGGGCTAGCATCTTTCTCAGGGAATTCTGCAGTATCAGTATCTCACCCCTTTCACAGGCACGATCCGTCTTTTAATTCCCAAGAGCGGGGAATGGGATGATTGCCACCTAGGAGCCTGGGGGAGGGGAAGGGGAAAGAAGACTCTTAGTCCTTTGAGATCAACAAAATTATAGTCTCCCAATTCACTTGCCCATGGCAGGACAACCAAATCAGCACTCTTTTTCTCAGGTCCATCCTGATCATGATCAATTGAGCTGTGTTTTTTTCTTCTGAGGATCAACAACTAGGTTTCATCCAGGCAGACTCTACTTACTCTGTCTTGTTCCTTTAGCTCCAGGTGGGTGTACACCTCAGTTGTTCTACCAGCTTAGTGCACAGTTCCCTTATGTGTTTGGCTCCCAGGCTAATGGTGTGCATTTTTAACCCTCTTCTCTGTGGCAATGGGGATGCTGATCTTTCAGCTTGCTCAGCTTAATAGCTTTAAGGGCTTGACATGCAGAAAGCTCTGCAGCTGCAAATGAAGTTGGTACTTTGAACACATTCACTGCAACATAATCCGCAGCAACCTGTTTTGCTGCCTTTCTGTATGGCAAGCAGCACTTAAGAGCACTTAAGCTTTGACCTTGTAAAGAAGGGGAAGAATAAATTCTCTCAGTCTCTGGTGACTATTTGTGGACTGTGATGTTTAGAATGCTCAAAGATACTCACAGAGAAGTTGATCATTTCACTTCCGAAGTAGGATTTGAAATTAAATTGAATAAAACATTCAGTGCACCAACACTTAGTAACCAAGCTAAGAGAAATCCAGAATATGAATAGCTGTTTCAAACAACAACAGTGTATCCTGTGCACTAAATGGTATTTGAGGATTGTGTGTCTGTGGGGACAATGAGTGTCTGTTATAGAAGCTTTGTCAACCTAATCTGACTTTAAAAATGTTTTGGACTAAGGTTGCTCAAAGTAACTTAAGTTCTATCATTTTCTTGCCTTTTAATGTTTGACTTTGCATTCTTTTCAGAGGTGGTATTTGCAGGAAAATGGAAGCCAGCACTTTCAGACAGGCTCTCAGGTTCAAGAATGATTATCTTGATCATGGTCACCTTTTGAAAAGTACCCAAGAGAACTGGAAAGCTCCAGTTCCCACCGCTTTCTTTGACAGCTAAGAAGCATCAGCAATTTCAGGAATATAACTTTTTTTTTTTTTTTTTTTTTTTTTTTAATATCTACCTTTATGCCTCCAAATCTAATAGTCTAGGCCTTCTCACAGCACTGAAAGTTGAGGTCTCCAGGTCATGTCTAATGCAGCTGCCAAACAGCTGACATAAACAAACCAGTTTGATATCTTTCTGCTGGAGATCATGTTGGATCAAAGCAGAGATGACGTCTATTTTCTTATCTAAGTGGGTGTGTGACAGAGAAAATGAGGCATGGGAATACGAAGTTTTGCATAGTTTGCATAGTTGCTGCTCGTTTTATATCCATCCTGGGAGAGAGCTGGAGATGGTTTGTTTTCTGAACATTCCTCTGTGTATGGACTATTCATTTAAAAGGAAGAAGGTCAGGGTAAATATCTTTTTGGCAACACGTTCCTTCCACTTAATCACCTCTATGCACATAACAAATCAGGAGTAGTAAAACAGCACTCCTGTAACAAGCTGCAGATTGTGAGATAGCTTGTTTGTGACAAGGGCCAGAGTTTCTGCCCTCAGATGCAGATAGTAGCAAGTGCACCGTCATGTATTGGTAGTTATTTCAGCTCTGGGTCAGTACACGGCCATAACTGGGAAGGTAACAATCCTTCATTGCACTTTTTGTGAGATGTTTGTCTGATGGCTAATGTTCACTTAACCGTTTGAGTTCTGGTTGTCTACATGCTGCCCCAGTGTGAGTGCACCTTGTTGAATGTAACTTCCTGGGACCTTCTAGTGGAGCAGAAATTGCAGGCTGGATTTACAGTTCAGCATAACACTCGAGCTCTAGCTGGTTACTCAGGGATTGGTGCTGTAGTTAGCTGTACCACTTCATTGCTGGAAATTGAATACTTTCTGTTTTCCAGTTATCTAATGGCACCACTGTTAACCTGTTGATCCACCAAACTATACTACTTCCAGGAAAAACTGCAACTATCATTTGCATTTTTCAGGATTGCTTGCTAAGAAAGCTGTTGAAGCTGGTTTGACAGTGAAGCCATACATTAAAACCAGCCTGTCCCCAGGAAGTGGGGTTGTTACTTACTATCTGAGGGAGAGTGGAGTTATGAGTTACCTTTCTCAACTGGGGTAAGAGCACTTCTCTTACTGTTGTCCAATGGCTGCTTAACTGCACTGACAAGTGCTGCAATAGAACAACTATTTCTCTGCACAGCTTAAAAGATATGTCAGATGCCCTATGGCATGATTCTGCATGAGTTAATGCATTGCCGTTGTGCTGGCTTTGTGCTAATTTGGAAGAGTGTTTGCTGCATTCTGTAGCTTCTTGAAGATTCATGTTCTTACGCAGGAAAATGTTGGGTTTTTTTGTTTGTTTGTTTTCCCCAGAATAATGATTTTTAAATAACACAAATGGCAAGATATTGTAGTCTATCTTGCTAGATAAAACACTTTCCTGCTCTTCACTTTGTGTACCTGCAGAATCATTGCAATGATAAAAACGGAGCATTCTTAAAAATTCTGTTTTCAGTAGCAATTTATTTGTTAAAACTACATCTTCTGAAAGTAACCCTACCCAACTGATTAGTTAAACACCTTGCTCCAAACTATCTTTTTGTTTGCTGATGATTTTTGTGCTCTGTCTAGGTTTGATGTGGTGGGTTATGGCTGTATGACATGTATTGGCAACAGTGGGCCCCTACCAGACTCCGTTGTTGAGGCCATTACGCAGGTATGCATCAGTCAGATTTTCCTGTGCAGTTTATTTAGATAAGCTATTCTCTGTTGTGTGCTGTACTTGAGCTAAACCTTCTCACCTGCATTCAAAGTAAATTCAGTTTATATTCCATTTTCTATGGGAGGTGCTTTGGGATCTTGTGTAAGGAGAGAGTTGTGTGACTGTCCAGTTGTTGATGTTGTAGCACAGGACAACTCTGCAGACCTGTTGTGCATGTGGAGTCTGCCAGCTCTGCAGCTGCCTTTATCTGAAATTCTTGCAGGGAGACCTCGTAGCAGTGGGTGTACTGTCTGGCAATAGGAATTTCGAAGGGCGTGTCCATCCCAACACCCGTGCTAACTACCTGGCCTCCCCACCACTAGTGATTGCCTACGCAATTGCGGGGACCGTCCGGATCGACTTTGAGAAAGAGCCTTTGGGTAAGACACTGCTGGGATGCTTGGAAATGGAACTTGTTGGAATCAAGCTCTTCAGAAATGCTTGTCCTGTAGAGATGCTTCAAGTGGTTGAGTGTATGCCTCTGGGATACAAAGCATACAAAGTGTTAAGCAACAGAGTAGTAATGGAGTCTGTATGTTGGAAGAAGGGAAAAAGTAGGTCTGTCTAATATTCAGATTCCATGGGGGATATTTTGGTTATATCTAGGTGGTGGCCTTTCATGTACATCCTGTAGACTAATAGACTTTCTTTGAGTGGACAGTTCAACTCAAGATCCTTTTTAACCTAAATTTTTCTTCAAATCATTCTGACAGACCAGTGGAAATCACAAAAAAAGGCATC
The DNA here is from genome assembly GCA_011076525.1 of Nettapus auritus. NCBI lineage: Eukaryota > Metazoa > Chordata > Aves > Anseriformes > Anatidae > Nettapus > Nettapus auritus. The sequence goes on along the minus strand of CM021797.1, from coordinate 67,169,633 downwards.
ATCAAGTCCCTCTTCAGTCAGAGCCTTATAAATGAAAAAGAGTGCTTCTCATAAGTTCTGGTTAGGCTAGCAGGACCACATAACCAAAGGACATGACAAGATACACTTTTCTTTTTCTTTCTGTCTTTTTAATGGAACATTTATAGAAAAGGTATAACAATACCAATTTCTACAGGAATAAATGCTTCTGGGAAGAAGATTTTCCTTAAAGACATCTGGCCAACACGAGATGAGATTCAGGCTGTTGAGCGTCAGTTTGTTATTCCTGGGATGTTCAAGGAGGTCTACCAAAAAATAGAGGTGAATTAATCCTCAGGGAAGTGGTTTGATTGATGTGCTGTGCTATTCTGAAGATGTTAGATGAGGTGGTCTTGGCAATGAAACGAACATTTTCCTTCTGTTCCTGTTACTCCATTTATGATAAGTGTTGAAATGAGATCTTATTTTTTATTTTTTTATTTTTTAATTACTTCTGGTTAGTTAATTGGTCTTTATGGCCAATCATGTCTTGTAAATTGCTTCTTAATGATTTTCTAATGCAAGGTACAAATGATGGGCTCTAAACAGTTATTGCAGGCTGATATTAGAAAGTGAGATATTCCAGCCTCAAATACTTTTTCCTGAGCTGACATAAAATTCATCTGCATTACCTAATATCATTCATGCCAAAGGAAAACTTGTACTTGGTAATGTTTTTCTGCAGGTATTCCTCAGGTGCTGAAACAAAAGGTTTATACGTTAGGAAAACTTAAGATTACCAATAAATACACTTGAGAGTTAAAGTGTTATCTGTATACATAACACAGACGAATGTCAGAAAACTGGTAAGCAGCTCTTCTGTAACTTAGGGAGGGTACTTGCTTTTAATAGGTAGAATAATTTGAAAAAAAAATAATTAAAGTGTTGTAAGACTTCACAAAGTGCAAATGCAATACTTCTACTGAAGTCAAATTTGTGGTTTTATGTGGAATCTGAAATTATTCCATTACTTCTGAAAACTTGTAAGTTTATGGGATTTTTTTTGGTATGTTTTTTTCCAGACAGTAAATGAAGCTTGGAATGCCTTAGAAGCTCCCTCAGACAAGCTGTACACCTGGAATCCCAAGTCAACGTACATCAAGTCTCCACCTTTCTTTGATGGTCTGGTACGTGCACACTTTCCCTTTGAATCAAGGCAAACTTGACGAATGTTAAAGATGAAGCAGAGGCACTTTAAGGGGCCTGGGAACATCCATCATAACCTACTGAGACCTTGTTTCTCGAATGTCAGCATCACACCCATTGTATTCTTTTGAATACAAAGGCACAAGTGAAAATAGCACTGAAAATTGCAAGGATTCTGTCGTTTCAAGACTTCTGAAAATTCTCCTTTCTTTTTAAGGTGAAGTAGTGTTAAGTAGTAACAAAGCAAGTGAAAGAAAAAGAAAAGAACCCAAAGATCTCTCTGTCTGTGTTTTGCACTAAATAGTTCAGTGCTCAGATTGCAATTTCAGCACTGTTTAAAAGAAAATGCAAATTTCAATGCATGCAGATGTTCTGAAATCCTGGATTTACTTCTATGTTCATGCATTTGCTGTTGAAGCCCCCATCTAACTTTTTTGCCTCATCTATTTTATATGTGCGTGAACTTGCTGACAAGCACCCATGGTATCAGGTTTTGTTCAAGAGCATCTACAGTTTTAATAGGGTTGGTTTCTTTTTTTCTGTCTTCTAACTTGTATGAAAGGAGAAGCTGTATTTTGCAAATTTCTTCTATGTATCTTGCCCTTTCTCGAAAGGTGATGGAATTATATGTCGTTAAATGTCATGTTTTAATGATTCTCTTTGTATATGTTGTGGCTTAGACTTTGGCTCTTCAGACCCCCAAAACTATAGAAGGTGCTTATGTCCTGTTGAGTTTTGGAGATTCTGTGACAACTGACCACATATCTCCAGCTGGGAATATAGCAAGGAATAGTCCTGCAGCACGTTATTTGACCAGCAGAGGGTAAGCAGTACTTGTGTGTTTTACAAATTGAGAAGAGGAAACAAGCCACAACTACTACACCGTGTTACAGACGCATGTATCTGCTGTGTACCTTGGATGATACCTGGAAAATATATAAAATAAGAAAGAAAAGCATTCCTATCTCTGCTGTTTCAGCAGCTGCCACTGAGCTTGTGTAGGGTATGCAGTATATTATACTGGAGAGCTGAAGGCCTATGTACGGAAAGGGGAAGATGACTACTTTCAGGCTAGTTTTTGTAGTAAGTCAATTCAAAAATACGGAAATGGGTATTTTTCTCCCTGTGGTCATACTCCTTGGGAGCAACAACTAATTCTATACTCCTCTTAGCGGGTGCAGTGATATCATGTATGTGGGATATCATGAGCTACAGAACATCAGGAAGTTTAGGTTTTGGTGCAGCTGCCGTGACTGGCAAAGCTGTTGTATTCAGACTCCAAACTTGTAAACTGTTAGTCTTTTTCTATGGCCAGCCTGTCAGTTTAGTACTGTAGGTTCAACTTAAGGCAAGACCTGGGCTTCCTGAGTCTACCTATCCAGTCTTCGCATGTAATATGTTAGGTTTATTCTCTGGTTTAGTACTTCTTACACCTTCAGTGTTGTTTTGTGGAACAGCACTGACATTTTAGAAATAAAATATTTTCACTGCAATAAATCTGGACAGGAAATTGGTTGAAACTTTGTGGTCTGCTGACAAGTAACTGTTTTGGCCTCTTTGGCCCACTACTATCAGTCACTCTGGAATCTAAGTAGTCCCTCCCATATTACAAAACAGATGTTGTATTTCATAGCTGCCTTATGGATATAGCCCAATACAAACAGTCCAATTTTATGTCACATTGCAGCAATTTTTTTCGTTACTGGTTAGGTTGGAGTCTCCCCTCATTTCCATATTCCTATTTCCAGATGAAATTTTTCTTCCTTAATTCTAACTTCCAACAGGACTCTCTCTTTGCCTTTCAGATGTTTAGCACAGTGGTGTATTTATCTTTGTTCTAGATGCTATGGTAATATAAATAACCATTATGATTTTCAGAAGCCAGATATTAAGAAAAGCTTATATTGCTTCTTCTGACCAACATGGCTGTATCTGTGTGTCAATATCAGATACTGTTTTGTAGGGCAAAGGGTGTGAATGCCATTGAAGCTGCTTTCTGTGCCCAGGCTAAGTAGGCAAACTTCTCTCTCTCTCTATTTTTTTTTCTTTGCTCTTTTTCTTGCACGAAAACTGAAGTGTACAAGTATTAGATAGCTGGATATTACTGCCATGATGGGAACTGTGTTCATACCTGCCTTAGAGACACCAGTTCCTCATTTTATCTTAAAATACAGAGTTCTTCAGTCTAAAACTAACACATTTTCATTTTTCTCTTTTCCCTTAATAGCTTGACTCCTCGAGAGTTCAATTCTTATGGCTCCCGCAGAGGGAACGATGCTGTCATGGCTAGAGGAACCTTTGCAAACATTCGTCTGGTGAACAAATTTATTGATAAACAGGGACCTCAAACTATCCATTTCCCTTCAGGCGAAACTGTAAGTAATACATGCTGCTTTAAAATGAAGCTCACTGGTGGTTGGATTAACACTACCTTTCCTCCTTTACAGCTTAAATCTTTTACTTAAGTGCCTTTTAAGTAAAGCTAGCGAGGGGAATGGAGATGTATTGACTTAGGGCAGCAGGTTACACACATACCTACATAATGTGGTGCTATCAGGCTTATCAGTGGAGAGGATAACCATTATGGAAGTGACAGTGAAAGGTGCAGGTTTGTGGTAGGAATGAGTTCAAGCTAGAAGTCACAAAGTGCTGTATAACTAACATCCTTAACATATAGCTTGGCAGAAAGCATGGGCTTCAGCTCTTTACGTGGTAACATTTTTTCCTTCATTCCCCAGAACTGATTTCTACCCAGAAAAAGTATATAAAGCGTTTGGTATTTTCATTCCAGCTGGACGTGTTTGATGCTGCAGAAAGATACAAGCAGGCTGGCCATCCTCTGATTGTGCTGGCTGGGAAGGAGTATGGTGCAGGAAGTTCCAGAGACTGGGCAGCCAAAGGACCATTCCTCTTGGTGAGTAATTACAGTACACCAGAAGAAGGACAATACTTTAGAAGTTAATTCATCTTTTATGAAGAGTATCTTATAACCAGTGTTCTGAGTAGCTTGATAGTAAAAGTTATTTTGAAATATAGTATGTGTCCAAGAGCCACAGTAGAGTTACAAAGCTATTTAAATATTCATAGAGCCCATTCAGGCAGGAAATCTTGACTGATCTTCATCTAGCCAGAAAACCCATTTTCTTTACTGTTGCATCATGCAACCCAGTAAGCCTTGGGTCTGCTTCCAGCTGCTTTTTTCAGTTAGCTTACCAGGGAAGATATAAAGTATAAGTGAAGAATAGTATCAGTGAATATGAAATACAGCATTGCTTCACCATGCAGGTTGCAGGAATGCTTAAATATTGTGATAGTATCATAATTCACAGGTACAGTGGATTATCTGTTTTGTTCTCTGTCCTGTCCTACACTATTCAGCAGCCTTTCCAAACTCTGATTCAGGTTTTCTTAGTGTGAAATTTTTGAATGCAATAGTTGTGTATATTATTATACAAGCCTTTAGGAGAGTTAGTGTTTAGGATTACGTTTGTCTAATTTTTTATTTTTCACCTTCCTGCAGTAGTGAATTTTTGTCTTAACTGTATTAACAAGTGAAAACATAGAAATCAATTGCACTGCAATCTGGAACATGTAGTGTTGGAGGATAACATTGAATTAACAAGAGCTAGAGAAATCACTACAGGTGCTCTACATAAAACGTATTGAAGAGGTACACAGGATTCCAGAAAAAGTGACTGTAATTTTTTCACAATCTTTCTTTTAAAGATGTTCGGAAAGTGACATATAAGCAAGTCATTCTAGAGTCTGCTGTTGGACAGACATACTGCCTCTAACAGTAGCTGGTAAATGAAAGGATAGGACCTCAAACATACCAGTTGCCTTCCTGTGAGCACAGAAAGACTTATCCTGAACCATGCAGATAAGTATATATGTTGTGTACTTCCCAGGGTGTCAAGGCTGTGCTTGCTGAAAGCTATGAGAGAATTCATCGTAGTAACCTAGTAGGGATGGGAGTGATTCCTCTGCAGTATTTACCTGGAGAAGATGCAGCGACTTTAGGACTCACTGGAAGGGAGCGTTATACAATTATCATTCCCCAAAAACTAAAACCTCAGATGAACATCCAGATCAAGGTATGAAATGCCTAAGGGCTGAGTGTTCTACAGCACTATGATTTCACTCAGAGTATAACTATCTCTTCAAACAACATGCCTTCCAGTAAGCTTCTCTCTTTTTAGTAAGGGAAAAAATCAAGACAAGGGTGGAGGGGATGAAAACAGTCATTCTAAGAGAGATTTGTTATGATGGGAATTAAAAGCAGTATGACCAAACTGTTTCATTCAGCACAAAGTAGTCTATAGTAAGTAGTCTGGAGTAGTCTACAAGACTTGTTTACGTATACACCTCATTAACTGTCCTGAAATGGAAAAGCCTTGATCCCAATGAATTCATCAGCCTATCTGGAAGAAACTAAATGAATTTTCATTAAAACTGAAGTAGTTTTATTCACTTCCTGCACTCATCTTTGTGCTTTTCTTATTTCCATACTAAGCTCCATAGAAAGCTAATGAAATAAGTTTTGCTGTTGTACCATAGCCAGGAAAATGACCATACAGAAAGGGTGATCAGCTTTCATGCCTCTAGGCTTGAAATGAACAATAAATCTAAGAGAGGCAGTAAATGCAATGCAAAGAGTCTGCTTATTATGGTTTGTTTCAAACAAACTTCCTATGAAGCATCTGTACAGCGTGGCACCTTCTAAAAAATCTGATGTCCAGTCCCTCTTCACTTTGGCTTTCTATCACAATTTTTTCTTATGACTGCAAAACTGTCATAATATCCTCTATTTTACTACCATGTCTTGTAAAATATGGAAAGTTCTGCTGCTTGAATGATTCTCTTTGACCCCAACAGCTGGATACTGGGAAAACCTTTCACGCCATCATGAGGTTTGACACTGACGTGGAGCTTACTTACTTCCACAACGGTGGCATTCTGAACTACATGATTCGTAAAATGGCATCCTAATCAAAAACATTAAGCGAAGCCGTCCAAGTAAAGCCTGCTTCTGGTGAATGCAATAAAACCATATAGTAATTGTGAATTTAAAAGTGTGAACCATAAAATGAACAGTGTTCGTTTGTTTGTTTTTTTAACAAGCATTTTGAAAGGCTTGTTCACAATGCTGAATGATTCTATGTATCAGGAAACTGGACACTCTTACCCACTTAAAGAAAACAATCTTTTATTACTTTTGTATGGTGGTTGGCTTCACTTACCTTAGAATACTGTGCAAAAGTCATTAAAATACTGATGGAATCTGTGGATCTGTTGAAGATAATGTGCTGATTTTATACATTTTGTCCATTTACTTTGACTCTGAAGTTCAGTTCTGTGCTCATATCAGTGGTCCAAAAACTAACTGACAATATACAATTTTTATTCTTTCCTGATTACCTGATATTGACTCACTTTCTTATTCAGTTGACCAGAATCTGAATCTAATACTGAAATTAATTATTTAGCTGTTTATTAATTTAAAAAAATGTGAACTGTTCCTTTAAAACCTAAGCCTTTGTGAAAAGGTGGACCTATTGGGGATAATATTTCTAATGGATAAAATAAAACTTATTTTAAAGGAGCTTGGTGTGTTGTTTCATGTTATTCTCAGTACTGAGACACAGAACAAAGCTTTGACTTTAAACTCTACTGTCATTGTAGGAGCAAGATTCTACTAATCTTAGCTTCTCATATTTTAGTTCTTACTTGTTTCTTTGAATAATCTACAGGAGATAGGATGAATACAAATGCATGCTGTCTGGTACTGGCAGTCTTCTGTAACCCAGTAGAATAGGGTTGGTTTATTTCCCTGTTTTGTCATCAAGAAGATAATCTACCACACTGACAAGATTAATGTCAGCAATTTTATGGTAGTTACAAACCAGTGATTACAGTAATACATTCATTGAAGGCAGTGGCTGCCCAATCCCCAAAACGTGTACTTATTTACAAACAGAGATAACAGAGATAACTTAGATAAACAGGGTTAATAAAGCACTTACTCTTAACTGTATTTAGACCAACTGCTAAAACAACACAGTGGAAAAATTATTCTAATCTCCTGTTGTATTTTCAGTGTGCTTAGCTCCAACTGTATCTGAGGAAAAAAACAGTGAAATTAGTTCTGAAAGAAAGCAAAAGTCTTAGATGGGGGATAGAGAGTGCACTGTACCTGCAACAGCCCAATGTTGCTTGATTACAGCAGCACTGCTGAGGCCATCTCTGAGGTACTATGTCCAGTTCTGGACTCCCTGGTAGAAGAGAAGAGTCAAAGAGCTGGGTCTGTTTAGCCTAGAGGAGGCTTAGGGGCACCCCAGCTATTTGTGTGTACAAATACGTGAAGGGAAGGTGTAAAGAAGGTGGACCCAGGCTCTTTTCAGTGTGTGCAGCAACAGGACAAGAAGTAATGGGCCACAAAAGGAAACAGCAAGTTCCCTCTGAATGTCTGGAAACACGTTCTCACTGTGAGGGAGACTGGGTACTGTCACAGGCTGCCCCAAGAGGCTGTGGATTCTCCATCCTTGGTGGTATTCAAAAGCCATGTGAATGTGGTCCTGGGCAACCTGCTCTAACTGTCCCTGTTTGAGCAGAGGACTAGATGTCCCACAGAGATTCCTTCAAACCTAAGCCATTCTGTAGAGCATCTTGAGAGCTGTTAATGTGGTCACAATCATGAATGTTTTTTGGTAATAAATATGCAACTCTGGGTTCAGTTAAAAAAATAATAATAAATCAGATACTCTCAAGTTCCAGCCTTTTTCCAGTTCTTTGTTTCTAGTATTTTTGGAGGGGAGGCATATCCAACAATAAATCATCTTTATTCATTGTTCAGTTTCCTTTTAGAAGCAGCTTTATGAACAGGACATTTACTAGGTAAAAGCTATATCCAGAATAAATCATTGTAGGACTGAAGTGCAGGCATTATGTATGGTGCTATACAGCTTTCACAATAAAAAGCATGGACCAGGATAGAACATGAATCATCACTTAAGTTTTTTTCTTTTAATGCCCTTTGACAATGTTTAAAAGGCCATCCCCAGTCTGACTAGGAATTAAGATGTTTACAAAACATTTTTCTCTCTTAGTTTATCATTCAAGGTGCTTTCTGCTTCAGAGTTCAAGTGTTTAATTAAATGCATAACTCTTCTATGTAATACCTTATTGCTCTACTAAATGCAGGAAGTAAACCACATTTCATCTTGGTTCCAAAAACTTTGAAGATTAAGCTCTTTGAAGGTATCATGTAGAATCAATTGCTTTATAGTTTGCAGTTTTAACATTACCTTTCATAATTGCATCTGCAGCAACTTCTGTTTTTTTCTTAGAGAAGTCTAGGATCTAGGTGGGGAGAAGGGATTTAAACATTCTAATGTTTAGACTCAGTTCTGACAGGGAACCTATAGAATTAATATCAACACTGTAAGAAATTTCAAATACCAGTCCATGAGGCAAGACATCAGGGTAAATGCTAATCACCATCTAAATTAAGCCTTCACTTAAGGCACTGCCTTGTCTCCCTTGTAGCTCATTAAGGTAAGCAACACATAGAAAGGTATCCATTCTGCAACTTCAGCCATAGCAAACTGACAAATATGCCATGATAGAAAAACTACCATTTTAATAAAATCAGTAAAGATTAAGATCTAGATACTTAGGCATATGTTGGTCCATGCTTACCTTAAAAGTTCCGGTGAAACATTTAATAAGATAAATTTTGTGTGTTTTTTGGTGGCCATACCAGCCTTTTGTAATCTAGCCAGATGCCGTTGAGGTGCCTAGCACACACACAGTATAAAGAACAAGTATTTTTTATGCAAGGAAATAGGAGATCATCCACTCTTTCATATTAATGTAGGAGGGTAATAGATGCACTAAAATGGTGGGTACAAGTTGGACATTTCTTCAACATCAAAATTCTTCAAAGAAGAATTAATACTTTTCCATTTCTGAAAGTCCATTTGTGTCCCAGTTGCAGCACTCTGCATTACGAAGCTTTTGATTTTGATCACTGGTAGATGGTCAAATGTCAGATACTTCACCGTGATTCCCCAGTCATGCTGGCAGTTATTATTTCGGCAATACATCTTGCTTTTTTTCTCAAAACCATCAAACTGCATTGGTTTCTTATGAGGCTTTGTTATATAACGCTCCTTGAATGCTTCTCCTAGGACAATGTGATGAGATTCCTGAAATGACACGTGCCAGAAATGTTTAATTGTAGAAACACCTTTTGCCATATTTTCTGACATTTCCCTTCCCCTCACAAATACCATTTCAGTGGTAAGGTGCTTCCCAATATTTGAGAGTCTCACCTTCCAGCCCCATTTTGCCCTTTTTTTTTTTTTTTAAATAGTTTGTTATATTTTCACTAAATACCAGGTACCAGAAAGGAGCAAGGCTGGGACTATAAAAAACAGAATTCTTACATATCACCAGCATATACTCATTTAACTTAGCTTCTCTCAAAACCATGACTGCAGTTATTTGAGCCTTGTGCATAAAACTTATAGCCATCTGAACAACAGACAACCTGAGAGACTCCTGCTTCCCACAGTTTTCTGTGCATTATGATGCAAATAATTTGCAGTGGTAGAAAAAGCAACACTAACAAGTTATAGAGGTTAGAATTATTTACACTTGTTTGTAACATATATAATCAAAGTTTGTTTGTTTCAAAAAAAAAAAGAAAAGCAATATGAAAGCATACCTAGAACTTAACATGGAGTCTGAGAACTCTTAATTCCTTCTGGAAATACAATTTCTGTTAAATCTATGTAGGCTGTAATATGTTAGAACTGAGTCTACAGGGATTATTAAAATGTTGGGGAAAATATTGGGGGTTATTTGCATGGCACTAAGCAAAAACCCTGTTTTCTTAACTTTCAGACCTATTTGCACAGGTGTTGGTGATAACCCAACACCACAAAAAAAAGAGTAACAATTAAGAGTTGCATGTTAGACACATCTTGTTATTTCGCAAAGAAATGTAACTAGTTTTTTTAAGGCTAAGCTATTTCAAACCCCTGTCTATGGACTTCACTAGGGCAGAGGAATAGGGAACTCCATCAACAGTCCAAAAACAGCTGGTAAAAAAAACAGATTTTCTTGATCAAAAAGGAAAGTGCCTGGAAGCAAGCACTCTGTAATCATAATGCTCTGCTGTGGCCTGAAGGAGCTTATCACATCTGCACTTGTCAGAACAGCACAAATTAAAGAGAAGGATCTTAAAAATAAAAAAAATATAATAAATAAATAAATAATAATAATTAAAAAAAAACATAGACCAGGACAGGCTCAGAATATCCAGATAAGGCTCTCTTTCATGATTATGACATCCCATGTGCAGAGCATTGGCTTCTTTGGCCTACATAGATTCTTCAAGTTCAGAAGTACAATGAGATAGATACACAGAAGCAATGTGAGCTACCTATGAAGAGTGGAAAACAACGAAATACTGACAGATTGCAGGACTCCTCTTGCAAAATCATGGTTTGCCTTGGTTTTCAATACACAGAAGTGGCCCATAAACCAAGGTATGAGTGGATCTCAGTACTTTGTGCTGATAATTTTCGCTCAGCAGAAATAGTGAGAGAAATGTCTCAGCTGTAGGAAGAGGTCCACCTGAGAAGCTTACATTAATAGGGAAACTAAATATCCAGCAGTTACACTAAGAAGTTACATTATTAAAAGTCACATGGTTTCCTGCAAAAATACAACAATTTTGTCAGAAGGGAGTTCAGGAATCCTGAACTGATTTCTGTCATATCACATATTTGCACACCTTGTACATCATCCACTGCCATCATAGCATGCTACAGAAGTTGTTACAACTCGTCCTGTCGTTTAGTGATTTACCAAGATTTTTTTCCTTCCCCAGCTGGCACAAAATAGTTTACTTTCCACACTGGACTATTGGTCCCAAAATGCTGACTTCCCTGGAGTTTGTGGATGCAGATTTCCATACAGAGGCATACCTTTATAATTCTGATGTCATCTGTACTGCAGGCATATGCTTTGCATTTTCCACACAGGAGGTTCTTTTGGCCTTCCACTACTTTAGGTTTTATTTCTTTCTTCCTGGAATCTCGTAACACCTTTTCCTTCATTTGCAGGTTATGTATCTTTAAAATTAATAAACAAACACAAATCGAGATCATAAGAGGCATCATGAAATTAAGAGGAGTACCAATGTCTGAACATGACTCAGGATGGCTAAGTTCTCTTGGTAGGTAACCTCTGGGGACCTATTACTTATAAGGAAACAAACCATGCCGTGTTCTAGCACAGAAAACACAGAAAACACATGGTACACTTACCAGATTAGGAAAGGGATGGGCAGTGTTCATGCCATCTGTTCTCCCACTTGACCCCATGGCCCTTTTGGTCATAATACTGTTAAGTCCTTGTGAAGGTTAAGTCACGTGAGACTCCCAACAGCAGAAACAGCACTGCTGCTCTGGGCAGTCCCTGGTTTGGAAAGAAGACTCCAGAGGGGCCTCCAGTGAGGCGTCAGGTGGAAGAAGAAGCTCTGCAATGTCTACAGGGACTTGGACACCCTTTGTTACAGCTCAGTCTATGAAAGCTCACCTGGAAACACGGGACAAACTGCGAATCTACAGGGATGTGGCAGAACTGTGTAGAAAGCATTTTTACTTGCAGTGACTGTGACTGGCTTCTTCCTGCCCTCTCTGGGACATTCGTTACTAAGGTCTAGGAGGATCACCACCTGTCCATCACAGCTGGCTTAGCCTAAGACACATCTTTGCATGTCACCTCAAATCCAAGCGTTCTTGGCACTTCTTTCTCTACCTCTCATGATGTTTTCTGATCTGGAAGTGTGTGGTGCACAGCAGAGTTAATGTAAAACATTGTATGTATGCTGATCGTTCCTATTAGGCTTGTTTTCTGTCAAATATTGCTTGTGGCAAAGGGAAACAGTATTGTAGGCAGTATGGAAAAGATCACCAGCAGAAGAGCATGCACACACCCAAACATCATCCTGTTAATATCCTGGTCAATGGTTTCTTGAAATCAATAAACAACTGGCGTTACAGCAAACAATGTAGGAAAACACTTGTAGTGGCCTGCTGTAAAGGAAAAGTACTTCTGGACATGGATATGGGTGGGCATATTACCACCATTTGCACAGCTGAAGTAATCCCATCTGCCCATCCACAAGCCCAAACAGATAAAATATTTTTCTTCTAGTAGACAAAATACTTTGTATTTTATTTTTTAAGCTGAGAAGTTAATAAATTCTACCTCAACTTTTAAGGCTTCTGCAGTTCCAGCCCAGATGACATTTAGCTAGCTAGTGGTATACACTATCCTGTCTCTGCTGGTTTAGCCTCTGTCTGAAACCAAGCACAGAGCACACTTCCCTCACATTATCACATAGTCCTATATAAAGCTGTAGTAGATGAAGGAAAATACACATTGTACTTGTAGATTTTAGTACAAAAATATAACAGAAATACAAACCTTTTTTGCAAATGTTCCTTCATCCAATTCCTGGAGCTTTTCAATAGCTTTATTCATCATTTCTTCCTTATAACGGTTGCATTTTTCATTCTCAACCACTTCGGGTTTGCTTGTCACAAGGATGCACTTGCTGCCTGCTGCCCTTCCACGACCTATACAGCAACACTTTTATCCTTGTTAGTTATTCTTAACAAGATGTGCAAAAGTAGCAGCTATGTCATAAAAGAGCATCAAGGACTTTTCTGTGTGGCTGCTCATGTTTCCCATACTTGTCTTCAAATTTACATAGCACTGCTTTCTGAACAGCATTCTCTCATCTCTTTCTTCCTTGATTACAAACCAGAACAAATAAGTTGTACCCTTCTAGGCATCCTCATGCCTATCTCTCAGCCTCTGCTGTATTGCCTGCTTCTACGGCCTGCCTCAGTTGAGCTAAGGCATGCTTGACACGCTTCATTTCTTGTACAGCATCTTGCTGCCTTCTTTGGAAAAAAAGGGTGGAGCAGAAAAGTTCTTACTATTTTCTCCCCTGCTAATTGGTGCCTATCAAAATAAACAGCTAAATAAATAAAAATATATCACAAAACAAAACAACAAAACCCAACAGCAAACAAACAAGCAAACAAACAACTGAAGAACTGGAAATAGTGCTGGCAAGAAAAAAGCAAGTGCTGTGCTGTCTCTTCGATCTGTTGGTGCCTACTGCTTGCCTCCTTTTTGCTGTTGTGACACAGGCAAACATAGACTTCATACCAGTTCAGAAATATTTCACTTAGAAAAAGTGTCCACACTTATTTTTGAGCTCCAAACCCCTCCAAAGTCATGACTTTATGTGGCCTAAAAAGTTATGTAGCTTATTTTCTTTGTATTTTCAATGGCATATTATGAATTAACACTACTCTTTCAGCCATAAGCTCAATTCTGGACTATTATTTCTTTATAGGACAAAAATAAAAAATAACAGCACACAAGCTCTGTAAGCAGGAATCTGAGTGCAATGGAGATCACATTTCATCAGACTGTGAACTTAATTACTCAGGTGGTATGATAAATTATTGCAGATGAATCCCTGAAAGACGGAGGCAGGTTTAGGGTATCTGGGAATGTCAAGCAGAAGCAAGTATTTAGTGTAGCTCTTTCTTCCCCTCTAGTGGCCATATTATCAAATCACCGAGATTTGAGACGAGTCTTGGATTTCAAGCAAGCCAAGATAGAAGCAGAGGTGGTTTTTTTGTTTGTTGTTTTTTTGTTTGTTTGTTTGTTTTTATTTTTTGCTGTTGAATGTTAGAGGTCTGTTCATGCAGCAACCTAGTGCTTGTTTAATTATCAGTGGGCACTAAGATAGTATCTGTGTTGGTAATCAGCCCATGAGCACGGGAAGGTCCTTGGGAGCCACGGCAATACATGAAACTTGATTGCAGCAGTCCTTTGCAAATTATCACAATCAGCACAATTCAAGCAATTTTTAACTACAGTTTTTGTAACCATACTTCTGTTTATATTTGATTATTCACTTGAGGCTCACTCCTTAACAGCTCAATAACCATGTGTACCATGGCTAATTCACATGGCAAAAGAAAAGCCACAGAACCTTAATTCAGAACCTCAGTTCTGTGAACAAATTTGTTACATCTAGTCCCATCATTCATCTGACTGTACTCAAAGGCACAAAGGAAAAACAATAAACAATGCACACATTGCTATATTATTTCTGAAGTGCCATTTAGTAGCCCTTTTTAGTTCATTTCTAGGCTAAAAGAGTAAATAAAGTAATAGCTCTGAATTTCCATACCTCTGACTTGGATCATTTTGGTCACATTACCGGAGTATTCATAGAGAACAACAAGGTTGCACTGGGCAATATCAATGCCTTCATCAGCAACAGATGTAGCAATGAGCAGTCTGCTGTCCTTGCTGGTTTTGAACGCATCCAGTACACCCTTCTGGCTTGGGAGGGTCATACCTACAGTACCAAGAAAATGAGTAAGGGAAACATACTGAAAGGTTTCTTGAGCAAGCTACCTGTATTTGCTGTTGTTTAGGTGGTACATGGAAATTAGTACATCTTTTTGACCTAGAAAAATACTTTAGGTTAGCATACCCCACTGGCTGCACACGATACCCACTGAACAGGGAATCTGTTGATGTGCCAATAATTGTCATCCTGGGAAACAGCACCACATACACAGCACCTAACTGATTTAAGTTAATGACACCCATGCAGATCAGTTATTTTAAGACCAATCTAACTCTTAACTTAAGCCATTTGTACTTCATTTTGGAAGCTGCTTCCATTTCATCATAAAACATCATTGTACCACCAAATATAAAATAAGACAGGAGACTGTAAAAGAACAGGGAAAGTACCATGAGAAGTAATCACAAGAAAAACAATTTGTGAATCTCTTTTGAACTAGGAAAGGAATCCAAAAGGAAAGGGCCATTGATGTTGTAACTGCTGCTTTAACCAAAGATCCTAGATGGAAAAAGCCAGCATCTACACAGAATTGATTAAAAATCTTCTAGATTCTGAAGAAATCATAGCACAAATGATCTTCCACTGCTTAGGAACATGGGAGCAGTAAAACAATTTTAGCTCTGTAGCCAGAGCATGTCTGGAAACCAGTATTCCACAGAGCAGACCTGCATACCTGTTTTTTGATCTCTTCTTCCGCGCCCCATCAAAACATCTGGCTTTATGTAGCTAAGGATAGGGTTTTCCTCCAAACACTTCTTCAAAGCCTGGAAAGCAAACCAGGGAGTTAGATCCCCATCCAGATGAAATGCCAGTGTGGGATAGCTATCCAGAACCTCCCTGTCCTTGCCTAGGCAATAATGCTTCAGAGAACAAAAGGCAGAAAAGAAGGTAAAGTCATATTTCAGCAGGGAACATCTACAAGTAGGTGAGGGAACACAATTACTATTGCAGCCCTGATGCCAGATCTGATCGTGTTACAGCTGGTTTTCTCTCTTTTAACCCTCTCAACATAAAGGCTGGCTAAAGTGTAAGCAGCCTTTCACTGCTAAATAGTATGCATTTCTTTATTTTTTTAATGTTCTACTGTAAGCCAGTAGATCACTGAATACTAGAGCTCTGGGATCCAAAGGAAATGAAGTGTTATTTGCAAACTGCACTTTAGCACTGCACAATGAAAGCAGCATCTTCAAACTGTCCTTACATTAGAACAAATTTCAGCCAGGCTGAAGTAGGCTTTTGCAAATATCACAGAAAGCTGCCAGGAGATGCTTGGGTGTTGTTTGTCTGGACTTTACCGTGCATTTTATTTTTTTTTTTTTTTTTTTTTTTTTTTTTTTTCTGGTTTGTAATTCATCCAGCAAGTATATATGCAAGGATGAAATGGAGACTGGGACTCTCAGCTGATAAGTCTGTTTACCAGCCAGAGACTATGACACCTTGCAGTAAATGTTTAAGAGCTACTGAAGCTAATGATTAGCAGCACACTTACTTCAAGAATGATTTTTTTTTTGTCTGGGAACAATGTAGTTCTTCGATCCCAGGCAAGTATAGAATAGATTAGTGCATCAGAAGGGTCCAGAGAAAATATGTTCCACAAAGTCCTCCCTTTTCCTTGATCAAGAACACATGCTAGGGCACAGACCTCCTTTGGGCCTACAGGAATCCTCCAGGAAACCTAAGAATACCTCCTGATGGGCACAGTCAGTAAAAGAGCAGAGCTGCTGGTTGATAACACTGCTGTACTGAGGACAAAAATCTTGTAAAACAATTAGCTAAAACTGACTTTGTACCTAAAGTAAAAAACTGACAGCTACTATGACAGATCAACTACAACCTGTAACAAGCGGAAATGAAGAAGGACAACATCCCTTATTTTGTAGCTTTTATGAAAAATAATATCCTCACCCTGCTTCCAAGCACGACTGCTTAGGATGGTATAGAAAGATAACTATTTGCTTAGGAAGACATACATATTTTTACATTTCCAGATCAAAATAGAAAGGAAAATAGATGAGGCATTACATTTTATCATTTCCCATTGTAGGAGCTTTAAATAGAGATGTCTTACAGCTACTAAGGCTCTTGTCTTAGCAAAGAGAAGAGTGCGAGTCTGTGGATTATAGCGGTATGCATCATCCAGGATGCAGGCAAGCTCTTCCAGTTTAGGATTCTCATTTGTTTCGTCTTTTGAAAGGGCAGTTAGTTCTGGTTCTTTCTCTGGAAGAAAATAGCATTTTATTCAAAAAGAAATAAATCACATTCTTTAATGCAGGAAACAGAATTCTCACCTCAACCTACTTTCAAACGCCACCCATATTCTCTTTAGCTTCTATTTTTACTTAGTATTTTTTCAGATGCAAGGAAAGTAAGCTATTCATTTAATATTAATATTTATTCATATTAATCATTAAAATGCATATTCATATTAATCATTAAATGCAACAAAACCCTCAGAAAACAATTTTGGCATCTCATTTCAGAATACATTTTGTAGCAAACTGCAGGATCAGTTCTAATCAAAACAAATTTGGTTCTTGCAGTGGCACTATTTCTTCTTCAGAAAAAAACGGCACTAGAGGGCAGACACCCCAGTGATGTAAAACTGCAGTCAGCACTGCAACACACCAGATCACAGCCTGGTTTACAGTATGGTTTTGTGAACCCAGAAACTAGACAAGAGCTCAGCCTCTCAGTTTCAGTAAGAGAGGTGTGGAGGTCTGCCTGCTGCTTGCAGTGCTGTGATCAGTGTATGTTGCAGTATCTAAAGCTGCCAGCACCCAATCTGCCCATCTGCTTGTGAAGCACCCCTCAGAGGACAGCACTGCCTTATCTCAAAGGCTGGCACTTCAGAACCTACTACAACATTTACTTAAAACTACCATTGCTTCCTTAGCTCCTGAAGTAGAGACTGTAGTCCCAGAAAGTGAGAAACCCGTCCCCTCCTTCCCCCCCC
>CM021797.1:67139631-67151936 GCA_011076525.1 Nettapus auritus | reverse complement strand
AAAAAAAAAAATAAAAAAAAAAAAAGAAGAAAAAAAAAAAAAAAAAAAAAAAAAAAAGAAAAAGAATTACAGCTGTTCTGAAGAAACAACTTGAATCATCCTACCAGAAACCCTTTTCTTTCCTGCAGCTGTCAGAGGTTACTGTGTGAAATACCTTGAAATTTGGCCGTCAGGTGCTGCTCTAATTCTGTGTATGGTCCATTCTTGACATTTGTGAAAAACTCAGTCAGGTAGGATAAAGCATCTATGATGCGGGCATCTTCACTGATGATGAGGGCGTCATTGTATTTCTGACCGCAGAAAGAGACACACACAATGAAGCTCCATTTTCCATGGGACAGAGGATGAATGCAAATGTTATTTAGGTAGATTACATACTACAGACTTGTGTTCTTCCATTTGCATGGCAACACAAACATTACAAAGACTCCTCTGCCCTATGCTGTGCTTAGTGAGTATCTTAAGACAATTCCTAGAAGATGCATGCTTTAGCCTGTGTCAGATAAGATGATTAGTTTAAAAACCTGCTCCTCAATGGACATACCAGTACCAGGAGGAACAGGAGGGCTCCATCTCTGTATGGAAGAACAGAGGATATACACTTACCCGCAGGTGTTCAGTGCAAATGAAAAGGGCTCTACATATCCTGCTCTCCTCCTCCTTGTCTTCTAGTTGCAACAGTCTGCATTTCCTCTGAGTGACAACTATCCAGTGCTCATAGTTCTGTGTTCCAAAGTCTTTTCTGCTGTTTTGGGAGACAGTATCTAGAAAAAAGGAGGAAACAAACATTTGTTCACCTTGTTCATCATCACAAATAACCAGAACAGTTGGCCAGAAGACAATGCATTTTCAATGAATGTTAGGTCTAAAAACCTAAATGGAAGAGCACTGTAAGATACAATCACTGAATTGCTGAGGCTGGAAGCACCTTTGGTGATCTTTAGGTCAAATCTGTTCTCAAAGCAGGGTCACTTAGAGCAGGTTTCTCAGGATCACGTCCAAATTAATTTTGATTACTTCCAAGG
Source organism: Nettapus auritus (assembly GCA_011076525.1). NCBI lineage: Eukaryota > Metazoa > Chordata > Aves > Anseriformes > Anatidae > Nettapus > Nettapus auritus. The sequence continues at coordinate 67,150,911 of CM021797.1, read as the reverse complement.
ATGGTGACACCACAATTTCTCTGGGCAGCCTGTTACAGTGCTTGACCACCTTCACAGCAACGGAGTTTTTCCTGATGCTGGAGGGGGGTTTCCTGGGTTTCTGCTTGTGCCCATTGCCTCTTGTTCTGTCTCTGGGAACCATCTGAGAAGAGCCTGGATCTGTCTTCTTTACACTGTTTTCAAATTTAATATTTCAAATTACACCCAGATATTAGACAAGGATTAACCTAGTACAATTCAGTTGAGGATCTGTGTAGATACAAAGATTTGTAAGGCTTTTACCAATAGAGTTAGAGTTCTCTTTTCCTGTAAAAAGCCTACAGTATTCAAGACACTGCATGTGCATTGCTCCTTGGATTACCAGCTACTCGATAGCTCAGTAATCATCTGTTATATGGTCCATGGTACTTAAAGGTATATTATCCAAGGGGCTGTTCTGGAGGCAGAACTAGCTAGTACCTCTTTGTTTTGTCTCTGAGAGCTCTGAGAGCTTCACAAATAACTGTAATCTAAGGGTCCACAGAAGGGAAGGCAATGGCATTTTATGCAAGAGGGACTGTGACAGGGAAATAAGCTTCAGAAATGTTTACTTAATTTAGTGTGCAGCTTGGAAAGTTTATTGTGCAATTTGAAAACAAATTTTATTCTTTGTTTTTTATTGTCTTGTTTTGCTTTCTAATCCTCCCTTCCAGTCATGGAATACTGTTCATTCTCCAATATCTGGAAAGTGGTGGAAAAGTAATTTGGAAAATATGGAAACAAGGGTGACAAGCTCAAGGCAGTCTATTCAGTTTGCAAAGGCCAGTCTAAGTGCAGACAAAAACCTTTAATTCAGAGCTGGACTTGACAGATGAAGGTGGATCCCGAGCATAGCTATTCAGGGGTGTCCACTTTGTGCTGAAGCTCTCAAACTGTAGATAAGACTGGACACCCATTAAGAACCTTGCAAAAGCAGACAGGATCAATTTCATTTCCGCAGGGCTGAACAGCTAAGTCTCATGACAATGCCACCCATTGTTTCTTCCCACAACTGCATCTGCCTCTCTGCAAACCTTCACATATCTGGCAGCTCATGAGGCTGGGATCCTGCAGACAAATGTCTCCTTTCTTTGGCAGCTGCATCCTCTCTCTGATGGTGTTCCTGTTCCACAGATCCTCTTCTGTAAAATTATCTTAAATGCTTTCATCAGGAAATAACAGAGGCTTGGTAAATAAAGGAAACAGAGGAAAATGCAGCCAAAAGTGTGAGAATAAAAGGCTGACCAGAAAAGGTGGTCAGGGTACCCCTACAAACAACCCTAGGTGCAACTCAGAGAGACCAGAGATACTGTGCAAAGAAGTCTCAGTGCAGCAGAAGAGAGAGAAAACTTTCACTAAGAGGAAGAATTTACAGCAATCAGAGTAACACAGAAGCCAAGCCCTTTCTCACTTTCACTGATGGAGACAGCTAGGAATGAATAATCTGGAGAAATGCTTGAGTGAGAATTTCTAACTATCTCTCATCAATGAAATCCAGCTCACTGCATTTTGAAAGCAAGCCTTTTGGTAGCTTTGTTTCCAATTCAAGCTGATGTGACAGTGTCAGAACCACAACATACTTAGCTTCCAGAAACACAGGTTGAAATCCAAGCAAAAATATTCAAGATTACAGAATCAATCACAAGTAACAGGAAAGTATGTGACTCTTCTACCTGTGATCTCTCATGTAGGTAATACTGGTTAAAGACCAGTAAAAAGGAAGGAGGAGAAGGTAAGAGGAAGATAAGTGACTGTTGTAGCAGCCATGAGGATTCACACTGATGTAACTGAAGAAAGAATCCTGGTTATAGGCATGTTATAGTGCCTTACCCACTGTGTAAATCTTCCTCATCACTGCTTCGGTCTCGGACATCAAATCTGAGATAATGACTGCAAAGCGATTGTGAACTCGCCTCTTAACCAATCTGACATCTAAAGAAAAAAAAAGAAGAGGGTGGTCAGTGGCTTCATTAAGTCAAACATTTTCCTGGGCAGCACAGAACAAATCCTTGTCTGGAAGAACACTACATACAATGCTCTATGCTATCATAATGATGTTTATTGTTAGTAAGCATTATGTTTGCACAGAAAGAAACAGTTCCCAGTCTTCACTGGCAGAACTGGCTTTTCTGCCTTGCTAAATGAATACCAGAGACTGTGTAGCTCAGCAAAGAGAAGCCTTTTTTTTTCCTGTTTTCAGTACCATTGCCTTCTGGAATGTTGTTATGACCACATGGCTCTTCAAGGGAAGAGAGCCATGAGAAATTTAAGTATTTCCTAGGGGTGACAAAAAAAGATACAACATCAACCATCTAATTTCTCTACATTTATCTCTCAACACATTAATCTCAGCAAAGTGGTGGCATGGCTGTGTTCACCCTGAGGTTGTCTGACGGGAGCTCTGTTTGTGGGTATGTGACACAGCAACGTCATCTTGTACAGATGATGACTTGCAGCTGATGAAGCTAAGTCTACATGGTATGGTCTGCTTTTTCTGCAATTTCAGGGACATTTGTGTTGGCTCACGTGCTGCTGGCTAGGTTGTTTTTTGCCTGGTCGCAGGAATGAGCCCTAAAACTGGACGCAACCTGTGCCCAAGCTGGCATTGCCTTACTGCAGGGCAATGGTTAAGTGCATGCTCAGACCTCTTTCAAACTAGCAGGAAGCAAAGCTCCAGCTGACTTATAAGCTCTTAACTTCACCTGACAGAAGTGGGTTAGATAGCTGAGTTAATGGTGGTGCTTTGCACCTCAGAGGAAAATGAAAAGGAAACATTTACCTATTTCTGGCTTGTTCATGAACCTTTGCAGATCTTGTATGTTCTCTCTGACAGTGGATATGGCCTGTATGTCAAGGTAGGAGCAGAGACTACAGATGTGCTCCATTGTTTCCTCAATGTTCTTGGCATTACCAACTCCAACAGAAGCAGTCAAACCTAAAACCTGAGCACACACATGAATAGCAGTGTTGGTCCTTTGTCACAAGCAAAAAAAACCTGGAGGTGCAGTTACCAACCAACAAATTGATACTGTCTTCAAAAACAAGGAAACAAAGCAAGCAGCTGAAGTGCGTGAAGTTCTAAGTGTCAGGACTTATTCTTGAGAGTCAGACCTTGTCCCCACTCATACCTTCTCCATGTTGATCAAGCCTTGTGTATTTAAACTGCAAATAAATTATCCAGCTAATTTAATCCATCAACAGCTGCATTTGCCTGTGCTCATCACACACAGAAACAGCAAATCCAAACACCCAGAGCTATCTTCCACATCCATTCTGAGGAAGTGTCTTTACAGCAGTTTCTTGGCATCTGAGGGACAATGCAACTGGGACAGTCTGGAGGTAGCTGAAGAAAGACAGGAGTTTCAGGTGCTAGCATTTTCATTTGCAGCCATTGATAAGTGAGAGTTTGAACTGGATTAACACAGAAACTTCAGGCAAAACTTCAGGCTTTGCTGACCGCACTGCAAAATGTTTCGCATTAATGTTTCCACCACTGCCAGGCTGAGGCTTACCTGTGGCAGCTGACTTGCAGAGGAGTTAAATTTCTGCTCCAGATACCTGGTCATTAACACATTGTAAGGGTGGTTGCCTGTAGTGTTGTGGCACTCATCGAATATCATCAGAGTGAAAACGGAGAGGGAGGTAAGGGTCCCATCCTCGAAGCTATTCACCAGGATCTGGGGTGTGAGTACAATTATGTCATTGTCCTCTACAACATTTTCTACAGAGACATTTGAAAAATTTTCACCACTAATTCCTTGAACGGAATATCTATGAAGAAACAAATGATAAAGTATGAAAAAGGATGTTCTGCAAAGGAAACAAACAAACAAACAAACAAACAAAAACCAAACAAACTAGAAGGGTGTAATTTTCAGCAAGCCCTAGAGGGAAGTGACTAAATTAAAAATGTCATACTGTTGGAACCTATAGTCTGATCTGCATAAACTGAGAAAAACAACTACTGAGTGCATACAGCTGTATTTTCATCTCCCATTAACTGAAACATATTCGATTTGAGGGGTGGTGATTTTGTCCATTTAAGCTTCACCTGTCAGTTCATGGCCAAGTTGTATTTGGAGAACCTGCCCTTCAGCCCTTTTCTGTGTACAGCTGGTAGCACATGACTGTTTTCTGTCCAGCAGCCTCCTTTTCCCATAGCTATAGGGATTCCTATGTATTCTTTCAAAATAAGAAGCTGAATGGTATTGATACTCCCCTAGGAAATTTTCAGTTCCATCTGAAAGGTTGACTGTCATCTGAAGAAAGGTTGAAAGGTTGAACAAGTTAGAGTCCTTTCTTTTGGAAAAGAAGGAGACGCTGCTGTTTGAGAACAACAGGAATCCCAACTCTGGTGCTTCAAAGTGGCTTGTCCTTGGGAGCAGAGCTGCAAGGAGTCTCCAGGGAAAAGACGCTTAAGCCCTTCTCCAGAGGCAAGCACGGGTATGCTTTCGCCATTGCCACAGGAGCAGTACAGTCACTGTGTGAACTCACCATAAGCAGAGGCACTTATTTTGCACCATCTACCATGGTGACTTGCCGTTCTTACAACAAACCATCTCACATTAGTGAGAAACATTCCTGTCACCAGTTAAACCATTAAATTTTGCCTGAGCCACAGCTGACTGAGAGTGTAGTTTATCTTCTGTAGAGGTAGAATTACACTTACCCTTGTCTTTCAAAATGCTTCTTGAAGACATTTTTCTGTTGTTCATACACTGGGACTTTAGTTGCAAGAAAGACAACTTTCGCCTTTCGTCCTGCAGGCATGTTTTGGAAATGGTGTTCACAAATCAGAAGCGCGACAAAAGTTTTTCCAGATCCTTTAAACAAAGAACATGTTGGGTAAGGCACTAGTGTGAAAGGGCATGCTTGTAAGCAGGGGCCTGTCCCCAGAGCTCATCATCTGGCCCTTGAGAAACAGGGAGCTGGCAAGGGGGCTGTAACAATGCCAGATGCCCTTCGTGCACGACCAGGGCCTGCACGTCTCTATCGCAGGTCCCAGACAAGTTACACAGCTCTGTTCCATAATGCACAAAGCTGAGCTCATAATATGGCATCTCCACATACCCCGAAAATTATTACATGGAACATAACGGACTACAGAGGGCATGGGTGGCAGCAGCATCTGCTTCATGAAGGAACATGCATATTCTCTAACAGATTTTGTTGTTTGTAAGGGACAATGTTTGATTTCTTACATTCACTTATTCCAGTTCACCTCCACTTTTTTTCAGCGTTGTGCAGAGAACAAGGAGAGGCGCCATACTGCCCTTCTGAGGCTGTCTTTTCAGCTGGGTAGTCACCCCTTTCTCTCCAGCAGTCTCAGTCTGCAGACACCAGGTGAAAAGCCATCTGCAGTTTTATTCATTCTGTTTGAAGTCACTAAGTGTATTTCTGCTCCTGGTGTGTGCTACCACATGAGGCCAGACCACAGCACAGGTACCAGTGTTTTCAGCCTCAGACCTTCCCCTTACAGCCTTGCTCCTCTCACATTTCTCTCTTCCTCATTAGCATTCAGGCTCACTGTGTGGAGTGCCTGAGCTCTCCTTTGCTCTGGTGCTGCTACCCCACCTCCTTCTGCAGCACCTGGGGAGAATCAGGCTAGCAACCGAGAAAACACGGTAGGGAGAAAGAGCTGAGTGATCTCTCTTTTGCTGCTGACCTTCAATCTCAATTCAGTACTGAGCTACTGCAGAAGTTCCCTGTGGTGGTCTGGTGCTGCAGGTAGTGAAGTACAGAGGACAGAGAGTCTGGTGGGAACTCACTCTATTTTTCCTTCAGGTTGCAAAGCAAATTGCTCAAAGACCTCTAGTCTTACAGGGATGTCTGCTTTTAAATAAACAGCTGGAAAAGTCTGATTCAGTCTTTACCCTCTACGCTTCACAGCACTCTCTTCCAAAATACTTGCATTTTCTTACCAGTAGGGGCACATATTAAGGCATTTTTCCCATTGATAGCAGGCTGTGCAAGTTCAATCTGGTAGCTCCGAGCCTTCTTTGTTTCATAGACAGGTGGAGGCTTGCCAATTCCTTCTAGGAAAGATTGAAAAATGATGCTTAATCCATGTTTTTACAAAGAGTGTTTCAACTGAAACACTTTCAAAAAATGGATAAAATGTATTGTTCCACGTATGCTTACCAACCAAAATGATAGAGCTAGTGTCCTTGCAGTCTACACAGAGCATTCTCTGATGGAAAATGCTTTTTACAAGACACATGCATCAGACAAGAACTGTATGTAGTTTTAATGGTATGCCTTTGTTACTACTAGACTGTGCTTCCTAAAATGAACTCATTCCAGTATCTTGGAAGACAACTCACCTTGACTGGTTGCCTTTAACTCAGAAAGAAAACACATGGACATATTCTCCCCAAAAATAATGTGCACTGAGTTCAACTTGTATTCTTTTAGCCTTCTGCTTCACAGACTTTTGAAGATGATACCTTCTTAAATCATAGTCTTATCACAGGGCTTACATTACAGAACAGTATGTAGAATCCACAGGTGGGACAAAATTTGCTATACGATATATGTCAGTAACTGTACAGATCCTTTACAGCCACTTTTAGCTACAGAAACTAGCTGACATCAGGTCTTGTGTGCATTAGTTGTATCAGAGAAGAGATATAACAACAGCCTGATGTTGGAAACTTCTTCAATAATGTGCTGATGGAACAAATCTGCATTGGAAATATGGTAAACTGGGGGCAACACATGTAATGTCCAACGTGCAATACTTTAAACATTGAAGGAGGAGATAGCTAAATCAAGTCATTGATTTGTACTACATCTTCAGTGCCTTCCTTTGTGGCAAATCACATCTGCATCCTCCAGGGGTCTAAAGGAGTGGAGAATCCCTACTGTAAACTGTTCATGTTGCTAAGTCTTACCTGCAGCTGAACCAAGATTTTTACTGAGATTATTATCAGGTTCTGCTTCTTCAGAATATGTCCTACTGGTTTCAAGGCAGTCCTCAGAGGCATCTGTCATTTCACTGTCAACATCTTTGGCATTATCTGCACAATGACAAAAGAGAAAAGTCATGTTAACTATCCTTTTGATTTTAAAATGCTCTATTTGGTGTGATGGCAAGGTGAATGAGATGGTTACTAGCATGGAAAGGCTACATTAAATGATGCTGCGTCCAGGCTCCCTGTTACATAAAATGCATTGCATTCAGTGTTGGACTTAGAAAATCCACAAACTCAGTGGATATTTAGGTACCCCTTAAAAAGCAAGGGAGAGAATAGATGTGCAGAGACAAGATTACAGATCTAATGTGGACATTAACCACAAGCATGAAACACATATAGGAGTCCAAAAAAGCTTTGTAAATTCAAGGCTTTGTTCTCCCTTCACCCCCCCTCCCCCCCCACTTTTTCGAAGGACCTAGAAACTGTAGGACTTTCTATATGCTTTATCTTACATGATGATATAAAGACACTAAAATTTTCTTTGGCCCTGTAATTATTTACCTTTTCAAACAAATGTAAGTAGGCCTTGCACAAAGAGTCTCACTGTGAACAGAACACACCAAGGCAAAGCACTGTTTTTGGAGAGGGGGAAAGAGCACAAACGTGCCGTAATCCACCTCCTGAAAGCACACGTTACCCAGGATTAAATTCTGCTGGTAACCCTCCCTAACTACTAGCATTAAAGCGCTTCCAGCGTGTACAATGTCACCTCAGTCTGCAGTAGGCTCACTAGCTTCAAACTGGATGTTAGCAGATGCTGCCCCAGAACAGTGAAACCTTTAAATTATGAAATATAGTTATTATCCGTATCATATACATAGCCATCAGCTATGTTAAATAGTATCTATATATATGGAAGTATTATTCTTATATATTTTGTATAGAATTTGTTTATAATGTGATTAACCATATAAAACTAAATCCCCAGATAAGAAATAACACACACACACACATTTGACTACAGCAATAAAAATATTCAGAATAAGAAATATTATGTAAAAAAACACTTAAGAATGGCTTGTCTTGGTTGCTAATTAAAAACAATTAAAACAATCACTTATGGTTTGGGAAAAAGCAAATACAGACATAAAGAAATAGAATCCAATTTATCCAAAACCACTTGGCTTTATCTTTTAGTAGTGAAATACATATATTTAATTTTATATAAGAGATATTTTAATTTTTAAGAAAGAACATTGCTGTTTTTCTGTTTTGTTTCATTTTTAGCATTAAGGAGAAATGCAGTCTGATGGTATTCTTTTAAATTGGTCTTACTCACCTGAAGAAAAAAACAAAACAAACAAAGCAAACAAATCAAATAAAACAACAACCTGTCTGGCACCAGAACAGAAAGAGAACATCATAAAAACAATTTGCAGTTTACCTTCTCTCATATCCCACAGTTCACTTGCACGGTAATATCCTGTGTTTTCTAGTGCCAGCTGAAGGCTTTTTGGCCAGTGCTCCTTATCCGACCGACAGAGACATTCAATGAGTTTAGTTATGCCTGCTGCTTTGCTTCTGCTTTCGCTAATCTGTGTGTACAACAAACAGAAGTTCCTGTTTGTTGAAGTAGCTTGTGAGTAATCAAAAACAATTCTCTGACATTTTGTTTGATTTGTATTGTTTGATGTTCAGTTGAAAATTATATTTCCTTCCCACAGGAAAAAAAAAAAAGGTTTCCAAAAAAATGTGTTAATTTACCTATTATTGCTGCAATTCTGCCTGCTTAGGTGTACACTAAGATTAGCTGGACTACATCAGCAGACAGGCTATTTGCTTAAATATTTAGAACACTAGAAAGCAAATTGTGTGGCAGGCCTGATATTTAGCCAGATGCAATCTTTCTAAATGTTGTATCTCCATAGAGAAAAAAACACTTTCAAAATAGCTGCAAACAACCCTCCTCAGGAGTCACAAGGAGCAAGAACACCTTACAGACTCCTTCACCCAGCATCAATAATTTATTAGTAGCATCAATAATTTATTATTACCAATCACTCATTAACTACCACAGGTTAGTGTCAATTGTTATCAGCCATCAGTAATGACACTGAGATGGAACTGGGTAACAATACAACTGCTTCACATCCAGAAGTGTTAAAAACATCAACTTCTGTGACATTGCATTTAGCTAATGACTTTGGACCAGAAGGTTCATTTTCCTCTGTGGCCATCTCTTTGGGTGCTGACAAAACTCAAAATGCCATGGAAAGTTTCTAGGGTTTTTCACAGTTCAGATAATAGTCTATTTCAAACCCCATGACAAGCAAGAATCAGCTTAGCTGATATCTAATTGCCATTTTGCCTACATCCACCTCTATTTCTAGGAGGCTTAATGCAGCATGAATGCTCCAAAAAGGGGACTACTGCAAGGCACAGCAAGACACCCATTCGACCACAATGTAGCACCTTCCAGAAGCCCTGACGTCTCTTCTCTGGAGCCTCCACGCTACAAACACATGTGGCTGAGCACAGGCAATGCTAAACATTTGTACAGCAGCAAAACCAGGCAAATACAGGGATTTTGCATTAACCAAACCTGCTGAATCTCTTCACACTCCCTGTCTATCAGGCATGTGTTTATGTAGGGAATGAGCAGTACTGGGTCGACTTCTAACATTGTTGCCTCTATCCGCTTCAACAGCTGTCTGTGTAACTCCAGTTTTTCCAGTTTGCTGAAGTCCCAGTTCTCAATTGCTTCTGTCAGTCCTGTGTAACCTTCAGAAAAAAAGCGTAAAATAGTTACTATGAACTCAACTTCTTGCTATAACACCTATGCATGAGCTGCAATACACTTTCTTAGCCACTCTGGAGAAATTAAAATTGTTTTGGCCCGTGACTAACAAAAGTCTAGGTGAACCACAAGCAATTTTTATAGATTCAGTGACTGATTTCCATTACCACACCTTCATATAAGTCCTGGTTTTGTCTGGAACAGAGTTACTTTTCTTCCTAGTAGCTGGTATGGTGCTGTGTTTTGGACTGAGGATGAGATTAAGGTTGATAACACATGGATGTTTCACTGTTGCAGAGCAGTGCTTGCACAGAGCCAAAGACCTTTCAACTTCTGGTGCTGCCCCACCAGTGAGGAGGCTGGTGGTGCACCAGGAGCTGGGAGGGGACACCGCCAGGACAGCTGGCCCAAATGGACCACAGGGATGTCTCATGCCATGGGGTGTCACGGTCAGCAGTAAAACTGGGGGAGTTAGCTGGGGCAGGGGGCACTGCTGCTACTTGGGATCTGGCTGTGCATCAGCCAGTGGGTGGTGAGCAATTGCTTTGTATATTCTATTATTATTGTTTTCCCTTCATTTTCTGTCCTATCAAACTATTTTACTCAACCCATGATTTTTTTCACCCTGTTTTTGATTCTCTTCCCCCATCCCAGTGGGAGTCAGTGGGGGAGTGAGCAAATGGCTGTGTAGTGTTTAGTTGCCTCCTGGGTTAAACCACAATATGTAATGAGAAAAGACTTTTGCTAAAAGAGCAGTAATATTTGCAAGGAGGACAAAAATGCTACAAAGGTCACTGAGTATGTTCCCTAAGTGGCCATTATAACCCACTTCTTTTGGTCCACTCAATCCTTAGATCCATGCAGTCTTCGCAAATACTCCTACAGAATTTGTCCAGACCACAGACTCTACTCTGCATCACAGGCACCTTTGGACCCTTTTTATTTTATTCACCATCTATTTACATTTTATTCCCGTCCTTGGCTCCACCCTCATTTAATATTTCCTACCATAATGCATTCACTTCAGAACCCTGACTGAGAACAAGTCAGACAACTTCTGCCTAGATAGTCAGCAAACAGCTGAAAACAATGTAATGGAATAGAAAACAGCAGGGAATACCATTTAGAGGACTTGCATGACTTGTCTTGGTTCAGAAAAGAAGGAAAGCAGGACGTTACCCCAGAGGGATAGTGGGAGAACAGAACAATTTCCTTAGCTTTTTCTTTTCTTTTGGAGGAGCAAGGGAGCAGTGTGGGTACTTACCACCACGGTGTCTTTAACTTGTTGTCACCTATCTCTTCATTTGCAAAGGACAAGAGTAATGCTCGATTCTAGTTTAAGGCCAAAGAGCCAAAGAGCTCTGATAACTGTTGCAACCCAAAATCAAAATGAATAAATATTTGGGATAACACTTGGGGTCGGTAGGCAGACGCTTTCAGTGTTTCAGTGTTTCTGCTAGATGTACACCAAACTGAATGCTATGAAAATGTTTAAAGGGGACTTTTTTTTTTTTTTTTTTTTTTTTTTTTTTTTTTTTTTTTTTTTTT
>CM021797.1:67126645-67138631 GCA_011076525.1 Nettapus auritus | reverse complement strand
CGAACTGAGCCTGCGGGGGCTGCCCACAGGCAGCAGCTCCTCAACAGTTGCTCCCACATGGCTCTGTACCACACGGTCCATCCATCCCCCAGGAGCGTTTGCTTCAGCCCGGGTCCCCCATGTGTGGCAGCTCCCCAAAGATCCCAAATGTGATGTTCTCTCACATTTTCTCATTCTCTCCCAGCTCTTGTTGCCCAGCACTTCTTTCCCTTCCTTAACTCCGCTCTCCCAGAGGCCCACCCAGCGTCACTCCCAGGCTTGGCTCTGGCCAGTGGCTGGTCTCATTTGGAGCAGCTGGAGATGGCTGTGCTCTGACCTGGGGCAGCTGGTGGGCTCTGCTCACAGCAGCCACTCCTGCAGCCCCTCTGCCACATAAATCAAATGCAACCTGTACCACCATGATGTGGCATAATTGGCCGTTTTCTTTTCAGAGGGCCCTAGGCTAGGAGAAACTTGCACTTGGGCTGTTAGCTTAACCAGAACAATTAGAAGGACCAGAGAAATATCATGCACAGCTTACCAAAACAAAGAAAGGCTATCCACTCCTAGACTGGGAAATGTTGAACAACTGGGAGAGGACAGGTGAACAAGCCCCCATCAGTCATCTCTCCACTCGGCATTTTCAGCAAGATGATTTCTTAAGGGCTTAATTTGCTTGTGAGTAACAAGGAGGAAGCCCTTAGCCTTTATGTGAGTTGCTCAACTCACCCTATAGAGCACAGTGATTGGACTGACAGGTAGCAAACACAGCAGAGAAACATTTCTTGCTCGGTAGTTATGTTGAGAAGTGCCTATTACAGCATTCACTCAATCAGCAATGAGTGATATTAGCACTCATGGTCTGCTTGTCACAGACAGAGAGTGTTCAAAGATTCAAAGATCAGTGCTACAGATGGGAAGAAATCACCCTGCCAAGCAGAAACCCAGTCTTGTCCTTCATCTGAGAACAGGAGGAAATCAAACTCCTTGCTAGTCATTTCTCCAGCCTTAGATGGAGAAGTCAATCTGCCCAGTGAAATGGACCCAATGCTCTTCAACAAAACTGGCACTGGAGTGCACAGGGGAAAAGCACCTCTAATCGTGCATGCAGGAGGTGGAATGCACCTGCTAGGCAGGGTGGCTGCAGGATGGGTCCTGTCGGCAGCAGAGATCAGTCCCACCAGGCTGGAGATGCACCTGGTGAGAGCTCTCCCAGGCTTTGTCCTTGCAGGGCAGTGGTGCAGTGGGATGGGTTGTGGCCTGTACAGTGTCTCATGCTCATATCCTTGCTGACTGTTTTATGCTGGCTCCATTCTGGTGTCTCTGTGCTACATCATAGGTAGGTGTCTGTGGCCAGGCACATCAGGTGAGAAGAAGCTGCAGCACTGGGAAGAACTTAACCTGCTTGTTCTCCTGCAAGCCATGGTGCTGAGCAGCTTCCTGGAGATCTTTCTAGGCAAGCGTGTAGGAAATGTTACTTTTTCCCTGACTCTCTTGTGGCTGCTTTGAAGGGTCCCTGTGTGACCCACCAAGTCCTGTCTTAGAGTGTGGTCCAGCTGGTGGGGATAAATGCTGCTGTGGCTGATGAGGCATGGATTTATTATTATTATTATTATTATTATTATTATTATTATTATTATTATTATTATTCCATTTTCATAGCACAGTGTGTGGTTGTGTTCCTCAGCTTTAGGTTTTGCATACCAACATTTTGCAGATCATCAGCTGTAGATTTTCCCTAGGATCACCGTCTGGAAGCACTTGCCCAAACAGCAGAGAGCAAAGCATCCTAGGAGGTCTTGAGGCTGATGACCAGCCATAGCCCAAACTTAAACTGATGGGACCACAAGGAGAGAAATTACCAGGTATGGCAAATGGGAGACGGAAAAGTGTGTGGCCAGGAGAAACTACCAGAGAGTACTGGGAAGCGTGAGGGTGACAAATGACAGATGGTGGCAAGAGAGGGGAAGTGCTGGCTTACTGGTATGGCTGGTGGTGTAGGGTCAGCAGAATCAGGTGCCAAGTCAGCAAGGCAGGACCCGATAAGGAAAGAGAGAGCAAGATGGGTCGTGTGGGAAAAGGAGTATCAGCTCAATGCCATATACTGGATAGACCAAGGGTCTAAAGCTAGTTACTGGATGGACCCACAGTGCATGTGTGTGTACATGAGGGCCTTTAGCCCACCTCCAGGTGCTGCTGAGACCAGTCTCCAGCCCCTTGACACACCCCTGGACACACTGACCAGGAGAAATTATCTGTAAGGACCCTGGGGCTTTTTGTTGTTGTGGGGAGGCCCCAGGTGCTCAAACGCATGGATGCAACCATCTGCTGAAGCTTGACTCAGAAACTACTTCCACACCTGGCTGCACTCCCACAGGACCCGGGGCTGCAAGGATGAGTCCGTGCAAAGGAAACCAATGCTTGGCATTACAACCTCTGAGCACTTCTTCAAGACCTTTCAATTTTCACCCTTATTCATTCTCAAACTTCTTTTCTCCATATTCTCATCTTCTAATACAGTGACAGTTAAAGCTTTTCTTATTCCAGGGTCTGTGAAGGAGAAGTAAGGAGAAATTCTGAATTTAACTTCCCAAGACAACTCCAACTCTCTGAGGAGTTGTGGTATACTCAGCCCGGACACAACAGCTTGTGGTACACTGAAATCAATACCCCAAGTTATGAGAGTTTGCATCTGATTTTCTCCAAATGCTTAAGTACAGAAGTACAGCTTTTTTTTTTTTTTTTTTTTTTTTTTTTAACTCGTGTCAAGTTAATAATATGCTTGGCAAATCAAAGAGGCCAACAGAATTTGTATTTATATTTACGTAGGTCTGCCACTGAAGCAGAACCAGAAGAGGATTAGGCATACAGCAGCCAGCCCTGTGCCTGGTCCCAGCTCTAGAACCATGTCCAGGTGAATGCTCCTTCTGCTGAGGACACATCATGGGCTGGAATTAACAAATTTGGGTGGGAGGCTGGAAAACATGGAAGTAAAGGAAGAGAATGCAGATGGAGGAAAACAGATGTGAAACAGAGACTGTACGTCAAAGTATCACCATCATAAAGCCTCACAAATTTCAAAGAAATTAATTTACAAAGGTATAAAAAGTACACATTCAAGCACAAGTTTTGAAATGTTTAATGTCTTTAAAATTGTTGCAGCAATCACCAAGGACATTTCTTGATTGCATCTGTATATAAAATTATAAATAACATCAGAAATAAAAAATATAATTTGACCATTAATTTAGGTTTGAGGAGCACAGAATAAAGCACTTGAGCATATGTTTAATTTCAACCTGTTAAAGCACATGTTTAACTATGTTTATGAATCCTGACATTTCATAAGACATCAGAAAATTAGATGAAAAAATTACTGAATCTTCATGGTAAACTAACATCACAAGACTACCCCACATCACTAATGTATACACAAGCCTTACACTGCAAATAAAATGTTCAACAATTCAGTAAAAAGAAATCACTTTAAAAATACAGTTTAACAAATTCTGTTAAATACAGTCTTTTTCATAACCCTTTAACTCTTTGGTGTTGCCTAACCTTGGCTGACTCCTCTGAGCATGTAGAAACTCCCTGGCACTTAGTGGAGACTGCTGACAAGAACAAACAAGACAAACGCTGGTGTTTGCAGCAGACTTTTAAATACTCACACACACCTGGATGTAGTGGGTTTACATGGCAAAGTTTTGGTAGCAGGGGGCCATAGGTGTGGCTTCTGTGAGAAGAATGTAGAAGCTGCCCCATGCTAGGTAAGGGCCCCACTGCTGGCTGACCAGATCTGAGCTGGTAAGTGATGTTGTTTTGTGCCTGTGTGAGAGCATATTTAAGACTGGGAAAAAAACGCTGCACCACTCAGCAGCTGGGAGAGTGAGAGGAGTGAGGAACAGCCTTGCAGGCACCAAGGTCAGCGAAGAAGGAGGGGGAGAGGTGCTCCAGGCGCCAGAGCAGAAGTCCCCTGCGGCCTGTGGTGAGGGACCATGGTGAAGCAGGATGTCCCCCTGCAGCCCATGGAGTACCACGGTGGAGCAGGGTTCCACGCTGCAGCCTGTGGAGGAGACCACGGTGAAGCAGGTGGAGCTGCACTGACAGAGACTGCGGCCTGTGGAAGACCCCTGCCGGAGCAGATTCCGGGCCGGACCTCTAGGCCATGGAGAGGAGACCACACAGGAGCAGGTGACCCAGCAGGAGCTGCTGCCATGGGGGACCCATGCCGGAGCAGTTTGCTCCTGAGGGATGGACTCCGTGGTATGGACCCATATCTGGAGCAGTTCTTGAAGAGCTGCTGCCTGTGGGAAGCCCACGCTGGATCAGACCAGCAAGGACTGCATCCCGTGGGAGGGACCCCACAGCACAGGGGATGAGAGTGATCGAGAAGGAGCGGCAGAGAAGAAGTGCTATAGACTGACCATAACCCCTGTTCACCCATTCCCCTGCACCGCCTAGGGGGAGGAGGTGGAAGAGGACAGATGGGGGAAGGTGCTTTTGGTTTCTTTCCTTTGTTTCTCTCTTCTCCAGCTTGTTAGTAATAGGTAATAAATCTTACTATCTCCCTACTTTGTCTGTTTTGCCCGTCATGATAATTACTGTGCGATCTCCTCGTCCTTATCTCAATCAAATTAGCAAACGTGACGCCCATCTACAAGAAGGGCCGGAGGACTGACCCGGGAAACTACAGGCCTGTCAGTTTGACCTCAGTGCCAGGGAAGCTCATGGAGCAGATTATCTCGAGAGTCATCACGCAGCACTTGCGGGGCAAGCAGGTGATCAGGCCCAGTCAGCATGGGTTTATGAAGGGCAGGTCCTGCTTGACGAACCTGATCTCCTTCTATGACAAAGTGACGCGCTGGGTGGACGAGGGAAAGGCTGTGGATGTGGTCTACCTTGACTTCAGCAAGGCTTTTGACACCGTTTCCCACAGCATTCTCCTCAGGAAACTGGCTGCTCTTGGCTTGGACTGGCGCACGCTTCGTTGGGTTAGAAACTGGCTGGATGGCCGGGCCCAAAGAGTCGTGATAAATGGAGTCAAATCCAGTTGGAGGCCGGTCGCTAGTGGCGTTCCCCAGGGCTCGGTGCTGGGGCCGGTCCTCTTTAATATCTTCATCAATGATCTGGATGAGGGGATCGAGTGCACCCTCAGTAAGTTTGCAGATGACACCAAGTTAGGTGCGTGTGTCGATCTGCTCGAGGGTAGGAAGACTCTGCAGGAGGATCTGGATAGGCTGCACCGATGGGCTGAGGTCAACGGTATGAAGTTCAACAAGGCCAAGTGCCGGGTCCTCCACCTGGGACGCAATAACCCCAAGCAGAGCTACAGGCTGGGAGATGAGTGGTTGGAGAGCTGCCAGGCAGAGAAGGACCTGGGAGTGATGGTTGATAGTCGGCTGAATATGAGACAGCAGTGTGCTCAGGTGGCCAAGAAGGCCAACAGCATCCTGGCCTGTATAAGAAGCAGTGTGACCAGCAGGGCTAGGGAGGTGATCGTCCCCCTGTACTCGGCTCTGGTGAGGCCGCACCTCGAATACTGTGTTCAGTTTTGGGCCCCTCGCTACAAGAAGGACATCGAGGTGCTTGAGCGAGTTCAGAGAAGAGCGACGAAGCTGGTGAGGGGCCTGGAGAACAAGTCCTACGAGGAGCGGCTGAGGGAGCTGGGATTGTTCAGCCTGGAGAAAAGGAGGCTCAGGGGTGACCTTATCGCTCTCTACAGGTACCTCAAAAGAGGCTGTAGCGAGGTGGCGGTTGGTCTGTTCTCCCACGTGCCTGGTAACAGGACGAGGGGGAATGGGCTTAAGTTGCGCCAGGGGAATTTTAGGTTGGATCTTAGGAAGAACTTCTTTACCGAAAGGGTTGTTAGACATTGGAACGGGCTGCCCAGGGAAGTGGTGGAGTCCCCATCCCTGGAGGTCTTTAAAAGACGTTTAGATGTAGAGCTTAGGGATATGGTTTAGTGGGGACTGTTAGTGTTAGGTCAGAGGTTGGACTCGATGATCTTGAGGTCTCTTCCAACCTAGAAATTCTGTGATTCTGTGATTCTGTGATTCTGTAATCCTTGAGCCCTTTTCATCATATTTTCTCCCCATTCCTCTTTGAGGAGGGGGAGTGAAGAGAGCGGTTGTGGTGGAGCTCAACCGCCCACCCGAGTAAAACCACCACACTGGAACAACAACGACTAGAGTGCAGTGATCAGTGGTCACTCCACAGTCCTATGGAGAAGGCAGTGATTTTCTGTCTTGAGTGTTGTGATGACGCTAAATATATGACTTGGCTCTCACCAACACATCCACCCAGAAGGATGATGCTCATGCCCAAAGTGCAGGATATACATGGCACATGTAAGAGCACTGTACCTAAGAAGCATTTTCTGTAGTCACAGGCCTTATCTCACGGGGATATTACAGGGGAAAAGTAGATGGCAGCTGATTAAAAGCTTTGAGTTTACCTTATTTGCTGGGAACCATGCTCCTTGTCACAGGCTTCTGTATGCAAATCTGTAGCAACTCGGGGCTCTGTAATTTAATACCTGAAGAAAAAATTCCAGCACCACCATGGACTAAACACCTCCTGCCCAGCGGCCAAAATAATCCTTACAAACTCAAATCCTTCGCTGCACTGAACGGGAGGGTCAGGAGATGGCGCTGGCTTCCTGTGGGTCTCTCCAAGGTGTGGACAAGGTTTGGTGCACACCGCAGCCAAGGGACACGCATTAAAACACTTTGCTGGCTCTCGTTGTTCAGCCGGCACGGAAAGAGTCCCACAGGGACCTCAGAGGGACTCCTAAACAAACACAATACCACTGCTGTTCTTCAGAAACCCAGGTGAACTTCAGGTGTCCAAGCCATTGCATGTCTTCTACACTTGAAGACAATTATTTTTTAAAGGACTAGAATCAGTGTCCTAAACCCATATTTAACCTGTGATTCTGAAGAGGCTTATTCACATTTAAAGTTTAATACAAGATCAACAAAATGCCCAGGTTCCTTTTGTTATATTACTTCACTGACTTCAACTAAACTACCTCAAATTTATCACGGCTTACCAATCCCTGTGGATCCACAGATGCTCAATATATTTAACAAAGCATGGACAGAGTATTTAGGATAACAAGAGTATCTGCATTATTAGATAATATAATAGATGCATAATAAATAAAAGAAGCATTATAATTCCAGAAAATGATAAACACCTACTGGCTTCTTGCTATTGCAGCAATAAATAACCCTGGAAGATCATGCTGTTCTTCTTAATGACGAGTTACAAGATTGTGTTTACTAAATCTTTGTTTTACCATACCTTGTCAAAAATGAAAACACAATTCAGCAAATAAATTTTGCTACTGCAGGCTTAAAAGGAAAAGGCACATCCGGCCTTTGAATTCCTTAGTTTTTCCTTAGAACCCTATTCTGTTCCTCAGTTCATAAAAAAAAAGACTTTTTGTTTCATTTACAAAACTTTCTAAAGATTTCCCAAAACTAAACTGAGATCACTTGTATCTCAGTTTTAAAAGTCAATACTGATTTGCAAAGAAGCTCCCTACAGCATACACCTGGATAAATAAATACAGAGGGAAATATTTTTGCTTTCCCAGGGGAAAGCAGACAAAAACTATCCTTTTTTCATGGCATTCTCCTACATTACATTTTAGAAGAAAATTTAATAATTTTAATTTTAATGCATGTAGGAAGAGTTGTTCAATGTCCTTCAGTAATGAACTGAAAACATTCTGCCAAATCCAGGCTGATTTTCTGCCAACAGCAACACGTCAAGGCTGAGAGGAACCCTTGAACCATCTGTGGTTTCCTGCAGCTCCTTGGGACTGGCACAGTGAACGCTCTTCTCCTTTTGCAAAATGTCCACAGGAGTCAGCCCCTTCCTACAGCCCCCCCCCCCCCCGTCATTCCCACAGATGTTGGGAGGGATGCCTTGGGAGGAGGGTGCCTTCTGACCCCACGCACCCCCGTCACACCTCTGTGAATCCCATTTGTAAGTCAATGGCTGCAGTTCAGCAGTCTTTTAGTGGCAGTTTCCCACACTGAGTAAGTAGCTTGCACTTTCTGGGAGAATATGTGGAGTGAATACTGAACTAAAAAAGATCAATGGGAAAATTTCTTCTGGCGTGCACGGAGTAAAAGGTCTTTCTCTGGTTTCAAAGCAGGGATTGTACAACTGAGATTCAAGACTAAAACTGACTATCTAAGGCTGTGTAACTTAAAAAAAATAAAAAATAAAATAATAAAAAGAAATCTCTGATCCCATCCAGAGTAAAACTGATTTCAAAGGGATACATTTGCAACCCCTTGAAGGATTCTCCTTCCCCATAGTGTTGTAGCAAAGAAGAGATGGCAGATAGGGAACAGGCAAAACAATTTTGTCATGCCACAAATGACAGCAACTAAAGAAAAACTGGAAAACAAACAGACCATTGCGTGGGCCCCCCCCCCCCCCAAAAAAAAAAGAAAGAAAAAAAGAAAGAAAAAAGAAAAACAGTGAAACAGTGAAACAAGGACCACGTTACTTTTAACAGATACAGAAGACAGATTCCTGCCTTCTAGCATGGATTTATGTCTTCATGCGGGGAATGGCAGTTCAAAAATAACAATTAAAACTAGCAAAAGAACATACTTTCAAGGAATATATGCAAGTATTCATAGTGAATATATGTCCCCTGCAGGCAGCCTGAGGCCCAAACCTTCATGGGCTGGCTGGCTGGCAGACCCCACCTGGATTTCCACAGATCTGTCTAGACACAAAACTTTCCTCACCATGTAGAACCTACTGTGAGGTTCTTGTAAAGCTTCAGAAGCTTTAATCCTTATTAAATCATTACTGGGACACAACATCAAATTCGGTTGACTTGGTTAAATCATGTAGGTGCTAATATGGTTGGGAATAGACCTCCTTTTGCAACTAAACTGAAAGAAAGACACAAGCAAATTAATAGTGTTTAGTTTGACAAGAAATCACATTTTTGTTAAAACAAGGAAACAGAAATGTACATTGCCCAAAATACATTCACTTCCAGCCTCACAATGAGAAATGCTGCTCTTTTGGGGGGAAACTAGGCGGGAGAGGAGTGGAGAAAAGGGCAAGTGTAGGAGCAAAGCCCCCAGCCCTGTGATGACTCCTGTTCAGACAGTCAGAGAGACATTGCCCTAGCTTTGCAGCACACTGGGAACTGCCAGGAGTGTGACAGCCTGCAGGACTGTGATGCCAGTGTTTGTTTGCAAATAATGATGTATGCGTTGTAAAAATTTTCTGTTGACATTGCACTGTGAAATTTCTGTTCTAAAACCACAAATGAAGAATAAAGCTCTGAGCATACAAAGATCTGTGAGGAGAGGCTGAGGACTTTTGTCTCGTCTGGTCTGGAGAAAAGGAGGCCAAGAGGCAATCTCGCTGCTCTCTGCAGCTTCCTGAGGAGGGGAGGCAGCGAGGGAGGTGCCAGTCTCTGCTCCCTGGTGAGTGATGGGAAGACACAAGAATGACACACAGCTGCACCAGGGGAGGTTCAGACAGGGCATGAGGAAACATTGTCTTAGTGAATGGAGTCAAATCCAGCTGGAGGCCGGTCACTAGTGGAGTCCTTCAGGGCTCGGTACTGGGGCCAGTCGTCTTTAACATCTTCATCGATGATCTGGATGAGGGGATCGAGTGCACCCTCAGTAAGTTTGCAGATGACACCAAGTTAGGTGCGTGTGTCGACCTGCTCGAGGGTAGGAAGGCTCTGCAAGATGATCTGGATAGGCTGGACCGATGGGCCGAGGCCAGCGGTATGAAGTTCAACAAGGCCAAGTGCCGGGTCCTGCACCTGGGGCACAACAACCCCAAACAGAGCTACGGGCTGGGAGATGAGTGGTTAGAAAGCTGCCTGTCAGAGAAGGACCTGGGAGTTTTGGTTGACAGTCGGCTGAATATGAGCCAGCAGTGTGCTCAGGCGGCCAAGAAGGCCAACAGCATCCTGGCTTGCATAAGAAAGAGCGTGGCCAGCAGGTCCAGGGAAGTGATTGTCCCCCTGTACTCGGCTCTGGTGAGGCCGCACCTTGAGTACTGTGTTCAGTTTTGGGCCCCTCACTACAAGAAGGACATGGAGGTGCTCGAGCGAATCCGGAGAAGGGCTACGAAGCTGGTGAAGGGTCTGGAGAACAAGTGTTACGAGGAGCAGCTGAGGGAGCTGGGACTATTTAGCCTGGAGAAGAGGAGGCTCAGGGGCGACCTTATTGCACTCTACAGGTACCTGAAAGGAGGCTGTAGTGAGGTGGCGGTTGGTCTATTCTCCCATATGCCTGGTGACAGGACGAGGCAGAATGGGCTAAAGTTGCACCAGGGGAGGTTTAGGTTGGATGGTAGGAAGAACTTCTTTACTGAACGGGTTGTTAGTCACTGGAATAGGCTGCCCAGGGAAGTGGTTGAGTCACCATCCCTGGAGGTCTTTAAAAGACGTTTAGATGTAGAGCTTAGGGATATGGTTTAGGGGATGATTTGTTAGTGTTAGGTCAGAGGTTGGACTCGGTGATCTTGGAGGTCTCTTCCAACCTAGACTTTTCTGTGATCCTGTGATTTCTGTGATTCTGTGATTTCTGTACCATGAGGGTGGTCAGACACTGGAACAAGCATCCCAGAGGGGTGGTTGGTGCCCCAAGCCTGTCAGTGTTCAAGGGACATTTGGATAATGCCTTCAATAACATGATTTAGCTTTGGGGTAGCCCATTGGCATCTTGAGGAAAAAACAGCAGCTGTGCAACACTTAAATTTGTCCTTTGTGACACAGAGCGTATCAATGTTCAGGTCTCACTGATTTGGTCAGCAATTAGCATGGAGCTAAAATCCTTTAACCTGTAGGATAACATAACCAACATGCCTTCAGGAAGCTGCTTTTCCCCTTGAGCTGCCCTTCATTCATTCATGAAGGCTGAGAGGGAATAGACAAGATACATCAACAAAGTTGGTGCCTCACTCTCAACTAGCATGGTGTTGGTAGAAATTGGCCAGAATTAGGTGGCTTGTTGTGATGCAAGAAGCAAGTTATACTGTTTGTACTGAATGAGCAAACTGGCATCCTAAGGCAAGGTGGCTGCATTCATCACTGGGATTTCTAAATACAATGCTCTGACAGCTCAATAGGAAACTACTTCTATTTATAATATGAATAGCCTCTCTCCTTGAAAGACAACAGGGAAAATCCTAAGACACGACCACACATCTGTGTTAGGTCATTCCCACGGACCACCCCATTCAAGGATCCTCCTGCTGAGGTGCCCTCCTTGATTTACCCCAGCCACTGAATTTGAGGGTATATAAATGCCTTCCCCATCCTAGACAGGACATGGATGCATCACTTCGAAGAATTTGGTAGGGTACATTCCTGTGCTTGCACAATTAAATTGCAAATAGACATTAGCTCAAAGAATTTCTAGTCTTTGTCAGAGAGTTAAGTAATGCTCAGAAAAGCTTGGTAATGGGTGAAGGAAAGTAAAGAAAATGAACCAAACCTGCCATTGTGCAGCTGAAAGGTTCCTCTTCTGTGTCATGCTGAGGATAGGAGGAAGAACCAAATCAACATAATTTGGTATTCTCTTCATTAAAAAAATAAAAATAAATTAAAAAATCAATTTAACCATTGCAGGGTTTTTCTTTCTTTCTCTTTCTTTCTTTCCTTCTCTCTTTCTTTCCTTCTCTCTTTCTTTCTTTCTCTTTCTCTTTCTTTCTTTCTTTCTTTCTTTCTTTCTTTCTTTCTTTCTCTCTTTCTTTCTTTCTTTCTTTCTTTCTTTCTTTATTTCTTTCTTTCTTTCTTTCCTTCTTTCTTTCCTTCCTTCCTTCTTTCTTTCTTTCCTTCCTTCTTTCTTTCTTTCTTTCTTTCTTTCTTTCTTTCTTTCTTTCTTTCTTTCTTTCTTTCTTTCTTTCTTTCCTTCTTTCTTTCTTTCTTTCTCTTTCCTTCTTTCTTTCCTTCTTTCTTTCTTTCTTTCTTTCTTTCTTTCTTTCTTTCTTTCTTTCT
>CM021797.1:67114919-67126545 GCA_011076525.1 Nettapus auritus | reverse complement strand
TTCTTTTCTTTTCTTTTCTTTTCTTTTCTTTTCTTTTCTTTCTTTTCTTCCTCCTGTCTTCATTTGCACAAAATACCAGTGTCTTCTGAAAGTGTTTGCACTAAAAAAAACTGCAGAATTTTATGACTGGCTATTTTAATGGCAGATAGTTAAACAGTTAGTAACATACTTACTGTTAGAAATTATATCTTGAGGGCTTTTTAATGCTTTCAAACAGTCTGTAATACCTTCTGTAAAAGTTTCTCTATGACTTCAATTGTAGAGTTCTTGTGCTGAATACACCATCATCTAGGCCCTCTGTCATGACTTTAATCCTCTTGCTTTGTGGGCATCCAATTTAGTGATGCTGTGGTGAGAACAGATGGGCCAAATGCTCTGCAGAAGCAGCCTTCAGTTAGATTGCACAAGGGTCAGCTGCCAGAATATTGCAAAACGAGGAGGAAAGAGCTGTCCCTGTCTTCAGAACTAGCAGATCAACCCTTTGACTAAGGAGAAACTAAAAATCTAGGAAATGGCCAACCTCTTTATTATGCTGAGACTTCATCTAAGATTTGTTGTGAAACCATTTTGCATGAATTAGTTCTAAAGACTTCTCCCTCCACCATTCCTTACAAGCCTTAATTAACTAAATATTTAATCGTAGCACAAAGTGGACACACTGCTGATTGAAGCATATACACAGGTAGGAAAAGAAAAGGAGCATTCCTTCATGGTTCATTTGTAGAAAAGCATGTGGGGCAATGAAAATAATGAAGAAAAGAAGGGGCTAATTTAGGGATTAAAGCTCAAGAGCGATTTAGTAACACTAGATGTAAAAGCTTAGCCTTTTGGCAAGATTATCGTCAGAATTTCTTCTCCAAGTACATGTGTTCAGGTTTTACTGAGGTGGGAGGTAGGAACATTAAACAAACAAACAAAAACAGATTAACTTAAAATCCAATTTATTCTTCAGAGTACCTGCTAATATCTGAGAAAAAAATACGACTGTTGATCTTTAAAATGCATTTTTTTTTAACCCAACACACTGTGCTATTTGAAAGGCTGATGATCTTCCCTTTGTGCCCATATTATTTTCTTCTCTTTACACCCTTGTGGAGAAAATTTCCCATAGATCTAAAGCAGATGATCCATATGTGCCAGTATATTTTACATCTGTCCTCAGTTTCACTTGAATCCTAGAAATTCTAGGGGCAGCAAGGCACAACATAAAAATTAGCTTTACATGACCTGCTTGTGGCATGGGTCAGCTGGGGAGGATGCAGCTGATCTTCAGAAAAGGACTACGTACAAGGAGTGAAAAGCCAGGTCAAAACAGAGCCCTAAGTACTGGCTAATATGTACAAAAGCAAAAAAGTAAGGAGCACAAAAGACATTACTTCACATTCTTGCTACAGGATAATGCCAGTGAAGTTGGAAATGCACACAGAACAGACAGCTGATAAGGCAGAAAGAGTTTAGTGACGATTTACCTCTAAATCACAGACCCATAGAATCATTTACATTGGATAAGACTGCTGAGTTCATCTTGTCCAACCTTTAACCTGCCAAGTCCACCATTGAACCATGTCACTAAGCACCACACCTACACAGCTTTTGAAGACTTCCAGGGATGGTGACTACTTCCCTGGGCAGCCTATTCCAATACTTCACAACAATTTCGGTGAAGAATTTTTTCCTAATATCCAACCCAAACCTCCCCTGGTGCAACTTGAGGCCATTTCCTCTTGTCTTATCACTTGTTGCGTGGGAGAAGAGCCTGGTCCCCACCTCCTTTTGAGGACAATAAAAAATTGATTTGTAGATACATAAACAAGAATATAAGAACTAAGGAGAATCTGTGTCTTGTTGATAAGGGGGGAAATATAGTGACAACAGAGGAAGAAAAGGCTGAGGTACTTAATGCCTTCTTTGCCTCAGTCTTTAGCAGCAAGACAAGATGTTCTCTGGGTAGCCAGCACCCAGAGCTGGCAGATAGGGATGGGAAGCAGTATGAAATCCTCAAAATCGAAGAGGAAATGGTTAGAGACCTGCTACTCCGCTTAAATGCACACAAGTCTATGGGATCAGACGGGATCCACCCAAGGGTGATCAAGGAGCTCATAACATTTGGATGTGTTTAACATTTTAATTAATAGCTAGGTATCTTACTGTGGTGTTTTTACCCTTCTGGGCAGCTAAACTCCACGATATCCATTCTTTCACTGTCTCTTCTCAAAGGAAAAGGGGGAACAATATGATGGAAATGGCTCAAGGGTTGAGATAAGGAGAGGTAGATCTCTCAACAGTTATTGTGACAGGCAAAACAGACTCAGCGTAGGGAGATTAATGAGATTTATTACCTATTACTAATGAGTTAGAGCAGTGAGAAACAGATAAAAAAGAAGAAGAACAACAAAAACTACAAACACCTTCCCCCAACCATCCTCTTCCACTTCCTGCCCATGAGTGGTGGAGGGGAATGGGCAATGGGGGCTGAGGTCAGTCTGCAACACTTTGGCTCCACTGCTCATTCACCATCTGTCCTCTCTACCTCTGCTCCACCGGGGGCTCCTCCACAGGCTGCAGCATGGAGGTCTGCTCCATGAGAGACCCATGGGCTGCAGGGGGACAGCCTGCTCCATCAGGGGCCTCTCCACAGGCTGCAGGGGAGCTTGTGCTGCGTGCCTGGAGCACCTCCTGCCCTCCTGCTGCACTGCCCTTAGGGGCTGCAGGGCTGGCTCCCGTCCCTCTCTCCCAGCTGCTGTTGCCCAGCTCTTCTTTCCCTTCCTTAACTCTGCTCTCCCAGAGGCCCACCCAGCATCGCTCATGGCTCAGCTCTGGCCAGCGGCAGATCCCTTTTGGAGCAGCTGGAGCTGGCTCTGCTCTGACATGGGGCAACTGCTGGGCTCTGCTCAGAGAGGCCACCCCTGCAGCCCCCTGCTACCAAAACCTTGCCATGTAAACCCAATGCACTTACTTAGGCCACCAGAATATAGGACTCTATGGTAATTTCCTTTGTAAAAGACATAAGTTATTTTTCTCAAGATACAGGGAAAAGGCAAGAACTCATTTTTCAAAGCTTTGTAGCTGACTAATGTTTTACCACCTTTTGTTTTTCTCTCCGAACAGTGACATTAAGTCAGAATCAAAAAGGTTTGGATTTCTTTTCCTAAGTATGATGCTCGTTTTACTTACTCCATATTTTTTTCTCTATTGCTTTTCAACACCAACAGGAGCTACTCAGCTACTTGCTGTAACGTCAGTTATTGTACAACAAAATATAAAGGAGCAGATCAATCATTGTAAGCTTTCAAAAGAATATTTTCAGTTCACAGGCCCTGTCTGCCAAGCAGTTGAGAAACATGATCAAGAAAATGTTTAGTATGGTAATGATCCAAGTCATCTGCTTAATTATTGCCTTTGTAACTGGCAGTGTGAAAATGCAGCATTACTCCAGTCCCAGTGCAAACATAAATCATAGAATCATAGAATATCCTGAGCTGGAAGGGACCCATAAGGATCACCAAGTCCAACTTCTTGCACCGCACTGGTCTATCCAAAATTTTAGACCATGTGACTAAGAGCATAGTCCAAATGTTTCTTAAATTCATACAGGCTTGGTGCAGTGACTACTTCACTGGGGAGCCTGTTCCAGTGTGCAAACACTCTCTCAGTGAAGAAGCTCCTCCTGATGTCTAGTTCAAGCTTCTCCTGCCTCAGCTTAACCCTATTCCTGCGGGTCCTATCACTGGTGTTTATGGAGAACAGGTCACCTGCCTCTCCACTCCCCCTCGCGAGGAAGTCGTAGACCGCAGTGAGGTCTCCCCTCAACCTCCTCTTCTCCAGGCTGAACAGGCCCAGTGACCTCAGCCGCTCCTCATATGTCTTCCCCTCCAGGCCCTTCACCATCTTCATCACCCTGCTCTGGACACTCTGCAACAGCTGAATGTCCTTTTTGTACTGTGGTGCCCAGAACTGCACACACTACTCAAGGTGAGGCTGCACCAGCGCAGAGTAGAGCGGGATGATCACTTCCCTCACCCTACTAGCGATGCCATGCTTGATGCACCCCAGGATACGGTTGGCCCTCCTGGCTGCCAGGGCACACTGCTGGCTCAATGCTGATGTTTCTTCTTCTTGCATGATTCAGCTGCTGGGAGAGTATCCTTTTGTTGTTGTTTGTTTACAGCCTAGGCAGTGTGAATTAGTGTTATGTATATTAAGAAAAGTATTCCTTGGAAACTTATTCCAGTGAAGAAAGATACCTGGTTTTGCTTCAAGTAACAGGTTTTATATTGTGCCATTGACAGAGACACAGTTCAAATAATTGAATATATCTTGGCAACTATGCCTAGCCCTAGCAGAAAAGGGAGAGCATATATTTTAAGAAAAATAAGACAGTTCAGTTTGGTTCTTACATGACAAACTTTGCACTACAGGTGAAAATTGATAGTATTTTTATTTTTATTTTTTTCTTTGTGGCTCCTGAGAAATAACTGAGTATGCAGATTGAGACAAATCCCTCACTGGGAGTGGAGTTTGGTTCCTTCAGCTACAGCATTGCTTTTAATGCCATGCATCCCTGTTTCCAAGAGGCTGAACACTGAAATATACCCTTAATCTCAGCTGGAATAGTAATTATTCCATAAGCTTGATAATTGAGTATTTCTTGTCTATTCAGTCAGGTGTAAAATAGCCTGATTTTCATGGATGGAAAAAGCATTCAGTTCTCCTGTCTTATTTGCTTTTATGATCACAATCACCACACTTGCTGTGACTTTAGGTCTTCATTACTCTTCCTTATTACCTCCATTTTACAAAAAGGTAAATAAGGCATAACTAAGACCTAGAGATAAATGTCCGTATTTTGTACTCATTGCAGTTTCTGTGGCTTTCTGCTTTCATTCCTGTGAGTAGAGATATGGGGCGCACTGTTGGGTTGCCTACGTTGCCATGAGTGGCTTATGGCAGTAGTGGAAGATCTTTGTGGATTTTCCATCTACCCATTTGACCATCTTATTCTAATTTAAGTCAACAAGCAGTGCAATGCACACCACTTGTCTAAAACAAAACAAAACAAAACAAAACCACCAACCAAAACAACACACAATATATTCAGGCTATGACATTTAAATATTTTGTGAATTATATATCTCTTCTGAGACAACTGTAGTTTCTCTAGCTGAAATCCTGATCTCCCTCTGGCTATTCCTCTACCTCTTGACTCTTTGCCAGAGTAGCAGAAGACAAAACACGATGAACACAGTGTACTTTGTATTTCTGGGTAAAGCACTCATCAGAATTATAATCAGTCATACCTGCCCCTTGTCTATCAATTGTGGAAATGCTGCACTGAGTCTTTTACAAAGATACTGGGTTTTCACAGAATCACAAAATCCCTGTGGTGGGAAGAGGCCTCTGGTGGTCATTTGGTCCAACCCCTTCATAAAGCAGGGGTACCCAGAGATGGCTGCCAAGACTCCAGGTGAAGATAGACATGCTACATCTACTGAAGAAGGCCAGCTTGGAAGAGCTGAGAGTTGAGTTACTATTCCACTCAGGTCTGTACCATGATATGGTGAAATCAGTGAATGACATGGACATAAACCAGGCATAATCAAACAGTAAACTGGGTTCACAGCTTTGACTTTAGTAGACAAATTAACAGAATGAACTGAAATTTTAAAGGAGGGTCTTGTGTGAAAAATATACAGCCATACCTATTTTTTCATCTGTGTTCAGAGATAACTTTTTAGATTCAGTCTGTCTGCATTACACCTGACAAGAAACAAGAAAAGACAGCCTAGACAAAAGTGATACACAAGTGATCTTAGTTTAAGTGCAGCTTCTTTATACAGTAGCCAGGATGCAGACAAGAATGAGGATATTTGTAAGGCAGTTATCTTTTCACCATCTCTATAAATCAAAATTTAGTTTTGAAAAACCTATTCTGCAGGCTTGAACTGGAGAGAGAGCCCATTTGATACATCTGTTTTTCAGAGCCCCCAGTCACCCTCAAAAAGATGTGTGATAGCTTAGGTTTCAACAGTCATGAAGAAGGATGTGTTACAAATATTAATGACAGACAAATGAAGAATTAAAAACAACAACAACAACAACAACAAAAACCCACACACTAGAAGTAAGGATCATACTTTTTAACAGTAAGGTCAAATGAAACAGTTTACTAAGAAGAGGTGGATTTCTCATTAATTTGTAGTCTTTAAGAATCAAAGCCATGACTGTAGTTTAAATAAAACATATTGGACTTGAAGGGAGAGAAAGTGGATTGTGTTCTTCAGCCTATAATTTACAGGAGGTCAGACCAGATTAGCTTAATTGTTAGTTTTGACCTTTAAATGTGTATTCAAGAGCACAAATACCCTCACATGTACTAAAATCAGGAGTGAAATTCTGAAGAAGAAACCTCTTAGTTCAAATTTGGCACCTGCTGAACAGGAACATTCACAAGTTTAAATGGAGTAGCTCTTCAGCTGACGAGAACCACAAGTCATAGAAGGAACAGAATGAGCCAAGCCCTGAATTTTGGGCAGTATGGTAAATGAAATCATTTCTATTGAGGTTTTAAATAATCACACCCTCTTGGGACCCAGTCCCATGGCAATGCCTCCATTTGATCAGACCTGCTCACCACTGGGGATATTGAACACTGCTCAAGAGAAGGAAGATGCTAATTTCTTAAATACGAATATCTATTTCCAAACAACAGATAGACACAGAGCTAAGTTTCCTCTGAGCCTTTTGCACTGAGAACACATTTCTTTTAAAACTGCTAGGCCTGTGAGTGACTTCTGGCTTGGGGCTGCAGGAGAGAGAAAAAAAGGTCATGTCTTCTCTTATAGAATCAAGTTATACGGAAGAGTTGTTGACAACAGCTGTTAGCATTACACACTTGTTGCCTTGTAACTGAACAAGATGCCACTTAGGATAGTAAGACTGCTTCAAGGAAAGCTTTATTTCATTGCTTGCTTGGCATTAATACAAAACAACAACAACAACATCAAACAGAAACAAAAAACAAAAACCAACCAACCAAACAAAAAACAACAAAATCCCCATACTACCAGACAAAAGACAATTTACATGGTTGTTGAGTAGCGCATTCTTCCAGATAGCCAATCCACAGTTACATTTCATGGGTACATAAAGTCTAAGTAACACAGTGAAAGCAAGCCTTGTAATGTCAACAAGTCAATTTAATATTAAAGACAAATAAACAATCAAAAAAAAAAAAAAAAGTGCTCCTGTGACAAATTTTTTCAAAGTCTGAAAATGATGGAATGGAAAATGTTACTACCTCAGCAGAACTGGATGAAATAGTCTGTCAGTTGCTAACCAAACAAAGCTGTAAATGCTTTTTTTGCTCACTGACAGATTGGTCTTTTTTTTAGCATCAGTGAAGATTTTTCATATCTTTATATTTTCTTTTCATATCTTCATATTTTCATATGTGAAGATTTTTCATCTTGTCTAAAGATAGCGACATGTCCAAAATCTCACAAAATCTGCTTCCTAAAACTGTATTTTATTTTACTGGGATTTTTCAAATTTTCTTGCATTTTGAAGAGTGAAATGCCTGACAGCAGAAAAGCTTGTATGCCTCATTCTGGAAAAAACAAGTCATGATTCCTGTGCCCAAATTCAGCTTCTTGAGAGAGTTTTCAGAAACCCAAATAATCACCCACAACCACAATTAGCATTACCTGCTCTTAGCAACTCTGAGTGCAGTGCCTAAAGTCACAAAGTCAGAAGCTTAGGAATTCCAGGGTTAGAGAATGAAAACACATTTCAAAGCTGATCTTTATTATTATTATTATTATTATTATTTTTCCCCACAGATGGCAAGCTCTAGAAATTCAATACTAATGGAAAAAGAAGAGCATAGCAACTTTCTGTCACTGTGTTAAGTCTCCCAGACAACTGAGTCATTCTGAGCTTATTACTTCTGTGATAGTTTTGGATGACACAGACCTGTGATTTGTTTCACTCAGTGGGCAACCATAACAGTAGGTAGGCTCAATTGATCTTTATACTCCTCCCTGAGTTCAAATCCAAAGGGGTGAATGCAGGTGCCTTTTCTTTGTATTTATCTTATATTGTAGTCTTTACATCAGACTCCTGAGGATATATTTAATGGAGATTCTGATCCACTTGGGAACTCAAAATCCCTTCTGCACCCCAGGAAAGTAATTCTGTCTAAAAGAAGACAAGATTTCAGTGGTCACTGAGTAAAGAAGAGAATCCATAAAACCGATATGTAAAGCAACTGGCAGCTGGACAATTTTATTAGTTATGAACATCAATGAACATAATACCTTCACAATACAGTCCTGCAAACTGCTTGGTTTGACCAGCTTCTCCACCTTGACATGGGGCTCCAAACCAACACTTTTCTACAGGTCAGAGAGTCAATTTCTGAGTGAATACCTTTCTGTAGGAATTGTGCCAAACACTCACAGGTCAACAGAATCAACTAGAAAATATCTGTAAATTTATTCCAAATCAGACAGTCATGAGACATCAGAAAAGTACTGATCCACACAAGTATCTGTCATGCAAATACTGTTACAAGCAGCATAAATCTGCACAGCTGTATTATCTTTAAGGCATTGTGCCTTTGCACAGTTATAACCTGCTCGGCAATGCTGATGGCTAGTGCAATATGGCTGTTTGTTTCAAAGAGCTATCGATGGACTTAGCAGCTTCTGTCAGGGAAGATCTAAAAGAAAATATTGTACTGGTGTCCCTCAGAAAATCGCTTTAAATTTTAAAGAAAGTCCTTAAAGCACTCATCATATTTATGTTTGTCTGAGATGACTTTCCATTGGTTAATGGTAAGCTTAGTTGGCTTCACTGTGAGTAGAGAAGACATGAATTTCAATATGTTATTATTTCTTCCAAGAAACTTCAACTAACAAAGTGTACGGTCAAGTGTTAAAAATGTCCTTTTAAAAATGCCCCCCCAAATTTGCCTGCCATAAGAAGTCTCTGCACAATGGAAATACACTTCCTGTTACATAGGGGAAAATAGTTTACTTTTAACAATTAGATTAGAGCAGGTTTCCCAAAATGGTTGTGGAGTCTCCCTCCCTGGATGTAGTGGCTATGTGGATGTAGTCCTGGACAAGCTGATGCAAGTGTCCCTGCTTGAACAGGGGGTTGGATCTGATGACCTCAGCCTGTCTGTACTTCTATGATCTTTAGTCACTCAGCTACAGACAGATGGTGGCAAAGACTAAACCACTATTCACATTTAAGTTCTCCTTAAGTTCTTCCTCCTAAAAGGAAAAAAATGGGGGGGGGGGGGGGGGAATAATTTTCCTCATTTTCTGACAAGTTCATTAGCTATTATTATTTATTTCAGCTCTGCTCTGCTGCAGTATATATGCATGATGAGGTTTACACACACAATGCCCACAGTGAAGCATGAATTACTGAAGCCATTTGGGTAACTGTTGATATCTCAAATATTTAGGTACAAATCCTCCAAAGTCTAGCAAATAAATCGGCATTTGCTTTTATTTTGAACTAAATAGTAAATAGTAGCAAAGGCAAAGACAACACTGAACTTTGAATTCTACACCAGTACCACAATGGTTTGCAGAAAAGCATGCCTCGGTATGCAGGAATCCTTCAAGGAGAAAATACATAGTTTTCTGGGAAAAAAAAGGAAACTGCTGGAACTAGATGGTTTCTAAGGTCTTTCCAACCCAAGCTACTCTACGACTCTATGAAATTAAGTGTCTATAGCACTTCTTCACAACCACATATTATTTCATTAGAATGGATTTTTATTTTATTTTCTCAAAATGGAATTCCATTTTCTTCATTTTGAACTGGGCAGTGGAAGTAGCAATGGCTACTACTAGTCATTACTGAGACACATGCCTGTCTATAAAATTTCTTCAGATGCTTTTCAGATCCATTTAACCTCTCTTCAGTTGCAAAAGATCTTTTTAAAAAGTGCTTGCACTCTTTGGACTGGAAACATAAACTTGTGCTCAGCTGCCTTAATGATTTATGGGTCCTAAAACACAGCACATTTTACAAGACACAGTCTGTTTTACAAGTCCCATAATTCAGCACAATATAAATAATCCCATCTACTAGTAATAGGTCCATTGGCTTTCTGAATTTATTAACTCTCAGTCAGTTCTTGCCTCAGTCTCATTAGATTTGTTGGTGTACTTATATCTGTTCTTGCCCAGGTGTCAGTGTAGTTATGCTTTCCTCTCTCTGAGGACAGCCAACTACAGACTTCTCAGTGGATTAGGCAAGACTAAGTTTTGTCACCTCCAGGAAGAAAGCAAACAAATGGTGCTGTCAGATACTGTTTTACACATGCATTAAGAATGTTTCATCAAAAAATAAACAAACACACACACACAAAACAAACACAAAAACAAAACAAACAAAAAACCAAACCAAACAACAACAACAACAAAAAAAAACCACAAACCTGACCCATGCATGTGAAGTACACTTATTTGGAGTGTTCTTTCATAATGAACTTAACATCTGAAGTAAAACCATCACGTCAAAAGACGTGATGTATAATGTACCTAACAGAAATCTGGAATAAATAAGTGTATCTGTTTAAGGAAAATAGTGTTTTATGAGACATATTCAATCATCCAGGTGAAGAAATGCTGAGCTCAGGATTCTGCAACTCTGGCATTATATCATTGTCTTGATCTCTTCAAATTCTGACATGCCTTCTAATATTGAATTTCAATTATTAAAGCCATTGATTTAAAACAAATGGGGCATCAGATTTTCCATGCTGATGCTGACTCCATGCACTGAACCAACTAGCTAATATGAGATACCAAATACCACTCTTACTCTGTCAAAATTTGTGTGCTACCTCGGGACAGAACGGCATACAATTGGCTAGACAGCACGTCTCTGGAACTCTTAATTCAGTGCAAGAGGTGTTGGCAGGTATTGCCTGTTCACCTCTCTCACAGCCACAGGCACCATTTCAAAAGCCTGTTCTTTTGATATCAAGTGAACTGTCCAAGCAGGGAGTAGGTTTTACGTATTAGAAGAAAGCAGCATAATATGCTTCTTTTTCCTGACCATCCATGGAAAAAAAATAGAAAAGATCAAAAAAGACGAAAATTTTACAATCCAAAATTTTCAGTTAGGATGATGTATATTCCTACATAAATAGCAGCAACAACAAGAACAACTCAGAAAGCCTTCTTTCAGCATCCATAGATTCAGACAGTTCATGGCACCAGGGAATATCTGCTGCCAGGCTTCTCAGATACTTCTCAAGTGACCAGACCTCCTATTACCAAGGCATTGAAGGGACCACATATTGTAGTTAACAACATAATCTACACTATGTCCTGAGAAGTCTGTGGAAGACATTTAGGGAATATATGTCTTTCTCTGCTTGCTATTCCCAAACTTTGCTTTTGAGGCATTGCTAGTACAAATATAGAAAGCATAAGCCCCTTCCAGCAATTTTCTCGTACTAGGAATGTATTTGACCTCCTTAAAAATGCCATACTTTTTCCTCCCATGGAAAATAGAGAGAAAAAGAAAGAAGATACAATTTACTCCTAAAAAAAAAAAAAAAAAAAAAAAAAAAAAAAAAAAAAAAAAAAAATTTTTT
>CM021797.1:67081139-67113514 GCA_011076525.1 Nettapus auritus | reverse complement strand
TTCTGTTTACCATTAAAGAAAGAAAAATAGATACACATCAAACATAATTCTCAAACATCTCTTACAGCCACCAGCTGCTGTACTTTTTGATGATTACAAAGTCAGCACAGAGTTCCCCTTAAACCAGTACTGAAATGCTTTCCCACCCATTCTTCACACAGGGTGCAGTTTAATGGATTCAATGCCAGTAACATCAAAAAATGCATACTGCAGCATGTTGTCTTCTGTGTGCTCTCAGGTGAATCACCTTATGGATGTCCTCCCCACACTGGGGCCAGAACAAGGATACCAAGAGGAGTTCAAGCTCCATCAGAGTGTCTTCTACCCAACTCCTTCCATCAAACTTCCTTTTTCCAATCTCACTGATCAAACCACTGCTTTCCAACCCCATGCCTTAATCCTCAGCACCTGCAAACCAGACCTGACATGAAGAGGAGGTCATCCAAGGTCCTTGGCATGGACAGAAGCCTGTCCTGGCTCCTGCCCTGACCCATGAAGCCATGTCACTCTAACACTGGTGGGGACACTGCAAAATTGACAGCTTTGCTGACCTCTGCCAACAAACGACACCATCTTGCCAGGTTCCTATGGTGAGTCCTAAGTGTAGACGGAGGCTGGTGCTGATACAGTCACTTGCGCTGCCCCTTTTCTCCATACAAATCCTGAGGACAAACAGCAGATTTCAGTCTCCAAGACCTTTGGACCAGGATGATGGTATTCTAGTTTGAAATTGACTTCAAAGCATTAAACTCTATTTGTTGTCCCAACAGAAAGACAATCCCATCAAGCAGGCAATTTCTGTGTTCTTATGGCAGCTTTGATGCTGGGTGTGAAGATGTTGTGTTTCTTAGAGCAAACACATGAAGTGCCAGACATTTGCTGACTCTGAGGTTCTTGGTTTGTCACTGAGTTTAACACAAGCAAAGCTCTTGTTATGGTTGGCGGTCCTAACCAGAAATGAGCTTTTAATAGAACTACTTCTTCAGCCTGCAACTCATGCCCTTCAAAAGATTCACCATTTCCTTAAAATAACATCTTAATAAATTAGCTAATGTCACAGCTCTGCCAAGTGCAGCAATGAATACACATCTCAAGAGCAGCACAAGAGCTCAACGGCAGCAATGATGCTTACACATCACTACTGTAACCACATTTTTCTAAGTTTTTCCCCATTTACTCTTCTTTCTTCTGGAGATAACAATGTCCTGCATTTACTAAAGAACTCCATGTATTCATCCTCTGTCACAGCCCTGAGTATTCAGCAATAAGTCTGTCTCCCACAATGAAAACATACATTTAAATACTACTGACACAATGAACAATTTAAATTTTTCTTCAGTAGAGATATGTGGCAGAATTGGTATTTTTATGTAGCAGCCTTGTGGATTATGTACGTGTTTAGTGTGGTCCTAGATTTTTTCCTCCCCACCAATATCAAATTACTCTATAGTGAATAAAAGGTAATTGCTTAGAACACTTACTCAATATGTTGCAAACAATGCTAAGAAAAAATGAAAGTTTTCTTAAGGAGTGAAATGGTGAAAATTGAAATAGTGCTTATGTGGTTGACTTATAAATTATATTAATAGTAATTCAATCCCACATCAATACTAATAGCAATAACACATAATAGAACTATATTATAGCTCAGTATTACTTGCAGTGAGGTAGATGTTTAGTAATATAACAGTCAACTGCTAGGTAGCTATTTAAGCTTTTATTAGATTTTCAAAGGTGTGTTGCCTAATCAATTAATAACATAGCCAGGCTCTTCTTCCTTACACCTATCCTAATCCTCACAGTAATCATATGGAGAGGCACATCTTTCACTGGGGACAATAGAAATGGACCCTGAGCTGAGGGAAGATTCAAGGTCAGGAAACTGCTGTTTTCCTGGAAGCATATGGTGACATCTCCATCCTCAGAGGGCCTGGACCTGGCTGGGTGAAGCCCTGAGCAGCCCCGTCTGGCCCCATGTCTCAGCCTGCTCTGGGCAGGGGGCAGGCTGAAGGCTCCCGTGGTCCTTGCCCACCTGAACTGCCAGATGATCCTATCACCATGAAGGGGAGAATATAATGTCTCACAGACAGTGGAACCTGCTCATTCCCTTTTCTACAGGAAAATATACCCTCATGCTGCCACTGACTTGTAACCCGTGTCCCTTGGAGACGGCAGACTTACAAAGAAACAATGAGGTCCCAGGTGCCTCTTGAGGAGTGACTTTTGTGTTGTGCAAGAGGAATTATAGAGCTCAGAAAAATCAATACTCTGCATGATTTCAGATGCATCCATTAGCCAGGACACAAATGCTAATTTCAGAAACGAATGCCTGCAGCTCACAGTGAGTCTCTTTGACATGATACCCCAGTGTGCTAAGCAAGGAACAGGACCACATATGCTCACAGAGTTGTGTCCAGATGAACCACATCGTCTTATATTCTGCTCTCTCACTACTAAAAATGTGTAGTGCTCTCTGTTGCAGGGCTCAGGACTTCATTTCTACTATTTCATTGTTGCCTGTTGCTATGTTATTCCCTTTCTGTCTTCTTGTCATTTGTATATTTTCTACCCAGAAAAAGGATGGTACTAATTTTCTCACAGAATTGGTCCCATTAGCTATTGCAGAATAATTAAGAAGATACCATTCTTCTAAATCCTGTTGGGTTATTGAGAGATCTCAAGTAGGACTAAAGAACTGAAAAGGCATCATGAGATCAAGATCAGGAGTAACAAAGTGGTTTCTGCACCTCTCCTGAGATTTTGTAGCAGATGGATGAATGCTGCTTCCTTAGGTGGAACATATTCTGTCTATTAATACTACTCTGTGGTTTGATATTTGCTAGCCTATGAAATGGTGATGTGATGAAGGTGTGTAGCTTGTACACCCTCCTTTGTTTGATGTTGCTCCCCCAGCCCGTTCCTGAGGGATAGTTTTGGGGATCAGGTGCTCTCAGAAAGTGTCCTGTTGAATGCAGGTATAACCCAGGTACAGCTACAAATCGCTACCTGAAATATTTTACATGTGAGGATTAAGAACAGTTTTCAAACTTGTATGCCTAGTCTGATTTGCCTAATTTCACCCTTGTGCCTTCAGAAAGGGCAGTTGAATGCTGAAGTTTCTCCCCCAGGGATACTTTGTTCCTTGCAGTGTCCTCAGCAGTTTGCAGCATGCACAGACTCCTGCTCAGGTTTACAAGGCCAAAGAGCACAAGAACAAGTATGTCTGAGACCTAAAAGAGCTCTATGATGACTGCATGATGCTATACGGATGGTGCATGGTTAACAAATCAGTGCAAAATGACTTAGATCTGCCAAGCCCCTGGTATGGGAGGCTAGACTTGACTGTAACTAATATATTATGCTGTAGCTCCCTCTGCTGATCCAGACTCGTATCAGACCTAACTGCAACTTTCTGATCACAGTTTGCTTTCTGCAGAATGAATTTGAGATCTTTAAAACTCCGTTTTATAAGCTACTCAATAACTGATCACTTTACAAAGAATAATTAATTAGTAAAGATTAATTAAATGTAACCATTACATTCAGAAAACTCTGCAGTAACCTGTATGAGGAGCATCACCACAGTGCCTGGTGTATCTCTGGCAGCCTCCACTTGCAGGATTCTCACATGCCTCATGCTCTGAAGCAAGGTTGCAGGACAGCATATTTCTCTCATTCTTCTTCCTTGGCGACTCCTCTGCTTGATCCCATTGCAGGTTAACCTGTAATAGCATCTGGTGCCTTTTGGAAGTGGTGTTTGGCATGAGATGTTTTACCTCTCAGGGGAAGAATGTGGTCTTTGTGGCTTAATTTCCCCCCCCCCCCCTCCCCCGCCCCAAACAGTGTTTCCCTTTTCTGAAGATTTCTATACACCACCATTCATGGAAGCATGGGAAGGAACCATGCAAAGCTCTTAGAAGACAATACAGTTATGCCAGAGCTTACTTTTACCTTTGGCAAAGCAAAAAATGAGAAATAGAATAAAAGATTACCTAAATTACCTTCACCTGTACTATGTCAAGAAGTCAGCACAGTTCCTGAGTAACTTTCTAACTGAGAAACGAGCCTGGTTGCCCTCTTTTTGTTACAGATAGATTGACCCAAGAAGTTCTTACAGTTACTGTCGTTTGAAGAAGGACTGATTTTCCTCTAATCCTTCCAGCATTCCCCTGTGAAATTAACATCATCTTTCACTCCAACATATTTTGTCTGAAGCCTTTTGCATCCTCATACAATAAGGCAGAAGCTGAACTGAGGAATTTAACATACAAAAGAACAGCAGGAAGAAGCAGAAGGGTTGACAACTGCCATTAATGTTTGTGGTCAAAGAACCTGGTGAGTTTTTCCAGCAGTGAAGAGGAAAAACTCACCAAAAAAAAAAAAAAAAAAAAAAAAAAAGCCAACCTGGAAACCACATTTGAGCTTTCTTCTTAGTTTCCATGACACTACCGTCCTTCCGTCCAGGTTCTCTGTTAACCAATGTGTATGACATCTCTGCTCTCTTTTTCAGCAGGCACTTTGTACTTCACAGTTTTCTCCTCCAAAAAAATGTAAAAGCCATTGTGCCAATATATTTTCTTTTAAATTCTGTGAAGTAGTGCAAGAGAATAACAGTTATTTCTGACTGAAGGCAACTGACAGACTTGAAATTTTCATTAGCTCAATTATTTTACTCCCCACCTTTTCCTTAGATGGATCTGCAGTGGAAAACAAATCTCGGAGATAACTGTGTACACTGCCTGCATTATTCAGTAAATATGTTCCATAGGAAGCAAGAAGAAATTATGTTCAACTGATTAATGTCCATGAAGGATTTTACAAGCTAGGTGGTTCAAAGAGCTTACCTCCTATGTGAGGGAATGAACAGAAAATAATCAGAATAATCACTGGAGTCGACTTTACATGGACTTTACATGTGGCCTCAGTGAAAATAGAAATATAAGTGGATAATGCTGACTTGCATATGAGCAACAAATCTGAGCTTCAGACAGCCAGTTGGGGAGGTTTGCTGTTAACCTCATGGTTAACTGAAACAGATTTTAGAAAGCGAATGCCCTGTTCACTGGTGTCTCAAAGATTCAGGCAGTGGGATGTATGTCCTGGTCACTGTCCTTGATGGGGAGAATTTCTGCTGAAAAATAAATTAATTATTATGACTTCTACCAGATTCCATTCAGAAGAGGCACACTGGCACAAACTAATCATAATATTTCTGTGTTACAACATTCTTCATTTTTTTTTTGAATTTGTATTAGTATAAAAATTTTGAGAGGACTTGCTTATAAAATTACAGGTCTTCTCTTACAGTTCAGACTGATACAGATGCAAAGAAGAGCAGTACAGCATGAGCCCTGCAGCCTGATAGGTGGTCTATTTTTATATAAATCCTAAGATTTGGGTTTTATAAATCCTAAGTGTATGCTGTTACACTTCATGCTCTAACTCAGATGTCCCTTCTGCACAGCCTTACTGCAGAGGTGCATTTAGGCTGTTTCTTGCAGATCAAGTGTTTTCGCAATGCTGAAGATCTAATCTAATCACCTGCACCCATGGGGATACTTGGTTCCCACAGAGTGTGCCATGCTGAGAGTATGTGTTGTTATTCAGTGTTAAAACTTACCTCTATAAACACAAATGTGCAGTTCTGGTTAAAGGAACATACCCAATAACTTCTCGCTTTTCCTGAATTCTCATATGTGATCCTACTGACTGGTCACTGAAAAGTGGCTTGTGGAAATGCCATGACATGAAGACTAACTTTCCCATGAAAAACAGTGTGCCAGTCTAATTAAACACATGGAAATTTGGGTTTGACTATCAAATTGCACAAATACATTTCTGCTTTCTGGTACACTTTAGAAATAATTAATCATTTAATACATGTTCGCAGTGGTCTGCTGGCCAGAAATTTGTGGTATGTCATGGTTCATGGACTTGGAATCTAGGAAACCAGTGGTATCTGCTAGCCTCAGTAGCTTGTACAAAACGAATTTTTAAAGCAAGGCAAGATCTTCTCCCCCCAAAACAGGCTAAGAACACAAGTTCTGTGAACATGGAAGATTTGAGACACCTGGAAGGGAAAGAAGACAGCAGCTCCCATGCTGTCCTGCTCCCACAGCGTGAGCAATTCCTACCCATGTCTTATCAGGGACAAGGGCCAGGAGCTTACCTGTGCCATGGGGCAAAGACACTTGCCAGTGATGTGCCCACCCTGCGGCCAGTCATTCGGAACAAGAATGAATAAAATATTTCTAAAATTTTCACCTTTAAAACACTGTGTTGCTCATTCTGAGACAACCAATGAGTATGTATCCCATGGCATTGAAGTTAAGGTCTTCTTCAGATTTAGTAGTTCTAACCATTCTAAAAAAATGTTGAAAGTAGATTTCTAGCCAGCTGTTAATACTTTGAACTTTGAATCTGTGACATCACTGCACAGGGGTATTACTCAGCTACACAGAGACATAACTGTACATGGGAAAATGCCCCCTCACTTTGTAATTCTGTGTTCACAAGAATTATTAGTGGGCTGAGTGGATGCCACTGAGTTTTTAATGGAAAATGTAATTGGGGAGCTAGCTTGTTACCCTAGTCAGGAAACACATCTAGAAATAAATGTTGAAAATACCATAAATCCAACCCTGCTGGCTGAGCTTGTGTCTATGAAAGCTTTTCTGAGCAAATTATGAAGTCCAAAGCACTCCAGCTAATCATTTCAGATGTCATAACATCAGGTGATAAAGTAGCATGCGGAGAAATGTTTTTTGTCAGTTAGGACTGGATGAAGTAGCAGTTTGTGCTTGTGGGCAGTGCATCAAACCATTAGAGCATGC
The DNA here is from genome assembly GCA_011076525.1 of Nettapus auritus. Classification (NCBI taxonomy): domain Eukaryota; kingdom Metazoa; phylum Chordata; class Aves; order Anseriformes; family Anatidae; genus Nettapus; species Nettapus auritus. Next base: position 67,106,681 of record CM021797.1, on the reverse strand, counting down.
CTGAAAAATGTGCATCATAGTTCAGAGCAGAATTTCACTGTGGAGCTCAATTCCATTGCAACTCTGTGTAAACAACAAATTTTCAGTGTATTTTTCAAAATAAGCTAAGTGATCAAGGAACAAAGGTCCAGATTTGCAAACTGATGTAGAATCAGATGGGGCATGTGTTGAGCTCTCAAAACAGGCTCCTGATGCTTAAGCCTTAAAGCCTCAATTGTATTTTTGAATTTGTTAGGTTCCTCATTCCCCTGACAACTGATCTTTAGTGTATCGAGTGCTCTTCTTTTCTATTACTGTGATTAATCTAAAATCATAAAGTTTTTCTATATGAAAATGTATTTCACACCATCACAGCATGGCTGAGGGTGGAAAGGACCGCTGGAGGCCATCTGATCCAACCCCCTGTGTAAAGCAGGGTCAACATGGTCAGGTTTACCAGAAGCACATCCAGATGGCTTTTGAAGATCTCCAAGCAGGGAGACTCCACAGCCTCTCTGGGCAACCTCTGCCAGTGATGAATCACCTTTAGAGTGAAAAAATTATTATTGTGGTTAAGTAATATTTCCTGTATTTCAGTTTGTGTCTGTTGCTTCATGGCCTTTTAGGGGGCACTACTGAGCAGAATCTGTCTCTCTTCTTACATATTTAACCAGATATGCCTGTAAATATTTTAGATATTTTTCTTGATATCAGACATAATCAGATCAGAGCTATAGGAGAAGTATTATGGAACATTACCTATTCCCATTTGCTTGTTCATTGTCAAGGACAATTTCTGATCATAAATAACTTGTAATGATCTTGGAATGCAGCATATTTCTCTTTTATTCCCTTCTTTGTTCATCTGTCTATTGGAAATCCAAATAGCTCTTCCACCCTTTAAATGAGTCACTGCCTTTTGCATGGTTGGATTTAAAGAGACTTGACTTCTAAACAGCCTCCAGTGATTTTCAGTATATATATCTATCCTTTGTTATTAAACCACACACTGATAAACCAAATCTGTAAAGGTGTGGATTTAAGAGATTAATATGAATGATTAATATGAATCCTATTTATGTTTCTCTCACTCAACAAAAAAAAGACACTACCTCAGGCTCTCTGGAGTACTGTGCAACTAGGAGCATTCCCCTCATTACTTCAGTTTACCTATGGCTGCACAGGACCACCAAGGACAATACCAGTTCAAAAGACAAGTGAAATTCATTTCAGTAACTTAAAAAGGAACTGCATTTTCACAGGGTGTGAGGGGAACTTAATGAGGAAGTTCACAGCACAGCAGAAGAGATCTGTTCCTTAAAAGTGACAAGAGCACTTATTTGAGCCCTGTTATTCCGAGATGCAAGCAGATTAGTATTTTCTGCGTCAGAGAGGGAAGACCTATTGTTCCTATTCTCTTGAGCCAAAAAAGCCAAATGCTGTTCTGTGTTTTACAGCCTCATATTCATTCTCTGCTGGCAAAAGGATGTAGCACAAGTAGTTGTATAAACGATGTTCCTCACATTGCTGAAAGTGGCTAATTTTTATGCATAAAATAATCCATCTTCTAAATCCTGTATAAAAGAAAACCTTCTTTTGGAATGCTCAAATCACAGCCAACATAGAGACATTTAGCGAAACATACCTCTAGAGTCTATTAAGCTATTTTATAAATCAAAAAGCTGGCTCAAATTCTGGCAAAACAATATTAAACGACACTCAGACAACATCTAATTTTTCAATATATTGATGCTCAATGAATATTATTGTGGATAATTAATGATCAAATTCTAACACTGTATTCGAAAGTGTGGTAAATGTAACTGCTATAGGTTTTTTTTGTAACTTACAAAAGTAAAAAACAAAGTCAGCAGTTGGCATTGCATGATGATATAACCCATTAGAAGTCCAACAGATTTCTCCATGGGCTAATAAATTTCCTGGCTTGTCCTACCATATTTGGTTTTATTTTGCTTACCACATTTTTCTGAAAGTCTCACAGAAACTTAGAGCAGCTAAATTAAACTGAAATATGCAGCAAGTCTGACTCACAAATGCATGTGTCTTTCACATGTGGTCTTCCCAATGAGGTAATTAATGCATGGGCTTGCAAATAGATTACTAAATTTCTTCTATCATAAAAATGCCCACAGACCCCATGAAATTAACAGAAAAAGTAGTAGATAAAAGGAGAGAAACTGTGTGGCAGCAAAACTTCCAAATTATTTCAGAGTGAAACTGTAACTGCAAGAGTTTTGCACTGAGTTTCCGTCAAAAGAACGGTCGTGGCAGGTCAGAAGATGAGCCTCAAACAGCCTGGCTCCATCTAAGACACATGCCTGCACTAGCTCCATGATTTTTTTTTTTTTTTTTTTTTTTTTATTAGATCCTCAGCATAAGAGTTTGGCTCAACCACAGTGGCCAACTTCAGAAAGAAACAGCAGCCAGAAAATTCATCAGGGAATAGCTGTTCAAACTGGCTGTTTGCCCCCAGCACAGACCTTTGTCTGTGATCTATAATGCTCACTTAAATTCATCTTTGACAAAAGCAGCAATGAGTATCCGCTAAGCTGACCCACCCTCGACTATATCCTGAAGATATGATCCCCCTTTGGTCTATTCCTAACACCTGGGTCCAGCATTTCAAACACATTACTATCCCATGTCCACTGCTATGCAACCCTATGCAACCCTATCCTGAGCTTAACTCACGGAATATCCTGTTAACTCCAGGAGGGGACACAGTAATTCACAATGGGGACACGGCTCCCCTGCACACTCCAGAATGCCTTCCAACCCTTCTTTGCATATCCCCACTGCCCTCAATTTCAAGAAAGAAGTAGCTCAACCACAGAGACTCAGCCCAGGTCTGACTCCAACTCACTAGTCTTAGAAACAGTCTTGTATTAGGGCTGCCTCCTCCTTTCACAGCACAGTAACAACCCCATCTGTAACCCCAGCCATATAGTTCACCCAATAATTCAGGTTCAATCAGCAGAGAGGACAATAATTAAATAGCTTTTTGGTAGGCAAAGTACATGGAGCCTATTCCCTTCTTCCCTTCACATTTTCCCTTTTTCTCAGGTGGCTGCCAGGCCCTATCAACATCTTGGCACAGTCACCTCCTCCAAAAAGACACCAACACCTTCTAAACCCCAATATGCCCAGATCAAATCATAATGCTTTCCCAAACTGCATCTGACTCCATATTCTAAATCACATTAATTAACAAGATATACATTTTTTATCTTCCCAAAAATCTAACCCCAATGCTCATCATAGCCTTAACCTTAGAGATAGGAACTGGCTGCATTGCTCACATCAGAAGGGAATGCTCTCAGGGAAGCAGCTGCACAGCCCATCAGCATCCTCTCATCACAGCAGTTGCTTCATCTCCCCTTGAGGTCCAGAACAATTATCTCATTCAAGCTGTGCTCACAGATGGAGCTTAACTCCACTGCACCAAGATGAATGCATACACGAACAGCGGGAGGGTTGAAATCAGCTAGCATAGCCTTGGCCTCAGCATGGCTCATCTTCTGAAACATGTTATGAGCACGAGGAATTAACCATCCTGTGAAACATCTGCAGCTTACAAAACAGGTACAAAAAAGCTAATTAACACACTAAAGAGGGTGCAGCTGTACCTATCAGGGTAGTGGTAATAACAATCACTACTCGATGCTTTGACATTTGTTGATTGCTTCTTGGCACTTCCATCATGATGGTGCAGGCAGAGAGAGCTCTCGAGGAACCAGCCAAAAAGAAACTGAAACAATAGTTTTGGAAATTAACTAAACAGAAAATTAAAAAAAAAAAAAAAAAAAAAGTTTGTGTAAAGATTATGTCACACTGTCCTTTCTGCAGGATGTAAGGCTTGAAGAAAACCTGCAAGTACAGTACATCTCACCAAAACAAACTAACAAACAAACAAAAGACACCAAACCTGAAACATTTGACTACAACACCAGTTACAGTTATTCCGTACTAGAAGAAGCTAAAGCCTAACATCAGTACCAAATGTGTTCTGTGGTGAATTATAAGGTGAGTGGTAGTCATTTCACCTTAGCTAACACATCCACTGAATTATTTCAGGGCATCTAAATTGGGTTTGTTTATTTATTTATTTATTTATTTATTTTATTGCTGGGGCTACCTTCCTGTAGTCAGGGTAGTTCAGCTTCTCAAAACAGATTTTTTGAAAATGCTTAAAGAGTTATGGGAATCAGAGATTTGGAGAATATCTGAGTTGGAAGGGACCCACAAGGATCATCGAGTCCAGCTTCTGGGTTCCAAAAGGACTAACCCCCCCTCCCCCAATAAAAATAAAATAAAATAAAAATCAGACCATGTGTCTGAGAGCACTGTCCAAATGCTTCTTGAACTCCAGCAGACTCAGTGCCATGACCACTGTCCTAGGGAGCCTGTCCCAGTGCCCAACCACCCTCTTGGTGAAGAAGGATGCTGTGCCTACAGGAAAGGTATGACCTCAAAAGCACTGCAAGCTCAGTGTCTATTCACTATTTATAAAAAATGTATTATTACTTTTTTAAAGGAAAAAAATGAGCATAATAAAGGGTGAGGAGGGAGAGTGGGTAAGAAAGGGAACCCTTCAAACCTTCAGATCCTTCACATCCAATCCAAGCATACATGTGGATATTTATCCTTAATTAAGCAATTAATTCATATCGGCCGAATCAAGCCTTAAGTGCATATTACCAGTACATTCAGCACAGAGCACATAAACCTTTACATTATAGAAACCGACGTGGACCTGCAGGTCCCCGATACGTGCAGACAAACCCTGCCATGAAATTCGGAAGGAAACTTGCATAAGGAGGGCTGCCCCCTACACCAGGCTCACTCATTTGATCAGGACCAGAACTGCCACCGTCTGCCCCGTCTCCTGGAAATGCTGTTAGCCTGTCCTCACACCAACCCTCCTCTCCTCTCGTTCCTGTGTGGGCGTTTGGGGAAAACAGGAAAGGAGCAGCACATGCCTGTTTACAGTAATCATTACCAGGAACTAAGGGATAAAACTGTTTCAAATGTCATTAACTAAGCACGTACTGTTAGAGGGAGTGGGCTGGAAGGTGCAGAAATCACTCTCTTAACTGTTTCTGAGGTTCCCAGGCTGAGATCTCGATGGATGATTTTGTAGGAGATTTACCGGCACCATCTAGCGTTGGCACTAGAAAAATGCACGACGTGGCCCAACCCGGCGAAATGTCCCGGTGTACCTCTGCCACTGAGCTCGCAGAAGCTAAAAAGGTGGGAGGAAGATGTACAGACTTTGCTACTACATCGTTCATCAAGATAATGCATAAAGCAAGTGACCTCGATGACAATAAACGGCATGTCGTGTAGCCCATCTTTCTGGGAAATGAGGTACTACACGGTGACATCTTCAGCAAAATGGGCAGCTGAGGAGCCCTTACACCTTTGCTGTCCCGAGCTTTGCACTCCAGACTGGTCTTGCTGAAGCCAGTGGTTCAAGGCTGAGAATTTTATCTCTACTTTATTCATATTGCTTAGACATAACGAAGCAAGGAGAAGGTTTGTTTTCATAATTTTTAAAGACCAAGTATTAGAACAATATCTGAACACACAGGTTTTGCAGGTGAGTCTTTCATGAGCAGTGTATTTCGTATGAGCACCTGTGCACATAGCACCCACCATTATGGCAAGAAAGAGGTGTTTTTCCCAACTCCAGTCTCCCAGCCACCATATAACAGGTCTGGCAGTATCACTGTGTCCTTTACTGTGGACTCAGCAATTTGGACCTCAGGGTCCAAAACCAAAAACAAGTCAGCATTATGCATTATTACATCTTTTACCAAGTGTTTTGTGATACCTTCTGGGTACTCTTAGAATTGATATTCAGAGTTATAGTCTTGGCACAAGCCTCCAGCAACAGGTAACCTAGCCAGAGGTCAGACTGGTTTGCTCTATGTCTGCAGGAATCAATGTGAGGTATTCAAAAGTGCACAGACGGGGCCAAGAGACTGTACTGAGTCAAATAGGAAAGTCACAGGCAAATGTATGGTCAAGCATTATTATTATTATTATTTTCAGCTAAATTAAATGAGTGTTATTCTTTCACAATCCATATATACATTTATAATTATTTCCTGCATAATTTGACTAATACCTTAGCACAGAACTTCAATCTCATTTCAAGACAGAGAACTCAGAACTCAAACATAAGGGGAAAAAGTTCATTCTATGGTTAACTCCATTCTAGTCTGACTTACCAAGGGTAGCTTAGCCCATTGTTCTCAAAATTTGCCAACAATTAGTCATTTAATATTTGCTAGCTTTATTCTTAAGTAGATAAGTGAGCATTTCCTCTCTAATATTTAACATATTTCAGGCAGACTGCAATGAATTCCAGCCCTTATGAGGACGGATTTCCATCTAGAGTGAAAGTTTCTATCTTTTTTTCATCTTCAAATCCATTGTTTTTTAAAAATTTATATATGATTACAAGTGCTTGTGTGCTGTTCAGGGGAAGAAAAGGAACTTTATTTTTTTAGGTCGATCACTGAAAATAAAGAGGTTATAAAGGGAGAATCAATGAGAAAATCTGAGCACAAAGTGGTTAAAGCAAAATTAGCATTTAATATTTATTGAACTTTTAACTCAGGCTGTTTTGCTGTACTGGAAAACTTAGTGCTTCTGTGAGGTTTTGCAGTTTTCAGATTGAACACAAACTTCCTTATGCTGCTGAAAAGCTGAAAGATTATGATTATGACCAATTATGCATGCATACAAAAGGATTTATTTTTAACTTGATAATCATGGTATGATAAGACTCATTATATATATATATACTAAAAGAAAAAAAAAAAAAAGAAAAAAAAAAAAAGAAAAAAAAAAGAAAAAGATACAAAACGGCCGAGTTTGAAGCTAGCAGGGAGTAAATGTAACATGGTGCTACATACATCCTTACTTTTGGAGACGTGATCAGTCTCATCCACATCACACTTTTGTGGTAAATGTATAAATGTATTTTTTCTTTCCTAATTGCTGTAGAAAGTACAGTTACAAAATTACTGTTTTCCATTCGTTTTTCTCCTGCACTCCCTGGTGCACAGTAAATATTACTGTGTTATGCTGTGTTATGAATGCTAGTCTAATAAAACATCTTGAAAAATATAATAAATATTACTTTCTGCTTGTGTTCCTCCCACTTCTATTTTTTTAATAATTCTATTTATGGACACTCATTTACTTAAGCTTTTAAACATGGTGAAGAAGCTGGAGACATCCATCAGCATGTAAAACACTTTGATCCTTGTTTTTCTGCATCAGACTGGGAAATCCCCATGAATAATAAGAAAGGAAATCTAGGGGTTTTCCCTGAAGATCAACAGACTCACTGAGCCTCTTACAAAGCACTGTGCAGCAGGAGCGCTAACAATTGAGCTGGGAACTGTGTATACAAGTAGGAATGGTTCAGTGGATATGTGTAGACTAAACTTTTGCAGGAAACAAATAGTAACTAAGACTTCTCTTTTCAAGTAAGATGTTTTCTCTTCCCTTGCTCTCCACTACATCCAAGGAACAAAGAACCACAGACAACATTTATGTGGCTTTTAGCATTTCATGAGGCACTTAAGTGACTCGAACAGCTGGATATAACATTCAAAATAATTGTCACTTCACTGAAAAAAGAAGTAGTGCAGGGACAAAAACTATTCAAAAGTCATGGGTAAATTCATCAAAGTGTGTCTGAAGAAAAAAAAAAAAAAGCTTAGGAAGACTTTTAAGACATCACAACAATTTGTTTTCCAGCATTATCCAACTGAAAATTGTATCATTTAGAAAAGCTCAGTATTTGTTCACGTTTATCAAAACATAACACTTTTACACCAACTTCTGAAAATGCAGTTGATTGAGAATGGGACCTAATTTACAAACAGGAAAAAAAAAAAAAAAAAAAAAAAAAAGTATGAGGTTAAATAATCTAGAAATGATGAGGAGATGAGTTGTCAGTGTAGAATATACAAAATATTTGTTTTGAGAGAGAACAAATAAATCTGGGCATAGTTCTTGGTTTGCTTTTCAGAAAGCTGTTTTGCTTCAGGCTGAGTTCAACTGAGTTCTGTTCTTTGTTCATCCAGGAATTCTTCCTGTTTAGAGAGCATAACAACACTGAATTTATCATATTAGTCTGTAATAACCTGTCTAATTACAATTCAGAATGTTGCACACACGTAACTGCAGGGATCCACATCCTGAAGAGGTAATAATGCTAATTTTGTTGCATCTTCCTCACCTCAAGCACCATAAGATCTGGATGTGCTTCAGGCTCCTGCTGAAATCCATACTGCCTCCACCAGGCCACATACGTCTGCAGTTCAAATAAACCTTGTCTTTTCCCTGAGTGAGAAGGTATAATATTGCTGAGTAAAGTGAGGGGATGCAGTTGAGAGAGGGAGTTAGGAGAATCTTATCAAGTAGAGATAGAGTGATGACAGCATTAAACTAGGATGCTACTTAGTGTCTTTGCTAACTATGGTGCATTGTGCAAATTAATTAAAGCATGAAGCCTTTGTCCCCTTACCAAGGTCAGTCTCTTAATAAGAGTGTGAACCTATCTTAAGAAACTGGTAGAAACTGGACCCATGGATGGACAAGAGCCAAGGAGCAACTGAGTCTGCGCAGAGACAAGAGGTCAACTAGCGGTGACGAGGAAGAGTCATCAATCTTCATCCCCACGACCCCCAACAACCACCACGAGAATACACTGAACAAGTGCAGATGGGAGGAGTTTATGGAAATGACTCCTTGGAACTAATTTTAATATGAAGCAGTGACAGGTTATGAATATGTATAGGTGTGCTGTGAAACTTCATGCATATGTAACTGTTTACTGCATATAACCAAGGCAAGTTGCCATGTCAGGTGTGCAGGACTTTGGCAGGACTACCCCCCATGCTGCCCAGCACTTAATAAACATACCTACTTTACAATCTTACTGATTGTGGAGTTCGTTTTCCGCAAGTCACAGTTATCTCATACTACTGGGAGGCAGGCAGTATCTGATAAGAGCAATAAAAAACCTATATGTTACAGAGAAGCTGCCCTGAAAAAAAGAATAAATGAGGAAGCAAAGTATGGCATCATACAAAAGATTATTTCTCATAAGGCTATTTGAGGACTTGTGCCAATAAATACTGCCAGTAGAAAAAATAATACGTTGGGTGAAAAAGAGTTCACTGTGCTTTGCCCAGCTTCACCATCACCAAACACACGTCAAAGGCAGATGCCACAACATTCAGGTCATGAACAATGAAATATAGCAATACCTTCTTTTTCTAGTGCCTCCATCTAAAATGTCAATGTTAATGTACATATTTTCTAATGGAATGTACATTTTTCCAATGACCCTGACTCATCATCCATGATCCTAGCATCATTTTCTTATCCTACATTAAGCAGACTTCAGATAAAATGGACAGTAATTATTGGAACGCAGGTATGTTCTTCTTCTGTCTGAAGCTGAAACTCATCACATCTTTCTCTTTCTGCCTTCACACATGCCATTTTGTGCAGTAACACACGTGCAAAGATGTTGTGAGAGCAGAGTCTGAATCAGTATCCCCCAGGAATGGAGACATGCCTCATTTCTGGACCTAAGAGAGATTTGAAATACATGCAGAACATCTTTCTTCACAATAGTGAAGGTTTTGGACTTCTGACAGACACAGCCCCTGGTTCCTAATAACTTTTGGGTAAAAACATTTAATAAATCAAAAGAATTTGTGCTAGAGCACAGAACACAGTATTTAAGTGACTCCTAGTTCTCACTTTAGCTACCAAAATAATTTTTGGACCTAGCACCAAGTTCCATCATTTTCCTAGACTGAAATTTTTTTTTTTTTTTTTTTTGTAAAGGCAATATCAATGGGAAAATCTGAGAATAAAGGAACAAAGGGATTCAAGAATATTTAATGCTTAAGGCTTATTGAATATTTAACTCTGGCTTTCTTGTTTTACTGGAAAACTTAGTGCTTCAGGACACAACAAAAACAAAAAATATATAAAGTTATGCAGTTCTATATTTATATAAGAGACAAAAATCAATGGTAATTAATCTAACACACTGCAGGTAGTTTTCCAGTATTTAATTGTTTTATTTGTTGCACTACCCTACTTACAATTTCCTTAATCAATCATCTCTTTTATGTTCCTTTCACTTGCATGTTTCTTTCTGCCTCTGAACTTATCTCTATGAAAGTCATTGATGACTTTCCTGACTTCCAAGGGTAGTGATCACTAACAGCTAAATTAGTAGTAAGATTTAAATCTGCTAGATTTTATTCAGTCATGTGTTGCAACAATTAACACAGAATTAATAGAAATACTATGTTATAGTAAATGCTAGAAGTTCATACAATTAAAGGACACACCCTGCATTTTTAAGCTTAGCGGCTGACTTAATTTGTCATCTTTACACACCGTGAATCCTTCCCATTAATACCTTCCATGTTTGCTATTCAAAAGGATTCTCTTAAACAGAAATCTACCATTGTTTACCAAGCAGCCCACAGCTGTTCACTTTCATATTCACCAAGCTCTTTGTCTCCCTGAGACCCAAATGCTCTCTTACATAATTTTTTGCCCCCCTCTTTATAAGAATATCAAATTTCAAGCCATGTACATCCATACGTGCAGAAATAAGCTTGCCTTAATGTTGTTGTTGGGTGTCCTGAACGTGGAAGAATTCAGGTCTTGGGGTGTTGTTATCTTACTCTATGCAGTGGGAATTTACAAACTAACCACAACAGACACTGATTCATCTTTCTACTGCCGAATTTCACATTCCTCTCTCAAACACCTGAAAAGACCATTCTTAATCATAAAGCAAAATAATTGTTGCTCAGACACCCAGGGTAAAAGTGGGACCTTAACAATTTGCTTTCCTTCAGAATAGTGTCATTGACTAGGTTTCTTTTTTTAATGTCAGTTTCCACTTTGTTGACTTTCCTTGATTTCTTTACATGCCCTCACAGAGTGGACATGGTGCTCTCCCTGGTCATCTCTCTAGGCTCTATCTCTAGGTCATCTTGTGTCTCTGGCAGCATTTAACTGCCAGGCCTGCTTTTGCTCTGCCCAATGCACAAATAAAAAGGGTGGAGATGGCGGTTGACTAGGAAGACTGGTACTTTAAGGATGCTGAAGAAATGCCTGGAGAAACAATTCAAGTGGAGCAAGGGAGGGATATCTACTGCTGCAGGTACTGGTCAGACACCTAGGAGAAAGTGTGGGAAAAAATGGGAAAATAAATCCATTGACTTATGAACTTGGTATGCCTAGCAGTGAGAATGAAGATTTGATGATCATGAGACGGGACAGATGATCCAAATCCAAGTCAAATATTCATGGCCCTATCTCCAGTAGGACATTCTATACCAAAAGAAATCTTGGTGGTCTTCAGGTATTCTCACAGGACCAAGTTCAAAAACAGATGAAATTTCACTCTATGGATGAATCTGAATTGGTATAAGAGATCAGCAAAGTCTGAAAAGGTCTTCCATTGTAATTTTTCTTTGGTGACAGAAACATCAGCCACTCGCTGGGTACAAGATGACAGTAAGAGATGCAGTAATTAAATTCATCTTCTACATCCAGAGAAAGTAGTTGTGAAGGCCAGAGCAAGATGCTCTGAATAAGAGGAGCTTTACCATTGCTTGTTTCCTTGAATTTGAGATGCTCTGTGATTCTTTGAAACAAAATTAGTTATCAAGCAGTAATTTAGCTGCAACACTTATTTAGTTTAGGAAATATGGATGGGCAGGTATGGCCTGAGGTTGGCTCTCTTCTTAGAGAGCTCTTTTTGATGCCTGTCACTTCTACTGCTCATAGAGGCTGTATGGATTTTTTAAAATTGGATATCATATTGAGTTCAAAGTGTTGTATCACTGCCCTTCTACACTAAAAGCCAATAGATTGAAAAAACACAGGTATCAATACCTCAATGTTATGCTGAGGTGACCTGAACCACGTGGCATCGTAAATTTAATGTACCAGCACAGGTAATGAAGTGTAAGACAAGGTTAAAATGCGCGCATGCGCACACACACACACACACACACACAGAGGATTTGAAGGACTTCTGTTCTTGTTGAGATTCTTACCTTTTAAAGTCAGTGGGATTTTTTTATTCCTTCTTGATGTTCATTTTTAATAACACAAAATCTAGTTTTTAAAAACTACCTCCCATCTGCAAGGCATGTTATGAAAAGAACCTTTACTAGTAGTGGAGCTTCATTGTGAAGGAAATACTTAACCCCCCCCCCCCCCAAAAAAAAAAAAAACATGGACTTAGAGTCTTAAAGGGTCACAAAATGGCAGACACAAAAGTGAACGCATTAAACCTACAAAAATGTACACTCCTTCTAAACACCCCTAAAGAATTCTCCAGAAGTTCTACCTCAGCTGGCAACTGATGCCACTTTTCAGCTGCTAAAAATGAAGCCTTACATGATAGTTTTCAACACCTTAATAACCAGCAGGAGGCCTGTACAATCCTGCAGTCCACTACAGGCAGGTGGATAATAATAATATGTACAACAACAATAATAATATGTACAAAGCAAGTGATGTGCAATACAATTGCTCACCACTCAGCCTGCCCCTGAGCAGCATTCCTCCCTACCCTAGCCAGCCAATGCAAATTAATTGCTCAGCATGACACCACATGGTACGGGACATCCCTTTGTCCAGTCTGGGCCAGCGGTCCTGGCTGTGTCCCCTCCCAGCTCCACTTGTAGCTCCAGCCTCCTCACTGGCAGGGCAGCTGAAAGGTTCTTGTCTCTCTGCAAGCACTGCTCTGCAACAACTGAAACTTCAGCATGTTTTCAATGTCATTCTAATCCTAAACCTCAAATACAGCACCATACCAGTTACTAGGAGGAAAATTCACTCTATCCTAGCCAAAACCAGCACACAGCAAGACACCTGGAATCTATAATTTTTCATATAAGGCTTTCCCAGTAGTAGAGTACTCCCAGGGCAGGAGTATATCCTCCACAGATATTATTTCTGGGTGAAATAAGCGCTCATAAAAATATCAGTCAAGTCGAGGTGGAAACAAAGAAGGGAATCTGTTTCAAAGAAGGGAATCTATTTCAGCTGTTTTGGAGGGACAAACTGCAGAGTAGTTCTCACTGATCTTTAAGGATATCAACAAGGAGGCCAGTTCTGGTAAGTCATTATGGCTTGATTTAATATTTACTGAACCTTGAGCAAATATATCTGCACACTCAAATCAGAACATGTTTTCTACTACTTCTGAGGCATTCTGTTATTTAATTTCCTTCAACGAAATAAGTTTCATATAGTGAAGAAAACATCCTTTATAATTTTTTCCTGACTTCACTTAATGCTGGATAGAGAATGTAAGAAAATACTTCGTGCAAAACAGGAAGGAACTCTTTTGATTCAGAACAAATTACATGGTAATAAAATAACACAAGATCAATCACAGTCCTATACACCCATATCAAAGGCCTAATTTTCTAGGGCTTTCATTTTACTTGTAACTTTAGATTACTCCAAAATTTAAAGCAGATTGCAAGCACTTTGTGTCAAATTCCTGGCCAATGCACATGACACAGATGATTAGCAATAACACAGTATTTCTAAGTAGTTAAAAGATTGCAAAAGTGGGCTTTATGTTTTTAGAAAAATGATGATCTACTAAGCAACTCCAAATACTCTTGTATACTTCAAGTACATCAGGCTCTGTGTGGAAAGCTAAGTGTTTAGTTACAATTCCTATGGTTACTGAAGAGGACTCCAACATAGCACAGGACTGGTTTTCTGTGCATGCCTTGGGAGATTTATGGAGAGTCCCCACCAGATTTAAGAATGATTCAATATCCTGTAGAAATCTGTAGAGTCCTCTGCAAAGGCATCACAAATACACAAGATCTTAGGTTAAACAGAGTTCACCTTCGTCCTTCTGGGTAATGCTTCCTGCAAATTTTTGCTGTTTTCCAAATTAACCATCTTTTAAGTTTCTCCTCCCTAAATTGCTTGGTTCAGAATGAAAGCAAAACACTGACCATATGAAAGTCAATGAGTAGTCTGCCATATTTACCTCAGCTGAGAAGAATTTCACCAACTGTACTCAACTTTGTTATTACTGGTACTTCATTGGTTGCAACTCTTTTCATCATTGTAATTCTGTTTAACCAAAGACTTTGGATGTCACCCAGAAGTTCACATAAATTATATTGTAGCTTACTTGAGACGGACCTCATTTATGTCCTACGGCCATAAAAAGCCATGGCAGTCTTTTCTGCCAACTCTCTTTTCTTTCTAAGTCCAGTAGAATCTCTAATCATACTTTCTAGAAGTGATGTGGATTCTTGTTGCTACTGATAAAGCGACTATCAAGGTAGAAGTCATGGTGAGAGTAAACATCTTTTAAGGCAGACTGCAGAAAGAAAATCCATTATTATTTACAATTACAACACACTTTACTACACAGGTTGGGCTATTATTTTCTTATTCATATATCAATAGGCTCCAGCTTAAAAGAAATAGCACACTTAAGTGTCACGGACTTGGTTACCTTGTTCCAAATATCTGCATAGGCATGTTTGCCAGACAGTGGTGCACAAAGCAGTTGTGTAGTCCATACTACTGCAATATGGCTCCAGTTGTACATCTCCTTCACAAAGTCATCAATATTGCTAGTGTGATCTGTGTGGTTAGGCAGGGTACTTACATTCTGAACCTCCAACCTGGCTATTGTTTATAAAAAACACAGTAAAGGTGTCATAAGGTTATCACTCCAAATTCAGCCTACACACACTGTAACTCATACTTCAAATATTACACAAGTCTTAGTGTTCCATGCACTTCCTAGAATTGGGATTCTTCTCCAAGTCTTGAGAAGATCTGTTTTTGTGGGATGAAAGATCATTGAGAAGGTTACACGAATTTATTTATTCTAAATAAATTCACATGCCACATGACACAATTCTCCAGAGTGTTTTTTAACATTACAAACTTGCCGAATTAGTCAGCAGTAATTAGTTATACCAAGTTATTTTACGTCCTCTCCTCTCCTCTCCTCTCCTCTCCTCTCCTCTCCTCTCCTCTCTTTTCCATTTCTTTTTTCTTTCCTCCACTTTCTTTCCTCCCATTTTCTTCCTCTTCTCTTTCCCCGTCCTCTTCCCCTTTCTTTTTTTCATTGCCAGGAAGAAGACGGTTTTCTCAAAGGGCACTTTTCCTTGGTCAATGAGAGATCTCTCAGGCATATACACCCTAAATATGTCAGTGAGTGTTCTCCTCATGTTCTTTCATGAAATAGTTTGGTAAAGTCTTAGGGATTCCATACAGTGATAGCTTTAATCTGGACATAAAAGCCAAATAAGCAGATTAGTTCAAATTCTGCATCCAGTCCATCCATTTTGATAATCTGTTCTGTCACAACAATCTGTCACAATGACAGGACCATTAATATGTATTATATATTATATATATATATTAAGTATATTATACCCCTGATTTCAGCAGGGTATAAAGACACAGAGATCAACAGCACATGCTAAGAGCCAACTCAAGAAAACATTACAAGAAACTGACATCACTTTGGGACAAAAATTAATCAGCTCATATATCATTAAGGCACCAAGAGAAAGGCAGTGACAATGGATATTTTCCCTCTTTTGTGAGGCAAGATGTACCTTGATTGCTACTGCCCAGTATCAGAAAGTGGCATATTACGCTGCAGCAGCTCAACACATGGACAACCATTCAGGATGGCTTTCTTGTTCCAGAGAGGCTTATTTGCTGAATCTTTTTTTCATTAGCTCATAAGGAAATAGTCCAATTTGCAACAGGAGCGCAAATAGGAGTGCAGCAGCACTTCTGAAAAATGTATGTGTCTGCAATGCAGAGCCACAGAGTCCTTATACCCCCTCAAGGCCTCCAAACCAAACACCAAATCTACAGGAGAAATTAAAAAAATAAAAATAAAAAAAAATCAGCAGACATTTCCTATGAAATAATGAACTTCCTTATCATTTTCTTTTCAAACTGCAACTTTTGCATGATGTCTGATAATCACAGAGAGCCCTTCACCGCTCAGGATACACAAACCACAGGATTCCGATGACTCACACCGAAAGAGCTTTTAAACACACGAAGGACGGAAGGGCATGCTGTTTCTGCATTAAAGCTTCCTGCCAAAGTCCAAAACTAAGCATACATAAATATATTTGGACAAAGTTTTAGCAACAATGAGAAATTCACCTCACTGTAACCCTTCCGGTGAGACAGTCTTGCCCATCTTATGAACTGTCTTATTGCATCCTGTTTGCCATACACTTCACTTTCAACAATCACAGCTGAAAGCAAAATACTTGTGAAACTGCACAAAAGTGCAATATTAACTTTTTGATGCAAGGATGGCAATACCTCTTGTGTTCAAGAGCTGGATGTGGTGCAACTGTTGGCTAACAGAAAGGGGTCCACTCTGAAATTTTTAGAGCTCTTTGACGTGTAGTTGATTATATTTTTATATGGTCTTCATCACAATAAGCTCCAAAATTGTGAAACTCTTGGTCTAGCATCAAATGTACATTAAAAGCAAAGTGAAGTTCTTTGTTCTTGGAACTGCAAAGATAAATCCTATAGCTGTGGCAGCTTCTTTTCTCCACAGCAGAATCACTGAACTCAATACCCTTCACTTTATGGGAATCCTTTGGGGAAACCATAAAGAATAATGTTTGGCAAGACCTAATGTACTTCAGGGTGTCACGGTGTTGTCAGTAAAACCATTTGGTCTTTTTCCCAATGCTTCTCTGGGGACCCACACTCATCTGCTGATTAACACCTAGATAGTGTTGCAGGAGAAATAATGAAGGCTGTCAGGCCACATTTTAAATCTTAAAGTTAAGGCTTAGTATCACCAAAGTATTTCTTTCACTGATCTTAGGTAATTTCTCTGGCCATGGTTTGGATCTTAATGGAAATGAGTCAGCAGAAGCTCAAGCAAAATAGAGCAGATGAGTGTGACTGGTTTGCAAAACAGTAAACTTCAGATTCACATAAAAAAACAAAACAAAACAAAACAAAACAAAAAAACAGAGGCCAACAAAAGACCTGCATTCTCAAATTATTTAAATAAAATGGTATGGTCCTTGGATTTAGTTGATGTTCTGTACAAAAATGAACACCTGCCTTGTCCCAGAAGTGTAGAGTGAGACACCAAGGGGCTTAGAGAAGACCTCAAGTTTTGCAGCCTGAAGTGCACTCTCTGCATCTGCAAGAGTACTGCCTTGAGTAATTTAATGTTAACCTCCATTTGCTGCAGTCCCTAATGTCTGAGGTGCCAACCTCTTTGTGACTGCAGCTCTATGACTGAGGACAATGGTAGGTGTTACAGCACACAGATTAACTGTCATATAGACAGAATTTCCTAGTGGGGAGAGAGCAGGAGGGATCCCCAGAAAGGATGACTGATGTTTTTTGCAGTAAGATTATATGTATTTTTGGGGGACATCTGGACTTCTGGCAGGAAGACTGTGTATACAATTCAAGGATTGGAAGGTACAGTGAGGACAAGAGAAAGGAGGTCTTACACTTCAGGAGGATTATAGCTGTCTTCCTTATCCATCCACTTCACAACCTCATTATTATTACTATGTGGAGAGCAGATGACAACTGTTTCTCTGGAGTGATGAGTACATCCAGCAGTTTATACTTTCATCACTCCCACAGGGAATTACTCCACTCATGTCCCTTCTTCTGTCAGCTGCAAATGTAGCTGATACATCTGCAAATGATACATCTGTTTATTGTTCTTCACCTAAGATATCAATGAAAAATTCAGGGAATTTTAAACCATATCACAAATATTTAATAGGCTTTCCCTTATGCCATTTTTGACTTTAAATCTTTTGACTCCATTATGATGTATATGGCATATCTTTAGCCACATAGATCCAAGAATTGAATCTATATTTATATTGCACATGCAATATAAGATCTATAAAATGTCTTGAAAATAACATTTTATATATGTACAGTATAATTTCTGAAACATTAGTTTTGTTTACCATGTTTGTTCTAACTTCCCACACAAACTAATGTTCCCTATATGAATGCTTTCCTAAGAAACAAAAATCACTTCTCAATTCTCATGTAGATAACAAAAGCAATGGTTGCAGAGCCAGCTAGAGCCAGCTGCTAGTTTCCATTTTGCTATGTCCCTTTTTGTAGTTCAGAGTCTGCATCATTCTGGAAGCATAAGCTTAGTCAAAGACATGTGGATATGTCCATAAACATAACAGGGCAATAGGTCCTAGAAATAAGGTTAAAACACACTAGGTGTATTTAATCTAATATACATTTCAGTTTTTTAGAGGTCCTCATTTAAATAAGGCTCCTGAAACACAGTTTTGCATGACATTCTCTTGGGTGAACATGGTTTAGATTCTAGTGTCTAAGGTGGCTGCTAAGCATTTTGGAAAAAAAACACTCCAAGCAGTGAGGGCATCAGTGTCAAACAAGAAGTATTTATTGGGTAAATTGTCCTGTGATCTGTCCCTCAGGTTTTCAGTATTCTCATTAACAGTTAGATGATGAAAGTAAATTTCTTTTTTTCATCATAAATGTGTTATGACCTACAAAGTTAAACATGATGGAGAGCATATTTAAAGTTTGTCATAGTTTTGAAAAATTAAAGAAAATGTTTGAAAACACTGTTAAATTTTTGGTAGAGACAAGTGCAAAATTCTAGATAAACAATGAAAATTAAATGGCTCAAATGTGGCATGAGAAATGATAGGAGAGTTTAGTCCTGCAGAAGAGCATCTGGAGGAATGTGGTTTCTAAATTAAACAAGACAAAATCTTACATTGCTGAAAGAAAGGTTCAGAGCTCAGGGAGAAATTCCATGTGATCCACTGACACTGATTTCTTTCTCTGATTTCTCTTCCCACTTTTAGGTGTCCTCTGTAAAGTGAAATCTACCTACAAAAGCATACATTATGATGGGAGATACAGAAGAGAAAAATGAGAATGATCATGAGTTTAGAAAACACAGCCTATAAGGAAAAACTGAAAGAACTGGAGCTGTCTGCTTCAAAGAGGACAAAAGAGAGAACAGGACAAGAACAGGCTTGACAAGCTTAGCTAACCTGCAGTAGGGGAGAGGGAGGTCAGACACTAAAGGCATAATCTGGATAGCTCGCATCATCTGGGGGTATGTGAAGGCTCCTGACCAAATATTCTTACAAGTAAACCTCACTAAGAATTGTCAGCATAAGCTGAATACTACTCATTGCTGGACCTGCTCCAGAATTTCCATTATGCCACATGGGCACCACACCATGGAGAAGTAGTAGAAAAGTTTTAGTACTTTTTGAAGTTGAAGGAGAGTTTAGACAAGCAAAGATAAACTGGCAGGATATCCTACATTTGGCTAGCCTTGTAGGCAATATGCCTAGACCATTGTCCAAAATGA
This sequence comes from Nettapus auritus, assembly GCA_011076525.1. Taxonomy (NCBI): domain Eukaryota; kingdom Metazoa; phylum Chordata; class Aves; order Anseriformes; family Anatidae; genus Nettapus; species Nettapus auritus. Next base: position 67,087,207 of record CM021797.1, on the reverse strand, counting down.
GATGCTCAAAAAAGAAAATATAATATATATATTAAAGTGAGAAAAGCTTAGTTTTAGCAGAACTAAAACTAGAACACTTCACTTTATTAACTGAGGAAACTCTAAGCAACTAGGCCAAACAGATTTCTACACCCATCTCTTCCCATGACCATTGTGTCTCTGTAGGCAGATACTCATAGCCTAGGTTGGTTGGACTCTGAGTTATGAGTCCCATCAACTTTTTGAGCAGTAAATTCTTCCCAGCTCCCTCTAGAAAATTCCCTATTCCACTCCTCTGGGACTTGCATGTCTGGTTCCTACCTAGGCAGCAGCCACCTACTCTCCTTTTACTTCTAGAAGTTTCAACTAATCTCATCACTTCCAAATGGAACAAAATATATCACCGAAAACACGGGACCAGCACAAATGTCATCCACCACATCTTCATGTTGGAAAGCACACTAAATTTTAAAGACTACAGACCAGGCATTTCTATAGTGTAAGGCAAAAGGGAATCACTTCAGTCATTCACACTAACCTCTTCAATAAAACAGATCATTAAATTTCTCTACATTATTTTTTATTTGTTTAGAGAAGAATTTTTTTTTTTTTTTCTTTTAGGCAACAAAATTCCAATTTAAAACTTTCATCTGAAGAATCTACCACATTTTTAAATACATCTTTCCAAAGAGTAATTAGCCCAGAGGCTGAAAATCTGCATTTCATCTAATCTAATTTTGTGTTGCTTGATCTGTCTCGCTCAGGTGTAGAACCAGAATCACTGGTTCTTCTGATACTTTCATCTGCCAGATTTAAGAGATGAAAGTCAAAGGTTTGCTTTGTGAGTGCTGACAAGCTGTGATCAAATCATCTCCCAACTTCCTTTTTGGTAAACCAACTATTTTGTGTCTCCTAGAACAGGACATATTTTTCAAGTTGTTACTCATCCGTGTTGCTCCTCAGTGAATCCTCTGTATTTTATTAGCATTTTTAATAGTACTGCAGAAAGAGCAGTATCAGTGGCAGATGCAGGAGAAAAAAAAAGAAAAAAGAAAAAAGAAAAAACAAACAAAACCAAAAAATAATACCTCTGCATTTCCACTTAGGCTATTTCTTGGCCCTGATGTTCTGGGGAAAGTTTTCATACTACCCACAAGTATCAGGGTGTTTGGTCCCTATTTAGAAAATCTTGCCAAGATTTTCACTCTGAGCTAACATACACTGTATTATACATAATTTTCTATAAAATTCAGAGTGCTAAATCCATAATACAGCCTCTGCACTGTTTAGCAATTACCCAATATTTGTGTCTCATGCAAACTTTGAACAGTAGCCATTTTCATTTTTCTTCCTAAGTAATTTTGCTGGAACTGTCAAATATGTTAGACTCACGCTTAATGGAATGGCATGGGAAAAGCATTTCAAGATCTGACTCCAAATTTATAAAACTGTGATAATCTGCAGGGCATTTCAAAAGTTTATTTCATTTTCTTTTGAAACATATGTTGATTTTCAGATTTTGTAGGAAACAAAGCATATTATACCCAGCCTATGCTTCCATTTGCACCTCGGTCAGTCTTCAACATGCCGTGGGCAAGTCACAAGGTCAACAAACCCCTCAATGCTGCAAAACAGGAAGGAATTGTAAAACAGGGTAGCAGAACCATGACTCAGGCGGATGCCAGGCCTTTGGGATGGTATGATTCACATGCCTTATTTTGCCTGCCTGCAATGCAGCACCATCTCACCAGGGTGGAGAAACGCACTCAGCAAGCTGCCACATCCAGCTGCAAAAAGGACGTATCTGATAATACCAACTGTAAATAACGCCTACAGAAGGAAAACCCCACTGAAGGTCCTGTGCCCAGCCCTCTGCAATCGGTGCTCCTGCTCCCCTGGAGCCTTCCCAACACCTCATATGGGCACTGTCCAGCAGCACAGTGCTCTCTGGACACCAGCTGAAGCTCTGAAGTCCCACCAGGATGTGGTGAAGACCCCACCAGAGCCTCCTTGTTCTTGCTCAAGACCTGCCTGTAGAGCCCAAAACTAGCTCAGACATAACAAAGTAAAATTCCACAGCTTTTTTTTTTACCCCCACAGGAGGAGCAGCCTTGCCCCAAACTTGTGCATCTGCAGCCTGTGTTTTGTGTGGGTGAGCAACAAAGCCAAGGGGCACCATCTAGACAGGGAAGTCTGAACTGATCCCACGTCTGTGTGTACTCTCTGTTAACTCCACTGTAGCTGATAGGACTTTTTGTTTGCTTTTCACCTTTCTAATTTCAGAGCTCCCTTTTCCATCTATTTTCCATAGTCAGAGACACCACACTCACCACTAAGTCTTCCCCCAGATTTGTGGGATGTGCTGGTGGAAGCCTGCAAGGTGGGAGATGTACAGGGCACATGTCTACCAAAGGTAGGATGGTGGTAGAAGTAGAGGTCCCTTCTCCTCAAGTTTTCAGATGATACCTCCTGCCAGCATGGGCTCACTCCACTGCTTCCTCACATATCAGGAGGCCCTTTCCCTTTCCCATACCTGTGAATTCACAGAGGGACCTCAGATGCCAAATATCTGGAGTATTTTTCCGATAAAAAATAAGAATTTGTTCCTCACATAGGACAAGCATCAGATCTCCACCACAAAAAATGTCATTGCCACAGAGAGGTGGGGCAGAGGAGTTTTGGTAAGACATCTCCGGGAGCAAAGCCTGTCTTCATGGAGTGTGCAGGGCAAGGAGAGGGATGTGCGGTACTTGTCATCAGCTAGGGGCAGAAAAGACAGCGGTGTTTTACAGACTACATTATCAAGTTTAAAGCTGATGAGGAAGTGTGTGGGTGGTGAGGGGCAACACAAGTTCCTCTTTTCACAATTACCCAACCACATAAACCTCATGAAGATAGAAGTGTCCCCATTGATACAATATTTATTCTGGAAGCCCTGCTTGTTGCATTTCTGCTCAGTGCCAACTCTTCTCCCTGAAGGTCATTTTCACTACCTCCCAAACACTTCCTCCACCTGAAAATTATAATGGTAAGTCCACAACATTACTAAGTAGCCAAACCCACTACTTTTTTTTTTTTTTTTTTTTTTTTTTGTCTGCATTTTTTTTTTTTTTTTTTTTTTTTTCCTGAATGTCATTACTTGTATTTTTTTCAGGGTCTGTAGAGTGTACTTCCTCCTCCTTCCTTCAAGGTTCCTGTATCCACAAAGATATGTGAGAATGAGTCCCATTAGCATTGTCACATGCTTGAAGCAATTACAAAAAATTACAGTGATATTCAGCTCTGCCTGTAATGGGCAGCTTCTTCAGCTACTAACATAGATATAAGCAACAAACCTAGAGACCAATTTTTAAGACTCTCCAGTCAGTATCACTTGGCAAACTTGTTTGCCAAGGCCGAACAGAAATTTTGAAATGGGTAACTAGTACTTACTGTCATCAGACCATACATTTCTCTACATATACAAGTTTGTGCTAAATATTACAAATTTTTGCTATATCACAAAAGTACCATGCTTCACATAATTGTCTTACTAGCACATTTTGAAGTTAATTCCTTGATAAAATTAACAAACAGTTTCATAAGTATTGTGTTTGGGTCATTTTAAGTTTTGACTGAGCACCTGATGCTATGCCAGAGCCTCCTAATTAGTAATCAGTGTTTTGAAAATAACAGTTAACTTGTAGCTACATATTTCGTAAATGGATGGGATCACAGGCAATTTTAAGAGATCATTTCCATGACCTCAGGAAATAGCCTAGCCATTTCAGAAGACAGGTTGTTTCAGAAACATTTCAAGTAGATTAGGTAGTCCACCCATTGGCTGTCATAATAAGATTTAAAGAATGACCTCAATAATTTTGGCAGAAAGAAAATCAAGCACAATACCAAAAAAAGCCCAGTTAATTAATGTAATCCATACTGAGAGATGGCTCTAGATTCCCATGGCCTTTATTTCAGTTTCACAACTTTTCACACTTGCCAGATTCAAAGAAGAAGAGAAAATGTTAAATGGATAAGTAGGACTCACTGTGATCAGAGCATATACCTAGCTCTACACAGACTTTGGAGTATGTTGGGTATTTTGACTAGTCAGAAAAAAAATGTATTAAAAAGCATTATGACTGGGATTGCCGGGAGGGAAGGGAAGGGAAGGGAAAAAGCATATAAAGAACAACAACAACAACAAAATCAAAACAATAAAACAACAACTAAACCACCAAAGATCAGATTTTCTTTAGAATTTGTGCTGAGACTTCTCATGGCATAAGTCTATTTTATTATTTTCTGAGATACCTGGTCTGTATGTACAACCTGATAACTACATTTTAATAATCATACCAAAGCAATTGTGTGTCCTCTAAGAAATGCAGGTAAAAATACTTTTTTATTTGCTTAGATTGTCACAAAACTGGTACAACAGCACCAGGGTCTCAGCTGATCCGTATCAGATTAAATTCCATGCTGCACAATACTTTGTCTTTTTTGTCACTCCTTCTGTGGTCAGACAGGGACTGACAAGGTCTGGTACCTTCAAGGAATGGCATTAAACACAACTACACCTAGGACATAGATAGTATGTCTGGCCTGTGACTCAGCTTACTCATGCCTGTTTCTTATAAAATCCAGGCTTACAGGTTGCTGTGGTTTTATTGGCTCAGTGAGAAATGACCTCATCTTTCATAAAAGCAAATGTATTGCCACAGAAAAAAATTACACACTGTAATCTGCTTTCTTTTCAGACAGATTGTCTACTTCTTATGATATTTGCTTCCAGAGCTTTGTCCAGCCTATTTTCAGCAGGTAGGTATAGAGTTCCTATCACAACGTTTATCAAAATCCTTATGAGTCACTGTTACAGAAAACCCATCTCAATCTCTAGCCCTTCCCATGCCATGCTCCTTCCAACCAAAACAAGCAAAGGTTGATCCTTGGCTTACCATAGTCTGCACCTGCCTTCCAACTAGCCTTAATTTCTTCATTCTCTCCCTCTGTGTTTATATCCCTGCATCAAAACTGCTTCATCCCTTCCTAATCAAGCTCCTCCTTGAAGCTGGAGTGCCTCCTGCCAGCATGGAGAGGGGCAGGAGATGAGGTGGGAGCGGTACCTCCAGGTGTAGTTTCCTGTGCCCTGGGCGCCTGTTGCAGGTGCAGCGATGGGCATGCTGCCATGTGGCCGACTGCCACCGACACTCCCTTCACTGTGGCCCCCACTTCACCCTGCCCCTGAGCTTCAGGAAGCTGAGCTTTGGTGGACTGGCAAGGTTTTCTTGTTTATAACCAACCACTAGGAATCAAGTTGCTGTCTAATGGGCTGGAGCAAATGACAGTCATTATTCTGACTGTAGCCACAGTAACCACTTACCTGAGTAACCACTCAGATGAAACCTGCTTAACCAAACACCTGCCCATTTTTCTCTGCTGAAATGCATGCAGTGAGTGCTCATCCCACCACTGTAGGTTCACACAGCAGCCCTTCACTGGTATTTGTGTCACCCTGAGCTTCAGCATTTGGGGCTAAAGAAATGTATTGAGCTGCTTGCTGCTAACTGCCTTCCCATGAATGAAATTCGGAGTTGCATATAGACACAGACACACACAAACAGCCCAGAGCAGGTACAAGCACAACAGAAATACACGGAATTTCTGTGAATGGCACAACTGTTTTTCCAGCCACCATGTACAGTGGGAGTGGAAGGTCAAGTAAACACTAGCTAGTTAGTTCTCAGGCTGAATGGAAACCGTAATATGCAATGTCTAAGTTTAATTCATTCAAACAAATGCCTTGTTGCACTCAATATATCTCATGGGTCTAGTTTTTACTACTTTAGGAAACAATATTGTACATGCTTTCTTCCTCTTCCTATGTTTTGGATTTCCAATCTATTTTGGATCTAATGAGAATCCTGGGATTTTTCTTCCTGTTACTCATAATAATTAAATACTGTTTATGTACTACAGGATGGAAAGCTTTCCAAATTACTTTTTCCTTTGATTATCAATCATTACCTGTTGGATGATTTGTCTTTTCTTTTTTTTTTTTTTGGCTTTCATGACTCAGTCCTTCCTTTGTGTACATTTGGCTGCCC
>CM021797.1:67069281-67081039 GCA_011076525.1 Nettapus auritus | reverse complement strand
TGTGTACATTTGGCTGCCCCTTCCTAACTTGCATGATAAGCTTACCTTTTTCTCCTATAGCTTTTGGCACTTGTCCTTTAAAGCCTGCATTTTCAACAGGTACTTCTGCTTTCTCCTTGGGCAATGAAACTGTTCAAACACCAAACTCTTATCCTGTTGTTTCTGTGCATAAACACCTCTGATTCAGCCTCTGTTCTAGACAAATTAAGTTTTGTTTCCTTTCTGATCTCGTTCCTGACATTCTTCTCAAATCATTATGAATACCTTTGAACCCTCCCATATCATAGATGGTATATTCAGCTTATTCTGTGCTGAATACACAAACCATTTCTTCCTTCATTCTGCTTTCATTTAGTGCACTGCCTCTGTCTTCTCTTCTCAGAGAAAATCCAATGCTAAGACAAGATAATATTTTAGGCTTATAATTTTATCCACATCTCTTCCATTAGCTCTGACCCCACTACAAAGCTTTCCTGGCTTCTATTTTAAAAGTTTTCTGAACACTGTTACTAATCAGTTTTGCTCTTTTACTCTGCCATTTCTTACCCATTTCACTGACTCCCTCTCTGGTGCAACCCTGTCTTGCTCATTGATCCACAAGCATCTTTCACAGTTTTGTCCAATGTAGCTACCTCATTATGATGAGATCTGAAAAAGTAAAGCACTGCATACATGACAGAGGACCATTGAAACTCTACATACCAGTAAACTCTTGTATGATTTTGGCTGAAACCTTTGCCTAAATTTTCCATTTGTTCTGTATTCGTTTGGGGTACAATGGCTCAACCCATGGCATTCATCATTCCCCAGTGGTATCACTTCTCTGGAGCCTACCACGGTGTAAATCACCAGCATAGCCATTAAAGGTGGGCAGCATCCATTAACACATAGAAAAGATTTGCACCAGGGATTATCTGTCCTTTGCTATTCATTTCTGCAGTAGCAATTGCACAGGTTCCACAACTGTGTGGAGCTGTTTTAACCCAGCTAATAAATAACTCTTTTAAGTAATTCAGATTACCTGACAACTCCCCAGTTTGAACCTGTATGTTTCACTTTGGTGCAACTATACCCTCTTCATTTTGGGAAAAGACTCACTTGAAGCAAATTGGAATTGTAAATTCCAATGTTAAAGAGATTTTATTTAGATCATTCAGTCATTATTTTTTAATTTTTTTTAGATTTGTATAATCTTTTAAAATTCTTATATATTAAAACAAGACATACCTTGTATATATCTTCAAAGAGAACTTAAGACCAAGTATCATGACCCATATGTGCTCCTTGGTGATGTTCAATGGCCAATTGGAACACATTGATTAATTCCTGGACAGGGGAAAATGTTTTTAGCTGAACTGCTCAACACAGGCATTTTTGTTATTTGTTCCCATTCATAAAACTTTAAGCCTTGGTACCTCATAGGAAAGGGTTTCCTTGAAATTCATGACATCAGAAACCCAGTGTAAAGTGTGATTGCTAGTAATATGTCTTAAATCTTTTTTCTTTCCTAAAAGATCACACACCTAGAGGCAAAATCAAGAAAATACAAACCTGTCATGAAAAAAACTTCTGAAGCCAGATTTAGCCAAAACATCTTTATACATCATAAAGAAAAATATATAGTGAAATGCGCTCTGGGTGAGCACATTGAGGGGAGTTGGACTAGATGATCTCATGAGGTCCCTTCCAACCTCAACCATTCTGTGATTCTGTGTAGCAGCTATCTAAAAATAAATGTTTTACAAGCTAAATTACAGAATACCAGTAAAAATCACCACAATTCTCATTGCCCCTCTTAATAAGTGTTCAGAGGATCCTTCCTTTTCAATTTTCAAGTACTTAGCAGATCTTCTAAACACCCTAAACTTCCTCTCTCCTCCTGACTGTTTTTTTTTCCACTGAAGCCTCCGGATATTTGTCTCTCAATAATGATACAAACGGACGCAGCCACCCACAGCCACAGCCTTGTGGTCAGTCTTTCAGAGTCATTCTTGTCTTCTATGAATGCCTACACATTCGGACCCCTTTCTAATTCCATTTCCTGATTAAGTGCACTGCTAACCATGATTAGAGGGGCACTGCTAAATTAGTCAAGGAGAAATCATGAAACATGCAGGCAAGAAAAAAAAATGCAGCTGATATTAACATTCAGAAGTCACAGTGCTGATAGCTGGAGGCTCAATGTTAAACGGAGAAATGAAAAATGTTTTCCTTACAGATGTTATGCAGAAAATTACCATTTTGCCCATGTATCTCAGCTTCACATTGCTCAGAAGTTTGTTTGCATGACCTAACAGTGAAAGGCTTCATTAGTTCATTCATTGGTAATGGGTATCAGATTTTTTCTCAGTAAAGGTGGCCAAAAATGTACACAGTCCCACCAACACACATGGGAGCAGTGAACTTCTAGTGCCTTTGAAAAGAGGGCCATCCGCTGGATCTAATTAATCCTTAGAATTTGATAAATCAACTGTGGCCACCAATTTCGTGATGATTACTTTTCTACTTATTTCACTAATTAAAGAGCATAATAGCTGGAAATGGCTGGTAAAAGTACACAGAGGCTGTCTTTCCAAACCCAGTAGTCTTTGGTCAAGACCAGCTCCAGGCAGATGGTAGCGCATGCTGATGTGATGTAGGCACCCTGCACAAATGCTGGTGGTGACTCAGGGACGGCACCTCTTTAGGCAGAAGGGAAGGGTGACATTAACTCTTTACTGCCACTCCATTGGCCACCAGTCACTCTTCACCTTAATGGGACCTTGGCCTAGGCTTTGCCACTATTGCAGGAGAATGCACTTGTTCTCCCCTCCTGAGCTTTGCACCTAACATTCCTGCATTTCCATGGCAGACAGATCCCAGGTTCAGAGATTAAAGCTGAAAACCTTGTGCTCCACAGAGAAAATCAGAAGATCGGGGCAGAGAGATTCTTACTATGCAATTCTCACCTCAAACACTTGAATATACAAGGTTCTCCACACCAAGTCAAAGAGCCTTATTTTGAACAGACTCCACTTTACTCCCTCTTCTCTCCACCACATTAAATGCAACATGAGTAAGAAGACTCTCTGCTGTCCTGCTTTTCCCTGTTCGCTACGGTCCGAACAACCAGATGCTTTGTTAGATGTTCACGCTCTTTGTGACTGAGTACAAAGGCATTTACTGTGGAAATCCCACTCTTACCTGCCCAGAGTTGTCTTACTCTCCTGTGGTCACACCATAGGCATTGCAAATCTAGAGAAGCAATTGTGTGCTGAGGTCATTTGCAATATCCTTGCTCTCCTACCCAGTGGCAGTATGATACCTAGATGGCTTCTGGAAGAGGGTGATAAGAATATTTTCCCCGTTGAGGGATATAAATAGCATCCTTTGTGACAGCCAAGAAACACAGTAAGGTGAGTTTGGAGAACAGTTCCTTTACAGAAGTAGCAGCATGCCAAAAACACCAAAATGCATCAGAGGATGGAGGATGGTGTTCTGAATGTTGAAAAGGGTTGAGGAACAGCCTTTGCCTGGTCCATGGGAGACCTTAAAAACAAGTAACAGAGGATTTAAGCAGGGACCTGCTTACAAGCACACATGAAACACAGCTGGCAAGAATCCAACTGTGCATGGTTGAAAGCATAATCACTGGCTGCATGCTCATATTACTGTGTTACAAAATAGCGTATCAGTCCTGGTTAACATTTGTTTACCTTTGTTCTGGGCATTCTTACACATTTTCTGGGTACTATTACATAGTCTCAGCAGGAAGCAGTCCCTGCTTCGAAGATATGACAATTCTGTCAATATACCCAATATATTATTGAGGATGAGGCTCATTTGGCCAGAAATGTCAATAACAAAGTGAACACAAGTATTTATTCAAATAAGCTGCATGGAGTCACTCTTGTGATATTCCTAACATCTTTAAGATACTGCTTGAAAACAGAGAAGGAAACCCCTTTTTCTTGGTTAGAGCTCCAGAGGACTGTGGAGGCAGTAAAACTTTGGATTTAGATTGCTTGAAATACACATTTTATGTGTAATTTATTTCATTAAAATGTGTTTAGGTGCCTGAAACACTCAAAGTACTGAAAGTAATATACATGTAATATTAATTATTATTTACGTAAAAATTATTATTAAGGTTTTCAGGTTTTCTGCGTATTTTATGGTATGCGAAGAGCTCCTGCTACATAACTTACCAACCACAAAGCCAGAGAAGCCAGCAGAAATAAAATAGGTGGATAGCTAAAATATTTACACATATTTTTTCCACATGCCCTGTGGCAAGTTAACACCACGCTTTGGGTAGGTTTTTTGGAGTAACGTACATATACAGTTCATTTCCCGGTATTAGCCTGCTAATGTTAATTTGTGTGAATGGCTGAATAATTTTGTTATTTACTTTGTTTTGTAGAATAGAAGGGCATAGTCACTTTAAAGTTTGTGTCTTCACATAATGTCAGTGTTTAAATGCAATCAGTTTTGTACCACTTCTGAGATCTACCTGAGGTGATAAAAACTCACCTTCTTTTAAAAATCAAAGAGGAGATGCTCTGCCATGCAAGAGTCAGTATTCTTTGTATTTTCCACCTTTACAGTTTGTTTTTTATACTTTTAAAGAACACCATTGGCACTCTAAAATGCAACAAATCTGTTTCTAGTAAGGCAACTGCAGATCTCAAGCTATTCCTTCATGCTACAGTTTGAACTTTTTTTTTTTTTTCTTGAGTATTCCAGATGGACACCACCCGAGGGTACTGAGAGAACTGGCAGAGGAGCTGGCCAAGCCGCTTACCATCATTTATCAACAGTCCTGGCTATCGGGGGAGATCCCAGTTGACTGGCAGCTAGCAAACGTGACGCCCATCTACAAGAAGGGCCGGAGGACTGACCCGGGAAACTACAGGCCTGTCAGTTTGACCTCAGTGCCAGGGAAGCTCATGGAGCAGATTATCTTGAGAGTCATCACGCAGCACTTGCGGGGCAAGCAGGCGATCAGGCCCAGTCAGCATGGGTTTATGAAGGGCAGGTCCTGCTTGACGAACCTGATCTCCTTCTATGACAAAGTGACGCGCTGGGTGGATGAGGGAAAGGCTGTGGATGTGGTGTACCTTGACTTCAGCAAGGCTTTTGACACCGTTTCCCACAGCATTCTCCTCAGGAAACTGGCTGCTCTTGGCTTGGACTGGCCCACGCTTCGTTGGGTTAGAAACTGGCTGGATGGCCGGGCCCAAAGAGTCGTGGTAAATGGACTCAAATCCAGTTGGAGGCCGGTCACTAGTGGCGTTCCCCAGGGCTCGGTGCTGGGGCCGGTCCTCTTTAATATCTTCATCGATGATCTGGACGACGGCATTGAGTGCACCCTCAGTAAGTTTGCAGATGACACCAAGTTAGGTGCGTGTGTCGACCTGCTCGAGGGTAGGAAGGCTCTGCAGGAGGATCTGGATAGGCTGCACCGATGGGCTGAGGTCAAAAGTTCAACAAGGCCAAATGCCGGGTCCTCCACCTGGGGCGCAATAACCCCAAGCAGAGCTACAGGCTGGGAGATGAGTGGTTGGAGAGCTGCCAGGCAGAGAAGGACCTGGGAGTGATGGTTGATAGTCGGCTGAATATGAGCCAGCAGTGTGCTCAGGTGGCCAAGAAGGCCAACAGCATCCTGGCCTGTATAAGAAGCAGTGTGACCAGCAGGGCTAGGGAGGTGATCGTCCCCCTGTACTCGGCTCTGGTGAGGCCGCACCTCGAATACTGTGTTCAGTTTTGGGCCCCTCGCTACAAGAAGGACATGGAGGTGCTTGAGCGAGTCCAGAGAAGGGCGACGAAGCTGGTGAGGGGCCTGGAGAACAAGTCCTACGAGGAGCAGCTGAGGGAGCTGGGATTGTTCAGCCTGGAGAAAAGGAGGCTCAGGGGCGACCTTATCACTCTCTACAGGTACCTGAAAGGAGGCTGTAGCGAGGTGGCGGTTGGTCTATTCTCCCATATGCCTGTTGACAGGACGAGGCAGAATGGGCTAAAGTTGCACCAGGGGAGGTTTAGGCTGGATGGTAGGAAGAACTTCTTTACTGAACGGGTTGTTAGTCACTGGAATAGGCTGCCCAGGGAAGTGGTTGAGTCACCATCCCTGGAGGTCTTTAAAAGACGTTTAGATGTAGAGCTTAGGGATATGGTTTAGTGGGGACTGTTAGTGTTAGGTCAGAAGTTGGACTCGATGATCTTGAGGTCTCTTCCAACCTAGAAATTCTGTGATTCTGTGATTCTGTGACTCTGTGACACCAACTTTCCGGAAAAAAAAAAAAAAAAAAAAAAAAAAAAAAAAAAAAAAAAAAAAAAAGTTTTACTGCTGAAGGACTTATCTGGATTATTATTATTATTATTATTATTATTTAAGTTAAAAGATACATCTACAGAGAAATTACACTCAGTGTGCAATGTTAACTTCTACTTCCCCACTGACAACTGTGGGCTTAAACACAGTCACCTATACAGGTGCCTCCTGCAATTCTCCCCGCTTTGGCTTGGAAACAATTGCTGCAAGTATGCTCCAGTGGTGCATTTCAACAGAGTAAATCAATGAGTTGGGCCAGTGTGAGAGCATCACACTTCTTCCCATTAATGGCCATCCCTTTCCATTCACTCTGATACAAGACCCATGCCCTACCCTCGTCCAGCCAAGCTCTCAGCTCTAGAGACATCACTACACTCCACCATCTCTCCATAATCCTAAAGGTGACAAGATGGGATCTCTACCAAAGTGTACAACCACTGTTCTTGGAAAGGTCAGCATGAAACGAAATGCCCAGCTTGATGCAACAAGATATCCAAGAGGGTTTAAAATTCCCTGCATTTTCAACAAGGGTCAATCTTACCAAGAATGAATTGTTCCAGTTCTTCTGACCATTCACTAATTTGTGTACAAAATGGCAGCTCTCCAGAAGAAAAGTTTTGAGTGGTCTTGGAAGAAGAAACTCAGGACTTGCAAGGTGATTTGAGTTACTCTTCTAGCTGCTTCCAGCTGTTGTTTTATTTTTTTTGTTGTTAATTATTATTTATTATTATTATTATTTTTTGTATTAGCTAAATAAATATCTCTTTTTAAATCTCAAAATTTCAAGAGAGAAACAGTTCCTTCTTTCCAATACAAATTATCAATGTAGAAAACAAAGTTCCAAGCCCAGTTAGGAAAAAGGTCAAAAATTTTAAAAAAGAATTAAAGGTGGAAATCTGGAAATTCCAAGTGTTATGACAAGTTTTGTTTTGATTTTGACTACAGACTTATTCTCAATGATCTTTAATAACTAAATGATTGACCATAAACTTTTCAAAAGAATCTTTGAAAGAAAACTCTTTTAGAAACAAAGATTTTTTAAAATTATCAACTGAAAAGAAATGTAAAACATTTTGACATAACTTGCAAATATTTTTCCTTACGAATATCTTTGGTTATTATGAATGATATATATTTGACAAATAATTATTTCTCTGAAAAAGCATCAAACTGGTCGATTTACCAAAAAAAATTAAACCTCACAACAAGCACAGCATAGACTTCACATCCCATCAGTAGTTCAAGATACATGCTGAGTTAAATCATTTCTCTTGATGAATAACTGGGTCTTTTATTCCATAGTGACTCAAAATAACATTCTCTGCTGTGGTCATGTCGGAAGAATGACACGAACCATTTTATTCTCGTTATTGTTGTCACTTTCTCCGAGAGTATTATAGCAAATGCTAAGCAGGAGAGGAGGGTGGAGGTAGAGAGAAAAATGTGAACTCTGGAAGCTTTCAGGATGCCAGTATGAAGTGCTTCTAAGGGGTTCGATTGCTGTGTGAAACCTCATCTGGTCAACAAACTGTGGGCAGAATATACATCTAGACCTACATTCTGGGAAGTGCCTATCTTGAATGTACTGTTTTATATAAAACCAGAGATAGGCACTGTAAAGCTCTTATCTGCTCATTTCTTGGTTATAGTTATACATTGCTGTGTCACTGAGGACATATCATACCATTAATGATGAATCAGGTGGTGAAAGGTTAAGTAAACATTTCTATTTATTACAATAACCTTGAATTGCATTGAACTTTCTGACAGATTAAATAATAAAATGTTCTCACCTTTGTCCTGTAACTCTTTAAGTTACAGACTACTTCTAAACTTGCAGCCAGCATTTCCTGGAGGTGTTTCTCCAGGCTCTAGCATGATTGTGACCACCCAGCACTGGCAGGAGGAGCTCTGTGCCCATGGCCAGCCATGCAGGTGCCTCGCATGGAAGGGGAGGGAGGTAGGAGGGGGGGGAGGTGTCTGGGGCTGACATTCTCTATCCCACTGCTGAAGGCAAGCCAGAGCATTCAGAGATAAACTCGCTGGAGCAGGATGGATGGGAGGTTGCAGTGAGAGAAGGGAAATTCCCTCCATAAAGCCTCTGGCACTTTCTGCTGTAACCCATGACGGGCCTCCTCCCAAGGCACTGCCAGCCCTCCTGGTCCATTTGCTTACACCACAGGCTGGCTGCCCTGGGACATGCTGCTTGCAGTGTGCATGCTGCGGGTAGAGAAGTCTGCTGCAAGACAGCATGCAGGGCTCAGAGGTATTACCAAGCCAGCTGCCCACCACATCTGCCATGCTGATACTTTTCTTCCAGAAGCCAGGCAGCATCTGTTGTGTTCTGCAGAATAGCTGAGGGCAGGCATTCTGGGGAATTTTGCTGTTTGTTTTGAAGGTGTGTGTTAGGTTTTCCAGAACTTTCCATCTGTTGCAGCTTCCCTCTGTTTTCAAGCCTCCATGTCTGTGGGAAAGGGAGAATTCCCTTGGCAGAATTTCGCCTCCCAGCTCCTCTGTTTGTAAAACTTCAGCGTCTGTTCTTCAAAAGAGAGGACTGGCCAGGTTGGGCAGACCCACAGAGACATCTCTGGCTCCTTTTGTGCGTGTGCACTTTACAGTACTTTAGTTAAGAGAAGTAGTTAAGAGAGAAAATAGAAAAGCAAACAGACTGGGTAAAAGTTTATAAGAAATTGTCAAGAGCCTTTTAAAATTAAAAAGGTCTGTTTTGTTGTTGTTTTTTTTTTTTTGGCTTTTTTTTTTTTTTTTTTTTTTTTTTTTTTTAGAGTGAAACAATTCATGCAAGTTATACTTGCTCTTCTTTTCTTTAAAACCAAAATGAAAAACTGCAATCATTCCCCCATAAAACAGGTTGAGAGCCCTCTGACTGATAACTGTAGAAGCACTGAAACTCCTGATAAACATGTATTTGTTTTCTAAGAGTCTTGAGTTCAGGCTCACTAGGAAGTAAAATTTCTCATTGTACAGGATGAAAAAAAAAAAAAAAAAAAAAGAAAAAAAAAAAGGAAAAAAGTGGTGTGTGTACCTATCCAAAGGTCAACTAATCTAATTATAAATTATTGTAAAGGTTATGTGAACGACAGTAGCAAGGGGAAGCCATGATTCATTATTTCAGTCTATGGGAAACGGTATTGCCATTGTATTCCTGCATGGACTGCTCTACTGCTGCCTTCTGCAGACTCTCTGCCAGGAGCTCCCATTTCTCCCCTGCGTGGGCTGAAGTGCCTCTCTTGGCTGGGAGTCCAGCTCTTCACGAGTGCTGGCTGGTGCAATTTTTACTCCTGAGAGGCTGCACCCAAAAGCAGCCATTTGCTCTTTCAGTGCTGCAAGTTGCTCTGGCCTGAAACCTTTCAAAAGCATTTTAAATCTCTCCACCCAAGTGCAGCTCTGGGCTGCCTGCCCTTCAGTTTACCATCTACATTTCAGTAGCCCCACAGGAGATGGGCAGTGATGTGTATTTATACCTTAGGTACCATTTGGCATCACTTAACTTAGAGTGTTATTTTAGCTAGCATTTCATGACAGCTTGAAGACCTGGGACCAAGGACAGGGTCCTGGAGCAGAAGAGGTCTTGCCCCAGACTTCAGCTTTTAGCTTTGCTTTGTTTCACCAACATCCCTAAAAAGATGCAGGCTCCATGTCTGAGCAGAGAACAGCAGGCATGGTGAACCATTAGGGTGGAATAGAGGGAGGATGCCAAGTTTCAGAGCAAGTCCTCTGGCAGGATAAATGATCTGTTCCCTTCAGCAATAACATGGTTTAAAATAGGTGAGGCAGAACTTCAGGTTCATTGTTTTCTAAATATGATCCTTACTCAACAGGAAAAAACACAGGAATGTCCAGGTTGCATCTTCCTTAAACTGTTTCCTGAACTCCTAAATCAATGAAAAAATGTAAAAAAAAATTTAAAAAAAAATCCTTCCTTGCCAGATTGCTCAAACAGCTAAGAACTATGTGAAGTGAATAGGGCTTGTTCACCCAGGTTTTCAGCATGTCCTTCCTGAAAATCCATGAACACAGGCTGTAATCCTAATAGAGAGGTAGTGGGCATGAGTGTTGGGTTTTTATTCACAATGGGTTGGCAATGGTTGCACGAACCACCCTTGGTTCCAAGGTGCCGAGGAGAGCCTGCTGTGCCCATCCCTTGGTGTTGGGACCTCCATGGGTACCCCATATTTCTGGGCACGGGATCACACCTGCCACATCATGGTGGGATGCTGGATATGCTCTCTAGCTTCCACCCACGCTGTCATCCAGAAGGAAATCCCACGAGCTGAGGGAGGCAGAGGCAGGAGCTGGCTGACCACAGGAACAGGACTGTGAGGTGCTCAGGACCACAGCTTAGACATGGAGGAAGCTGGACCTGAGAGACACTCCTTTTCTGCCTCTGGATGCTTTCAGCTGCGTGCTGGCCACGTGTTTGCTCTCTTGAGTGTCACTTGAAATTCACCACTTTGTTGTCTTTGGCACACGTGCCACAGATTGCCAAACTTGTTACAGGAGACACTTTCTGGGCTCAGGGTAGGAACAATATTTCTGGAAAATCCCTGGAATCATGTCAAATGTGCTGCAGTGCTCCAGTATGGCCATGCACAGCACTTGGTTAGCAGCTGGGAGGGCATCTGGTGAGGTAGAGAAATTGAAAGGGTCACTTCCCATTGCCTTCACATAGAAGTGACCCGTTCTAACTTGGGCAAAATGAAGGCACAAAGCATGTTTTGCTGATATGGTAGGATTTTACATCAGTTTGCACAGGTGTGCTTAGACAGCAAGGTATCACCCCTTAAAATGAATGTCAGAAGAAGCAAACTATGGAAGATATGGAGGCAGCATACTCAATTGTCTCCTGGGAAAGGCAAAAGGGAAAAGTCTGTACAAACCTAAAAAGAAAACTGATGTGGGAATGACACAAAAATATGCAGTTTCAGTAGTCTGGGGACTGTTTCCTTCATTCAACTCCCACCCCTGGAAAGAAGATTTGACACCTTTTCCCATTTCTGTGCTTCCTTAGCATCGCAGAATGACAGAAAGACCACACTTCTCCCAAAGCAGCCTCTCCACTGTCTCTGCAAATGAAGGCAAAGGCAAAGGGAGTGACACACTCCTCCTCTCTCAGCACAGGAACCTCTCCCCATAGTTCAGGAGCTCCCCAGTTCACAGAAGGACACTTCAGACTGCCAGCTGCCCTGACAAGGAGCTGCAAACAGTTTCTGCCATCTGAGTATCGGCCTGGTTTTGCCATGATATTTATTATCCAGCATTATAAACGGGAAACGGAGGTACGGGGGAGTTACAAGGTCACACAGGAAATGTGCAGCTCAGCTGGAAATAAAAACATAGGTCTTCTGACTACTGTGACCAACAAGCTTTTTCCTTTCTGCAGTAACAAAGGCTATTCTGCAAAATGTCTTTCATTTCCCTAACAAGGGG
>CM021797.1:67053583-67069181 GCA_011076525.1 Nettapus auritus | reverse complement strand
GGGGGGGTTCTATACTTTTAAGAAAGCTGTTCAGAAAGTGTTCAAAAAGGGAATTTCAGCTCCAGATAATCTTCTTTCTGCCTTAATCTTCTGTGCAAAGAAATAGTTATTAAATCTGCACTGGAGACCTTAACTCTGTATTTCTCATTTGTGATCCTAAATAAGCAGATTTCTGTCCCATTCAGGCTGTTTTGCCAACTCTGCCTTGTGATGTCTTCAGTATCAGAAGTAATTTAACTTGTAGCCAGCAGGAGGAGAAGCAGACCAAAGCATTAAGAAATCTGGCCAAAACCTGTTTTTAAGATGAGGCGAGTTTGGTGGGCAGCGGGGTGAAGCGGCAGGTGGACCTGCCCCCAGCGCAGGGCTGTGTTTGCTGCAGGGCTCACCTGGGGCCTGCGGGGCTCTCCAGAGGTAGTCATGGCCTTCCAGCCTGACCATCTGCCTCCACTGCATCTCCCTGGATTCTCCTGAGAGCCCATACACAGCACTGCCACCACCATGCCCCACACAGGGTTTGTTTTGCTCTTGGCTGCCCCACAGTGCTAGCATGCCAGATACCTCTGTCCCTCCCAGCCCGGTGACACTGGGCAGAGACCTGCCGAGGGAAAACTGAGGACAACTGCGTGGATTTTCAGGTGTGCAAAAGTGCTGAAAGTGGAGTTTCACTGAGCCTAGCACCCTGGGTGTTGCGTAGGCCGCTGTGAGTCAACCAACAAAGCCAGCGGCGGCGTGATGGGCTGCTCAGTTGGAGCAGGCAGCAAGTTCCTTGATGAGGGTGCAGCTAGGCAGGTTGCTTGCTTGTCTCCCTTGGCACGGGTCAAGCCATGGCAGCATGGGTTGGGTGAGACCCTGCCGAGGTGTGGGGAGCCCTTGCATTTCCCCACATGAGGACTGCAGTGGGGTGAGCATCTTCAGGGACCTGCAGCAAAGTGACTGCTCCGTGCTCCAAGTTCCAGGTCTTTTCAAAACCTCTGACAACCATGCATGAAGCACCACATCCCTTTGCAGAAAGAGAAACATTTCTTCTTAGACAACCATCTCCCATGGCAGAGAATGGGCTTAAAAAAATACAAGTGTGTCACAGTTAGAAGTTTTCTCCATTTTTTATTTTTATTTTTTATTATTATTATTATTTTCTGCTGCCTCAGGTAGGGTTAGCTTTCTGCAGCAAGACAAAACACTAAAAAGGACAAAGAGGTGTTGTATCATTGCAAAACCAGTCTGGAGAATTCAGCAAAGGCTGTAGAAGTACATCCTGAAACTGCTCCAGAAGATAAAAAAAGGAATGCTCACTGGAACAAAAAGTTAGATCTTCACTTGTAAACCCAGAAATAAAACATCTCTCCCAAATTTTAATGAAGAAAATGGGTTGCTAGGAAGTGGGAGTAATTATGGACTTGTGCTCCCAATGATTTGTCCAAATCACTGACATCCATTTCATACAGGTATTTACTGCAGAAAAGTATTTATACTAAAATAATTTTGAGACTGAAGTGCCTTTGGCACTATGTAGCAATGTTCAGCGCCATGCCAATAAATGACTTTTAAAGACAAGAATAATGGAACAATGTCATGTGAAAGGAAATGAGAAAGAGCATACGCCCTGATCCACATCTGAAGGCTTTGTTGCAAGTAGGACTTGGGCTTGGGTGTTTACCAGTATATTTCTTTTTATGTCTGTGGTTCTGCTTCTGCGCACAGCATAGCCACTGAGCCAGTGCTCAGCATGTCAGTGCCTGTATCACACAGTGCCAGTCCTTAAAGCAAGTCCCTTTTGACATAAGCACTGTGAGAGTCTCAACCCATTCACCGTATCACAGATATCCACAGAGCATAGACAAAGAAGGCATAGCAGCCTGCAGGCATTTTTTTATTTTTTATTTTTGCTTAAAAACAAACAGGAAAGGATAAACTTGCTAGCATACTTTTAACATGCACCAATGGTCACAGCCCTCACACAGCAAGGAGTTTCAGGTGTGACTCCATTGCCATTGTAAGGCTGGGGAAAGGATTCAGCACAGCTGATCTCTGCTTCATCAAGGGAGCTACAGAAGAGGTCTCCTTCTCTTCTGCAATGAAAATACTTCACCTACTTTTCCTTCAAGCTACTGTCAGTGTCAATAACAACTTGAAGATATTTCCTTTCTCTTGCAAGTTAAGAGGGATGGTGCCAACCTCTCCTGCCTGTGGGCATTTTTCCAAAGTCTTGTCTCTTAGCCAACACCAGTTACAATACTTTACTGCCCTGGAGAACTCACCTTAGGTCTCTAACAGGGAGTGGCGCATTCCTCTTATGAAGGTGATTTTCAGACAATCTCTAAACATTGATAAGAATTGTTAATTGTTTCTTCTTTTATGGCTGCTGTATATTCAGTGTGTGGCTTGAAACATGATAATTATCAGTGAAATGTGGATGGAATTCAACACATTTTATTCTTTCCCATTTAAGAAGTCTTTTTGGCATTTTCTGTTCAGCTAGTCAAGTATAATTTGGGCTAAAAGCAAAAATCCCACATCATTCAGAGCAGATAGAATGTGTGCCTTCTTCTGCCTGCCTGGCTTCTTCAAAGGGTACCTTGATTCTCTATGTATCTGTATGTGGCACAGACACGGGCATCTTCCTATGGGGAAGCATTGCTCTTAGCCAAAGAGAAAACCACAGTTCTATTAAAAAGCATCATCCCAGCAGCAGGGCAAGTTTCTGTACCTGTAAGTATCATAAAATATATTTGGTATGATATATTTAAAACAATTCTCCCAAAATATTTGTCAAATTTATTCTTACCACTTCGAACTTGTGCTTAAGAATTCATTTTCCTAATTTTCCTCCAAATTTATTCTCCAAATAATTTGACTTACTTTAACTAAAGTACTTCACCATAATAAAGTAGTCACTGGATAATTTAGATTGGAAGGGAATTCTAGAGGTGGTCTACTCCAAATCCCTGCTTGAAGCAGGCCTAGTTAAATCAGGTTGTTCCAGGAATCTGAGGTTTGAACATCTCCAAGGTCTTGTTATAATACAAGGTCACCCCAGGTCTTGTTATAATATTTTACCATCCTCAGGCTGTAAATGCTTTTCCTAAAGCCTAATGGGCGTTTCCCATATTCCAGCATGTGCCTGTTTCCTCATATCCTATTGCTGTGCCCCTCCAAGCAGAGCCTGGCACCCTCTTCTCTGTAGCTTCCCACCAGACAGTTGCAGACAGCAGTGAGCTCTCCCGTTTTCCTCCTCTTTCCCGGATTAAACCAGTCCACCTCTCTTTGTACACCCCTTTCTCCAAACACAACCATCACAGGGCCTCTCCACTGATTTTCCTGTATGTCAGGGCTTGTCATGCACCAGGAGTCCAAACCCCAGGATGGCACACCAAGAGCAGACTCACAAGTGCTGACCATCCCATCAGGATCCCTTACCCTTGCTCCTTGCTGGTGCAGCCTAGCATGTAGGGGCTGCTTTGTTGTGTTGGTGCACTCCTGCGTCCTGATCACACCATGTTCCACCAGGGCTTTTTCAGCAGAACTGCCCTCAGCTGGTTGGCCGCAGCCTGTCCTGCTTCAGTTCGTCACAGAGGTCCAGCTTTGTACTGGCTTTCACTTAACAAATGTCATGAGTTTTCCATCAGCTAATTTCTCCAAACTGTAATGCCTTATGAATAGCAGACCTGCCTTACAGCATGTTGACTGCTGCCCCCCATTTGGTATCCTGTCCAAACTGTCCACAGAGGTCCAGCTTTGTACTGGCTTTCATTTAACAAATGCCGTGAGTTTTCCATCAGCTAATTTCTCCAGACTATAATGCCTTATGAATAGCAGACCTGCCTTCCAGCATGTTGAATGCTGCCCTCCATTTGGTGTCCTGTCCAAACTGTCATAGAGTGTGGTCCAAACCATCATGGACGTCATCGAGGAAGGCTTTAAACTGTACTGATCCCACAGCCAGTCTCTGAGGCACAGAACTAGTAACCCGCAACCAGCTGGTCCTCATTCTGCCATTACAATATTTTGAACCTGGAAGTCCAACCAGTTTTCCACCCATTTCATTGTCCACAAACCCAGCCTATATCTCACAGGTGTGGCTGTAAATAGTCTGCAAGACATCATGCCAAAGTCAAGTTGTATAACACCTGCTGCCCTCACCTTTTCCACACCCATGTCGCTGTAGAAAGCAATCAGATTGTCTGTGCAGGATTTGCCCCTGGTATGTCTGTCACAGGGCTGCTCCCTGTGGCCTTCTTATCTTTTCCATGAGTGAAAGTAGCTCAAAGGAGGATTTTTCTCCCTTACCTTCCCAGGGACTTAGCAGGGTCTGACCAGTCTGTAGATCCCAGGATTCCCTGGGAGTCTTCTTTTTGCCTTTCTTGAAGATGCAAACAAAGCAATTGAAGTCATCAAAGATGTTAGAGATTAAGATGGTAGAGAGCAAGCCTTGCAATGACACAGGCCAGCTTCTTTGACAACTTTGGGTCATCCTGTCTGGTCTGACTGGCCTGCATTGTGTCTTATTGGCTTAGTGTTTCATTTCCACAAACTATGTTTGTATGCCTGGGGGACTCGATGGCCTAATGGCAATGCTTTCTGGTGAAAAGTGAGCCTCATCCTCTGGGTGAAATAACCTAGGATGGAATATTTAATCTGAAATGGTTTGACTAAATAACCATTAAAGAAGCTGCTTCAGTGGGAGCTGAATCACTGAATTTGTTCAAAGAGTCACTGTACAAGAGAGTAATTTTTCTCTTGGAGATTACCCAGACTAGAGATTTTGGAGGTAAGGCCCCTTGGAGTCACTTAACATGGTGGTAGCAATGTGACCTGTGTATGCACTGTTCGATTTACCATTCTTCAGCTAGTAAGTTCCCATGAAAGAAATTATGGCCTTTTTTTTTTTTTTTTTTTTTTTTTTTAAGTCTGTAGGAAGGCATCGTATTTAGTCTAGAGAGGATAAATACATTATGCAGTGATCCTTATCTGTTGGGATGTCTTCTATTTTAGGGCACTGAACTTTGAAAGAATAGCAGAGGCAAAATCTTAGTATCTTGGCACATCTTGTTCCTAAATATTTGGAATAAGAAGAAAATGAGTCCCAGAAGTACATATGGCTATATATATTTTAATAGTGGGGAATATCAGTAAAACGGGCCTATGAGTCACACTGCAACAATCATATGTCCTTTAAATCAGCTAAAAGCAATCCTGAGTTGAACATTGAAGATTCCTGTGTTTTTTATTTATTTTGTGTTAACAAGTTAAGATATATTTTTTAAAATATATTTTATTTTTAGTAAAAGATGAGCTATAGGCAAGGCTGATGGCTGGCTACTCCAGTCAACAGAACAGAAGAAGGATTTATTTTTTTCTAGTGAATGCTTCAGACATTCCTGAAATTTTCCTCTTCTAACCACAGTGTTATATTTGGCAGTTGAGAACTATGAGAAGAATGTGTATAAAGTCATTGCTTATCAATCAGGAAGGCAATAGATCTAATTAAATTTACTTAAAAGTTATCCTAAATTCTAAATGTAGAAAACTACCAACTCAATACTTCCAGTAGTTTACAAGGTGAACAAAACTGATCAAATACTGCCCCAAAACTTTACAGTAATGTTAGCAATTAAAACGGAATAATTTTTCAAAGGATCAAATGTAAAAACAAGAACTAATTGCAACTGATGATAGTACAGCCCTCATCTGGAAAGAGTTGTTTTTCATCATAAAACACTGTAGCTGAGGTCTACCCAGGTATGAGCACATTTCTGTTCTCATGTTGCAGAGGACAAATGCATCCTAGCTTGTTTATCTTCAGACTGCCATTCAAAACCAGGATATAGTGTGATCTCCACCTTTTGGATGTGAGAAATAAGGAGAAGAGAAATGAGATGCTGAAGTTTGCAAGGATAGCTGAAGCAAAACAAAGAACTGAGCCCCACTCCTGTAATTCCCAGAGCAGTGTATTAAGGGATCATTCCACCACAAGCGAAAGGAGACACACTTCAGGAAGGATGAGTGTGAACATCGTATGTGTAGGAGAAAATACAACTTAGCAGTGCTCTGTAACACAGTCCTGTACATAAACCTGATTATAATTTTTTCTCACAGATCTGAGAGGCACAAATCCCTGGTAAACTCAAGGCAGTTTCAGTAGTCAAAAGCTTCTGAATTACCAACTTACTCTTCCCTAACTCTCAGCTTGACCTTTGTCAAACAGTTGTACAGTCCTAACCAAAATTCATTTAAATCATTGGACTTAATTATTGCACCATACACTTAAATAAAAATCTTGCTCCCTTACACTATTTAACAACTCTAGGCAACACAGTTTTAACCAATAAGGTATTTCACATATCAAACATACAAATGACTTTCTTTATCTAGTGTGATTAGTGCAGACAAAATCCAGTACTGGGGCGAAGGCTGTTAACAGCCACCCCATGTCCTCATTACATGGCTTGTAAAACTAGTGATAAACTCCCCTAGATAAGAGTGAGCAATAACAGTACAGAAGAGAAAACTTCCTAAATTATCAAGGTGTAAAGTTACTTATTTACATAAACTGGACTGTCTTCCTTCTTGTACTTGGCTGTTTACTTTCTTCAAATGTATGCATTTATTGCAGAATGTACTTGTAGACAGCCTGATTCATAGCTGTGATCAATGCTGGATTTGAACATATAGAAGATCAACATATAGAAGAAAGAATCCAGCTTCTATCCATCTCTGCCCCAGGGAGAGCAGAGGGGCAGGCGCTGATCTTTGCTCTCTGGGGACAGCAACAGGACCCAAGGGAATGGCATGGAGCTGGGACAGGGGAGGGTCAGGCTGGGTTTTAGGCAAAGGCTCTTTACTGAGGGGGTGGTCAGGTACTGGCCCAGGCTCCCCCAGGCAGTGGTCACAGCACCAAACCTGCTGGAGTTCAGACTGTTTAGACAATGGTCTCAGACACATGGTCTGATTTTTGGGTGGTCCTGTGAGGAGCCAGCAGTTGGACTCGATGAATCTTGTGGTCCCTTCCAACTCAGGATATTCTAGGATTCTATCTTGAGTCACCCATCTCCTGATTCAGTTTTACAGGAATTAGCATTAAAAATACTTTTATCCTTGTTAGTCAACTGTATTTTGTAAATAAATTGCCAAAACAGTAGTACCACACTGTAATAGATCTTGTTCTAAACAGTATGTACAGAAAGAAGAACTTCAGCCTCTGAGTAAAATGTTAATGAACTACTGCCTATCTCATAAATTGAAATCTACATTGCACTTAACACAGAATTACTTAACCTTATTGTACCTTCTATGATAACAAAGGGTAAAGAACCATTTACAGAGTCTTAATATGGAGAAGAAATATGCCTATCTATTGCCATGTAAGACTTCAGAAGACATGAGAAGTTCATGGTATTTTTGCAGGAGGCATACAAAAAGTTGTTGATCACCTACAAAAATGGGACAAAAAATACAAAAAATGTAATTTCTGTTTTTCTACTTAGTCTTAAACCAGAAGACATTTTCATGAACTTGGATGGGGATGGAGGAAGGGGACTGACTGAGAGCTGGGAAACCCTTCAAAGCAAAGCTGCTGAATACTGCATTACAGAGAAAAGCAAAAATGTGTAATTTATATATATATATATATATATATTGCTACACTTTTATTTCCTTTGGAATGTGGTACCTCCAGATAACTTAATTCCTGATTAGATTCTACAGCAGTGGCACAGAGAAACTACTGCTACTGTGACACCACACTAAGAGCATTAATGCCAATTACAGCACTTGTGTGCTAGACCTGGAATTATTGCTGTGGTGTAAAAAACAACAACAGTCTGTTCTTTTAACACTTTGGCTTTAGCCAGTGACTGTGCAGCTTTAGAGGTACTGCATACAGGAAAGAGAAGAAACTTATGTAAAATTAAATATGTAAAGTGTATGCCAAAGATGATTAAATAAATATTTAAAAAATCATTCATAGTTTTGATTTATTTTTTTTTTAATGAGATGCCTGTTCTCTGTCCTGAGCCACCTCCAAACGTTTTTGAAGTACAGCATAAATTAGTTACTGTATTCAATTTTTGTTCTTACAAATAAAATTGCCTTCAAAGAAATATTAGTAACAGGTTTGGTTTTTGAAATCTCCTGTTACTCAAATGTTCCTTTTTTTACTCCATTGCAGCACATTCTAAGTAGAATTTCACAAGGTACTATGAGAATAACTTTAATACATTTTGGTCTGCTGTCTGTTGTTTTGATGAAGGAAATCACCACATTGCAGGACAGACTCTAAGACAGAGAACTGGTAATGAGCTCTTGCTCATGCAATGCACAGTAAATGGTCAACACAGAACATGACATGGATCCCTGCCTCCTCTCTCAAATCTCATTAGACTACTGCCTCCTTGCATTCAGAATGGCAATGTCCTCTCTACTGATGTCCACATTTACATCCAATGTGAATATATGCACATCCATCTCCTGCTGTTTCCTATTAGTTTCTCCCTGACCCTTACCACCTTAATATACCTCCATAGTGCCTCCTTGATCATGAGAAAGATCTGTTTTTTTATCTGTCCCTGTGCAGAAAATCCATCTTAGTATTTTATTTCATTTTACATCTGCTGAAAGATGGTGAAAAACAAATCTACCACTTAAGTGATAATATCTCTGGCAAGCACCCTGATTTCTCTATCGAGCATCAAACCACAAGAGTATTTTAAGTAACAGAAGTACACCTACCTGTCTTCGAAGGATCAGGGGAGGGAAATTCTGTCTTTATTACTAAGAAAAGCATAGTAATTTCCTGTCTGAGAATAGGAGAGCATGTAACTGAGGGACAAGTGCAATTCGTGGCCCAGGGCTGCTGCCCCATGTTCTTACCAGCTGCAGCCAGATTCGGTTGTACTGAAGCCCAGTAGGACTCACCCCAGTAAAGCTTAAAAGTCACTAACCTATCTGTGGAGATGCTGATAACTGTTGCAATGAGTATTAATAGAGCACAGACATCCTGTGCTTCCCAGGATAGAAAATAATCTCACACAGTGAAGAAACAGGCAGTTGAATGGACATGCCTCTGACCTTAAAGGCTTCACAAGAGCTGTGATCCTGCCTCCACTCTTCCCCTGCCTAGCTTTACATCAGACCCTGTGAAGCATGCAGGGTATGTCACAGAACAGACTTTATTTGATACAAGCTGTCAAGGAAAGGGCTTTGTGGAATACAGCTGCTCTGCTGGTTGTAACTTTGCTGATGTATTCCCTCCTATTTCATAGATTACAGTACAGCAAATAATTGGAAATATGCTGCAACTTATTACTGTAGTCTCTCAGACTGCCCATGACAGTAAACGGACACTTCACTGTCCGTGGACAAGACAGTATTTATCTGTTTATACCAGGGCTCTCATTCTGCAGAAATTAGCCAAGTTTTCCAGTGGCCAATTCTTTGATTTTCTATTGGAAATCATTTACAATAGTATCATTGACGTCCTCCTTCCCTGCTACAAGGTTTCAAACTCATACATTATTTATAGCTGTTCATAAGTCACAACTCATGACTTTGTTCTTAAAAAAAAAAAAAACAACAACCCCCCCCAAAAAAACACACAAAAATTAAAAAAAAAAAAAAAAAACAGTCTGGAGACTTTGCTTCCAAAAAGAATAGGCCAAAGGCTTTTGCTAAGTTTGCAGCTTCCCAGTCTTTCCCTCATCCCTACAGAAAATCGGTGTAAGGACCCTTTAAATCACCTGGAAACTCAATGCATGTTCCCAAAAGCTCATCCCAATTCCCTTAGCTAGCCCTGGCCAGAGCACAGCAATAATGGTAGGTAGATATCAGATGTGTTCTGAATACGAAGAACAGGAAAAAAGGGATCTTCCAGTCCATATCAAAATTATATGGATAACATGCCCATGCCTTGTGAAGTCTAGTATATATAAAAATTATTTTTCTTTAGTGAAGACAGACTTAAAATTTTTATAATTATTAATTGTCTTAGGGTTGTCTAAATAGGTCTGTCATACTGCTATACTGCAGACAGTAAGGTAGCTGTTTCCTCTGTTAAGACACAAAAGGTCAGATTCCCCAGTATTTTCTGGCAGGACAAACCCAGGAGTATTTTAGGAGATTTTGAAGCATACAGCCTGTGCCTGGGTGAGAAACAGGTCAGGGGATACAACTAAGAACATGTGAGGCCTGGATGAATTTGGAGCAGTTGGTTTATTCCTAAAACCAGGAAAACATATCAGCTTGTGCAAGTCATCACTTATTCATCTCTTTCTTGTAATATTTTTTTAGAACATACAAACTTGTAAACCCATTACATATGTAAATAAACTGCCAGCCATAATGTCCCAAAGGTGTGATTTAGGGACAAATAATTTCCCCTTCTCTATATTCTTTTATTTTTCTATTTCTACTTCTGCCTTGAGAAGAAGAAAATAATCTTCTTTAACACTTTCTGAGAAGTTACTGGCCAGACTGACCATGTATGTGTATTAATAATGGCATATATTTTTGCTGACCTTATGGTGCAATTAAATGCAGCAGCATAAGTTGAACATCTATTCAGCAAATTTCAAATCAGTTAACATTTACTGCAGCTTTCTTTTTTTTTTTTTGCCATATGTAAAAAAATAAAAGACATACAGGCACTTTTTTCTCTTTCAAAAAAGACACGGGTCCTTGAGGGAAGCAGAGAATTTGAGACTGAAATTTTGTGCAGGACTGAGGCATCATTTACAGTGCTACCTGTTCAGGTGCTCTGTTCTCCACACAGGGTATCAACAAGCTGCTCTAACAGCCTCTTCTGTTTCAGGTGTGTTCTCTGTTGTCACTCAGCACCGTGAATAAAAATGAAAGTAATCTCAGTGGTGCTGTTAACAGAGTGTGCAGCTAAGGAAGGGGAAAAGCAGGATCAGAGCTGGAGCTGTGACCTTTCAGCAGGCACTAAATGCTTCATAGAAATCTACAACATGCTCACTATCATAATCTTTCTAGACCTTGTACTAATGACCTGGACGTTGCTGTGGACCCAAGGCTGAATAGTACAGATTTTATCACAAGGGTATTTCATAATATGATAAAATACTTTTGCCTTGGAAGATTTTTGTTTCAAAGACAAATCAATCTCCAGTTCTGTAGTATGATTACAACTTTAAAAGTTGAGATTGTGCTTGACTATAGAAGCTGAGGGGTGTGATTCCAACCAAAATATACTGAGAGCTTACAAATCAAGGTAGCATTCGTTCTACCTCTTTTTTTTGTTTGTTTGTTTTCTCAGAGAGAGATTTACTTTTAACTTCCAGCTTAAATATATGTTTGCAGTTAGTCTGTTTGCAATTTATTTCCATCTATTTTTGTGTCCAGTTGCAGACTTTCATTTTTTGCATATTAATTTTAAGCATATTTCTAAACATACAGCTGACAGCATCCCAGGAAAAGGGACCCGATCACAATTACAAAAACTTGTAAGATCTCTCTGATACTATAAATGCAGGATTTACAATTCAGAAATCATGGAAGACATCTACAGTTCATATTATACAAATAAGATAAAAGATGACTTCAAAGGGATTACGTAGCTGGGTAAGTCAAACAAAAAGTGGTGCAGAATGTAGATACAGGTATCTTTATCTTTTACTTCTGGTAATGAGAGCAATGATAAGTGCACTTGAAAAGCTTTGTCTTCTGCCTTCACCTGACACTTGTTGTAAATGTTTTCACCAGTAATTATCTACTTCACAGCAGACTTAGAGTTTTCAGGCAGCTGGAGGATGCCAATGCAAAAAAAAAAACAACTGATGCATGATAGGAAACTTTCCTCAAGAGGCTTAGTCAGAGTGTGCCTGCCTTTAAACTTTAATCAGTATCGGGGATATCTAGGCTTCCCTGACCTGAAAGACTTCAGAGAAACGGTGTATCTAAATAACAGACAACAAATACCAACATGACTAAATGCCATGCAGAAAAAAAAAAAAAAAAAAGAAAAAAAAAAAAGAAAAAGTGTTTTGCAGAACCTTGGATTACATTACCATCAGAAATGATTCAGGAGGCTTTCTGCCACTTGACATTTTGAATTACTCGGGGAAGTCCCAGCGTCTAGCTTGTCACACACCTTCACTCTCACACAGCACTAATAACCCAAGAGAGTTTCCCCGACCATGAGAAGTGCCCCCTCACCCCACAAAATCCCATCTTTGATACATGTTCTTTCTTTCAGCAGGGTGAATTCTCTCTCTAAAACATCCACTGCCAGTGCCAGCACTGAAGTAGGTACTGCTGGCCTTCAAAAGTCTTTCTCTGGGAGAAATCCTGGAGGAGCAGCATCACACTCAGTGAGGCTGGGAAGACCCTACCCGTCTTGTCCCTGCTCAGTGTCCCTGTCAGAAATCGCGCCCTTATGCCTGTCGTCCATATTTGATTTACTCCTCTGTGTGGGATGGGAATAATCACAGGCTAGCAGCTCTGGAGAATCACCAGATGCAACTGAGCAGACTCTGGTCTTATCCTGCAAATTTTGGTGTCCTGGGATTTAGTAGATGATGGGTTTTTCTGGAGCCAGCTTATGGGAGGACTGTAACAGGTGGGACAGGTACACAAAATAACTAAAAGCCACTTTCTGATTTCATGGAACAGGAATTTTCCATCTGCTGCTGAGTGACTGTATAAGGAGAGGAAGTGTTACGGACAGCAATGGCAGCAAGAGCAGCAGGCTGTCTGGTTTGTCCTTTTTTCATTCCCCTTTCAGGAATGAGCAGGAAGTAAACATGCACTGTGTTCAGACTCATCGTTTATTAGAGATTAAGAGCAAATAATCTGATCTTCCAGATACCTCCTAATGCCAAACATGACTAGGAGTGGTGCTTCCAAACATCCCAGGGCCAGCAGAAGAAGCTGCACTTTTACCAAATAAGGGCCATTTGATCAGGACTCTTTCTTTTCATATTTTAAGGAGAAAGATGAAGCTGTGCATCACTCAGCGCGTTCTACTTTTTTTTTTTTTCTTTTTTTTTTTTTTTTTTTTCCCCCAGTGGAATGTTTTCCCTCCCAGCTATTCTGCCTGAAAGGTAGTGATCTGACTCACACTTGTCTAGCCAGACAGGGACACAGTTCTATCTACTGGTGGGTGGAGAACAGTGAAGTAAAAAACATGTTGTTTTAAGGTATGTTTGCTGGCATTGCTGCTGTACCAAAATTAAGAAAAATTAATAATAATAATAATAATAATAATAATAATAATAAAAAGTCAGGAAACAAACTTATCTAACAACTTGTGTGAATCAAATATAATTCCCAAACTCAGACACAGAAGGATAGAATGTAGACCACTTCTGAACATGTAAAATATCACCTTCCTAGGGGCTGAGCAAACGTCCCATTATGGTTATAGACCCACTAACACAGAGGGCTGGTTTTCTGCTGCAGACAAGTGAAAGACCCGGGCCATGGTATAAAATCCATGACTAAATATTATAACCAAGAATGTCTTGCATTTTCTGTCTTGCAGAAAATGGGAACATAATTTTAGCTCCATTAGAGCTTTGTGCTGAAAACAGATCTTTAGTTTAGTCAGCTTATCACTGGAAAGTGAGTAACAAAACTGTTCCCAGTATGACTGACTTTGCCAGAAGTCACATGCCCACATTCAGGGATATAAAACACTGGAAAAATTGTTGTCCTTTACATTGTAGTCATCCAAGCTGTTCTTTCTCCTTCAGTAGTCTGCAGGATTCTTGTCTACTTTGGCTTCATCTTCTGAGATGAAGCCAAAAAACAATAAAAAATATCTTTGGTAATTAAACCAGGGAGCAAATGTATTTTTTAAAGTGCATTTTTAATAATGTAGGAATTTTAAAAAGTCCTGTAAATAATCCAAAGAATAAGTTTTCAAGGAACAAGATGTATATACACAAAAGTTCTCTAACCATTAGTTCATCTCTAACACCCGTGCAGGTATTGCATCTAAGGCATGAGAAATGTCTGCAAAGTTATCTCCACTGATAAACACAGTGTTCCTTCCACACAGACAACTGTTTGCATATGCAGATGAAGAAATTACTGTGATGGCAGCCATGTGTGTGATTTAATCTACTTCTCTAAGATGTGCATATAGCTCTGTCAAAGACAAGAAAAGTGGAAGTAGGTTTTTATTCATTTATGCTTCCTTACTGGCAGGTAAAGTTATATTAAGTGGCTTAGTTCCTATAAAAAACGTTCCTTCTAAAAATTCTGGGAATTATCCACCATTGCCACAGACGTAACCACAATGTTAAATAACACCCAAGTATACTTTTAGCATGAGGGTTTATCCCCCTAGCTATTATCTCCCTTTTCCTTGAATTATGAATACTGTACACAAGTGGGCTAACAGGATTCATTCATCAAAGCTGTTTACTGACAGGTGGAAAATGCTCTCTCTTCAATGTACAGCAAACACTAAGCATTTCCTTGGTATATTAAACAATTTTTCATGTACAGTACTGCAATGAGCCATAAGATTTGCAGAAAAAGAAACCACTGTCTCTCAAAACACAAGCCTTGAGTTTCAAATAAGTAGTTTGGAAAAAAAGATCTTTAAAATGCTATTACAAGACAGTAAGGAACACAAGAGCTGTGTGTTGCTTTCTGCTCACACACCTGCCTCTTCAGGCTTTTCAGGTCTATCACTTAATCGTTCAGAGCAGCCCTGGTGAAGAAATAATGCACAAAAATCCGTCACCAAAGACTCAGTTTGGAGCAGGGACCATTAGGCCTAGTTAGCTGCAAGTGCAATGACAAAGCATTAACACAGCCTTAGCAGCCAGGGACATTTCAGCCACACCATTGGTAATCTGGCAAGGCTCCTGCGGGCACGGCACAATCTGCAACCAAGTGTGCTGCAGGGGAGCAAGGGGAGGATGTGGGGGAAGAGCAGTTTTTTTTTGTTTGTTTGTTTTTTTGTTTGTTTTTTTTTGTTTTTGTGTGTGTGTGTGTGTGTGTGTGTGTGTATAGCTGGGCATGTTTTCTGCATCTGTTTTACATTAGAGTCTTCCAACTGCAGCTGTAAGAAAAAAGACGAATCAGAGATCCACTCCCCCAGTGCTATGTGACCAACACACACTAGTTACTAGTTAACAGACGAACCACTTTTGGGAAAGCTGAATCACTTTACCTGAGTGAAGGGTATAGTCCAAAGCAATCTCAGGCTGCACACAAAAGGGCAAAATATAGTTATTAGAAGTTGCTGAGTAATTCTTCCACATGAATGGAAATTAACAAGCAGTGGGGAGAGATGCTTTAAACTGTGTGAGAGGCAGAGATGGTGAAATTTCTGGCCTCCCTTACCCGAGAAGGTAGCCCAGCAATTGGCTATGACTTGCCTAAAAGAACGCTAGGCTTCTGGAATGGTAGTTTAGTTCATGATACGAAGGTATTTTTATAATGAATTCTCTAGAAAATGTTATGTATTTAAGTCACCGCTATATGGTCAGCAAAATACATTCCTCATGTGACTTTGACACAAATAAAAGCTTTGCTTTGTCTTGTTTTCTGTCTGGAGATGTGCAATGAGCAGAGTTTCCCCAGACTAACATGTGTTGATACAGAAAGGCCACATATCTTTATTTTTCTG
>CM021797.1:67014333-67047020 GCA_011076525.1 Nettapus auritus | reverse complement strand
TATTATTATTATTTAATGCAGAACAGTGAAGTCATCCCAGTGTTTAACACCACTTGCCTTGAGAACCACAAAGGGATGAAGATTCTGCAGCATGCCATGTCTGACATGCTGTGGGAAGCAGGGCACAGAGGCCCATTTCCAGAGATTTCAACATCCAAGCTTTGCCCTCTGGTACCCTTATGGCACACCTGTCTGTGCCCTTGCCCTGGAGCAACAACCGTCCTGAGGAGCTATGGGGATACACCTTTGCCAGGAGCCCGTTCAGACTTATCTGCAGAATGACTGATGGAAGCCTCCCAGACACTGCAGGAGTTGAGAGCCCGGGTCTGTGAGAAACAGTGGCAGATTCAGGTGAGCTGGAAGTCTGCATCCAGACAGGAAGGGGAGGGGGCTGTTATAAAACAGCCACCAAGTAGTTAATGGCACAGCTGAGAAATGCTTTGGGATAATCGCCTGTGCCAAACCTCCTTTCTTTTCTGTCTATTCAGAATAAGCCCTCCCTTTTACACTACTGTTGAGATGCATTTGCAATGAAAATAGCCTGCTCCCTGCACTCTTCTGGAGAGCCTTCAGCTGGGCAGGGCTGCTGTGCATGAAGGGGCATGGTGCAGAAAGAGAGGACAGGGATTTATGTGAGGGAGAAATCCCTTTGAAAGTCTTGCACCCTCAGGCAAACACAACCTCCTGGGTACCAACACAATGCCAGGGTTCTCTCTGCTCATAGACTGGTTTCTCTTGTGTGCACACCAGTCCCCATGGCACTCCAGAGGGGTGGGATGATGCATGCTCATCTTGTTCCCACCAGTGACAGAGAAACACAGTCAGACATAAAGCTGTGATCCTGTTCAAAAAACAGCACAACACAGCACAGGAACTTCATGTAGGACTTCATGTAGGACTTTTCTCACCTTCAGCCATCTAAAAGTGAGAAAAGGAGGCTAACAGAGCTGTTTGGTTATCTGTGTTTAGAGATGATCACATTCAGAATGTAACTGATTCCACTTAGACACTCATTTTAGTGTGATTATACTTTTTCCCTGAGAATGGATGAATCTAATAATAAAACCTTCCCCAGTCTCTTTCATTTTCCATGTGTAGCTCTTGTCAAACTGAAAACAGTTGTCTATTGGAGGTTCTCCTAAATCCTGGGCATATACAGCTGAAAAAGCTGTGGGTACACTAAAATGGTGCTAACTCTTACTGATAAAAGTACCCAAAATGCTGCAGAGCCTATGTCTCACCAAAAGTCAGTGAGATCTGTTAGCAAGAGCTAAGTCTCTGTGTTACTTTTACAAATATTACAGCTATTGCAGATTGTTCCTGGAAATCTCTGTCCAGTCCTGATGTCTGTGCTTCAAAGTAGGTATTGGCAAAGAAGCCACAAGAGCAATCCTAATCTTGAAATTTTTCCTTCTGTAAAGAAGCTCATATGAAATGTCACAGATTAATGCAATAAAAACTTAAATGGTGATTTGATCACAACCAGTCAGTACCTAACAATTGTGGGACAATTCCAATGCTATACACTTTTTTTTCAATTAAACAAGTAATATATATATAATGTCATTTAATCCCTGGGAGTTAAAACTGGACAGAAACTGGCCTGCAATAAAGATGCATATTTTTTAAAAGGATGATTGAGATGATTGTCCACTAAGTCAGTAATTGCTTTTCTGCAAATGAAAGCTTTTTGGTAAGTAAAACTGATCATTCCACAGACTGAAAGGTAACTGTGGGCTCAGTGCAGAAATCTATTTGAAATCAGAAAGTCAAGTCTGACTGTTTGTGTGGTTTCCAGGTTGTAATTTCCCTGTTTATCCTCAGATGTGCAATATTCTTTTTGCCTCTAATATTTAGGGTTTTCATTGAGAGTTCTCTTCACACCTCAGTAGATGGGAGGGAACAAAGAGGAAAGTGTTGGGATGTATTATAGAATATTTGAGGCAGTGATAGCAAATAATTCTCAGCTGTGTTTGCTGCAGAAATCATCAGGGTCCGTGATGCCAACCACAACAAACAGATGCTCTGCCCCTTTGATGTAGCAATGGCCCTAAGAGACAGCTATTTGCAATTGTTATGACATGCACTATCTCATCTTTTTCCCACTAGTAAAACCCATAGTCAAAAAGAGAACAGGCCCTCAAAATATAAATCTTGATTTGTATTAGCCATCTGTAGAAGAGAAGCAAGACACATTTCTAGTCTTCAAAGCACAGAAAAAATACAAAAATACAAATATATATATATACAATCACGGACCCTGATGATTTCTGCAGAAAAAAAAAAAAGACACCACTTGTTTTCCTCTTACTCTGAAGTTCTGAATTTTCCTACCAGCAAAGGCATTAAGAACTACTTCCAGACTGTCCAAAAGAAGAGCATCATTCCCACCACCATGCTTCATACTGGAGTGGGCGCCGGTGCTCCAGGCATGAAGGAGACTGCAAGCAGGGTGAGCAGCCAGCAAAAAGACGTTCCTGCCACAGCCCAGTGAAAACATTTCTGGCAAAAGCTGGTCGGGGAACACACACCTACATAGCTTGGAAAACCTACGAGCGGCAAACGAAGTTACAGTCACAGAAAACAGGTGGAGATTTACAGAAGACTCTTTGCAGTGTTCTCAAAATTCCCTGACACAGGAAGAGAATTAGTTACAACAAGCCTGCTGGCAGAGGCACCACATTCTCCTCCATCCAGACGATTGGACGATCAGGCTCGTATGATTGCCTTTTGTATGCTGACTCACCAGAGGGCAGCAGCTTTCAAGATGTGATGTCAGCCCATAAAAACGCGAGGCGTCCCTCCTGCTCTCCCGGTCAGACCGTCCCTCCTCGTACGGCACCCTGATGTCAGCAATCCCATTTTGTATGCTTCGCTGGCAAGCCAAACACTGAAGTGTTTTGGGATGATGGCAAGTCAGGTCAGGTATCTGGTGCATGGTTAATCCGCAGTTCGGTCTTTCAGCATGTCTGCAGTACCAAAACAATCTCATGTAATTAGCCTGCAATGAGTAACACATCGAGGGCAATCGGCTGCAACCTAACCAGATGGTTTTCTGTCACTCCGTGTTAAATTTAAAAGATTTTCAGAAAGAATATTTACTACAGTGGCTAGATCTACTCGCACCAGGACATTCCTCTTCTTTGTCAACTCCGCCACCCTACAAATGTGCTTTGTACTTTCAAAAAAAGGGCAGAGAAACTACATTTATCCTCTACTTCAGGCAGGAGAAATGTGTCTGCTGCAGGAGGATCCCCCAGCAGGGAGAAAGTCTGTCTTACCAACATCTTTGTATTTCTGGCAGTGAGCTGATGAGCATCCCTCAGACACCCTCAGTCATTATCTCCACTCCCTTTCCTGCACCCTCATTTCCCACATGAAAATCAGAATAATACCTCCTTATAGTGAGGGGGTCACGACATCTTCTGGGAGGCCCTCTGTTACATGTGCTGTACAGCGACACAGAGCAGCACTGCCATGAAACCTCATCAGCTGCTGCTGACTGATCTGGCTGCCTGGCTCCTGGGTGGCCTGGAGTCACACTAGCACTGGGAGCTTCCAGCACTGGCTCTGTGGCATCATTTGTTACTGAGCTGCAGATAAACGAGCTGCAGGCTGGAGGTTTAAACCTATTTCCATTCCGGATGAAGGGGAGTACTGCCACTGTTCCCTGTGGGGTGAGGAGGGAGTTTCTGCCAGCAGCTGTGTGAAGGATGTCATACCTCCAACACCCATCCCCAGCGGAGCCTGCTGGGGTACAGAGAGCACGGGGCATACATCCTCTGAGTAGCAACCAAAGCTAGGCACAAGTAGAAGGCAGGGCTACAACATAGCTGCAGAGAGAAAAACAAAACCCATTGGTGTTTGTTTTACATACCTCTGCCTAGTCCAGTGGAGAGGTGAGAGGAATTACAACAAGCACTGTGGGAATGCAAGTTCTTATCAAGAGGATTTAAGAATTTGTCAAGCACCGTGGAAGCGTGCCATACGTGCGCGGTATTCCTGGCTGTGACACTGCGAGCTGCAGCCTTGCAGATTCATTCCTGGTGCAGGAGAAAGAAGTTGGTGCAGAGTTGACAGCAACCCAAGGGCACCCTGCAGCTGCTGCTCCCCTGACAGCAGCAGCCAGAAGAGTGGTTTGTAGGTGTGAAGGAGAGCTGATGGCAGTGCTACGTTCCCCAGCCCATGTTTTGGGAGGAGCTCCATCCCCACGGTGGGTAACAGCACCCTGCTCCTCTGCGGATGTGGGCAGTACTTTCTGCTGCAGCTGCTGGGGGACTTACAGAGGAAGACACTGGCTGCTGAGCTTGTCTGGCTTTCTAAGAAATAGGAAGAGCACTTTAACACCCACCTTCCCATCACCCCAGTGGCTCTAATAGGCAATCTCACTACTGACTTCTTAAACTGAGCACCTGCAAGCCCACAACTGTGTTCCTGTCCCCAAGCCCCAAACCTCCACGGCTGGAGCTGCCCAGTTGTGCAGGTACAGTTGCGTCCCCAGAGGTTTCCTCTCAGTGGGCTGGGGGCAGCCATGGTCTCCAGGGATTTGCTGCCTGCCCCAGCCTCCTGGCTCAGGCTGCCCTAGCACTGCTGCTGCTGCTGTCCCTTTTGTTGCCATGTGAGCGAGGAAGCACCCACGGGGGAGCAAGGGAGCACCACCAAAGGGGATGTAACTTTCCACTTTTCTGCTGACATTTGCATGGGTATTCTTCGTTAAAGCTTACACAGCACTGTCCCTTTGCAGCTCAGCTCACCAAATCAGCACAAGCACATTATTATAGAAATAATTATTTAACAGTTTTGCAGGTGTCATTATACAGGGTTAGTTTTTCATGCATAATGCTGATTTTCAGAGACTTGATAACTTCCTAAGGGAAAATATATCATTTATTATCATGCAGTTACTACTAGTGAACACAATATTGCTGCAAATATTTATTTTTTAATAGATAAGCAAGATTTGTGTCTTCCTGGAGCCTGGATGGAATTCAAATATTGTTTGATTTTGTCTCTCCCACAACACGTATTTGGTCTTATAATATTTTCAAAACCTTGGGCAAATAGAAAACTGCAAGTTAAACATTACATGAGTCAAATGTACCTATTACCATGACTTCAAAACAACTGCTCAGAACGACTTAGATTTGTGAGCAAATGTTTTAATGAGGAATTAAGAATCACCAGTCTTTATCACATCTTGCTTTCCTAACACTTCACCTGCCAGTTCTGTGAAGATTTTTGAATACAACAACACTTCTACGGCTTTTTGTTTTGTTTTGTTTTGTTTTTTTTTTCACATTTGAGAAGCCCAAAGCATTTGACATCTGTTCGTTATTTAACCAGTGTGATGCACTTGGCAGGCACAGCCAGTGGCACTCATTTCATCACAAGAATAAAGCAAGGCACAGATGTAGACCCTCACAGACAGTGCTAATGGCTTACATGGTGCTACAGCAATTTACACCAAGCAACAATTTATCCGAGGATGTTAAGTAAGTTGCCAGGGCTATGCAACAATCAATAGCAGGGTGAGATGTCACAGTCCTGGTCACAGCACAGCCCTTGCAGATTGGACCACTGGTAGCCCCTGAGAAAATGCTGCAGCAACGGAATTTCTTGTCAGAAATCTTAAGTGCACTTTGGTTTTTTGGTTATTTAAAAACTACTATTTTTAAATAACACACTGATACATAAATATATGTATCTGAGACATATATATTAAAAAGACCTCAAAATTCAAACACAAAAATATGTCTATTTAAAAAATTATAGAGCCACTCATCTCTTCTAAACTGAATTTCCTGTGAGCAAGTGTAAAACAATGAAATTTAATTCCAAGAGATTAAATTTCAAAATTTTCTGAATTTCTTGAAGTAGATGACTTACTGCTGACCCCAACAAAATTAATGCCAGTACTACCAGTAATCTCTGTGGGGTCAGGACTTCACCCAAAACACTTCTGTGAACTCCTGCAGGTATCAGCTGAGGATGAGTGTCCCCAGAATGGTACCACTGCTTGTTTCTACATTTTTGGGAGACTGAGAGGCAGATACTTTTAAAAGCTGAATACAACCTAGCACATGCTGCCTTTGGTCTCTGTAGCTTTCTCAGTGTCACATTAAGCCAGTCTAAAAAAAAATCTCCTTCTTAAAAAATGAAGCCATCTTGTATAAGCTGAAAGTCAGTCTAAGCATCCATTTAGAAGCAATACCATTGAAGATACAAATAGCCTGAACTAAAACCTACACTTTTAGTAAAAAGGATCTCTGGATTGTTTTATCCCACATGGATTCATCTTACCATGTCTTGTCTTACTTTCTGTGTTTGGGAGTGTGTTTTTCTATGTTATTCTTGCTCCTCTGCTGTCCTCAGAGCTGTATTTTAAGAAAGTATGACAATTCTCTCTTCAGCAGCCGGCAAGTCAGTCTCCTGACCTCAAATGATATTTTCATTTTCATATAAAATCCAGTGCAACTGTATTTACTTCAGTGATTTTTTTCCTGTGCTTTAATAAATTAAAGCAACTTGATTTATTTAGAGCTTATTTGGAGCGCTTGTTGTTGTGTGTAAGCTCCCGAAGGAAAAGGAAGTGACATGTAGTCATTGTCAGGATTAAAATTTTTAAATAGAGTGTACTGCACCAGGCTAGTACGAATAGAAAGAGTTTTACGAAGGGAGGTGTGCCAAGAAGACAGTACCCATGAAAGAAACACAAAGATGTTTTAATATCTTCAGCATAGCTAGCTCCAGAAATAATGGGTTTAAGGTCCCTTATTCTTGACCAAGCAGGTATTTTCAAAAGCATTGATCCAGATTCCATAAGCTTTGAGACCATGTGGTCAACCAAATCCCTTGTTTAACAGACAGACCAATATGAACTCCACTCTGGCCATACAGCCAAGAGAGAATAGGTGTAGTTCAGTGCATTTTGTCCCTGGCATTTCCAAAACCTAGACTTTTTTGCCTAAATCTTCTCTTCTGGGTCTTGCAGATCCCTTGGGACACTCACTGGATAGAGAGCTCTTCTCTTCCCAAAAGCCTTTCACCTTTTTGGCCTGAAGAAGGAATATCTGTAATGTTTGTGCTCTAATGGAAACGAAACGTGGCAAGAATGAAAGCAAGAGTCTGAATCCACAAAGTAAATTTTGACTCCGAAAGGCTTTATCTAAAACTAGGACGGTCTTTCTTCATCTGTCCCGTTCTGCCTGGATTTCTCCTTGGCTAGTCAAAGGTCTCCATAACCACCAGTGTTTCCATTACATCTTCTGCTTTTGGTATAAAGTGTGTATGGCCTCTGTTTCCCAAAATCAGATGTTCATGGGACTGAGTCAGCTGAAGGGAAAGTGCCATGGGACCATCAAGACAAGCTGTTTCCTCATGGCATGTGAAGACAGTGGTTCTGGTAGCATGCACTTGCACAGCTGCACTTCTTTGGCTCCTTTTCTCGCAGGAGGAAGACTGCACTCTGGCTAATTCAGCTAGTGCAAAATGATTGCCTGGATTTTGCCCAGTGATAGGCTCTGAAGTTATTTCCGTCCACTTCTCTCAAGATACTGCAAGAGTAAATAGCGACAAGAACAAAACCCTCCTTTTCTAGCCTATTTCTAGCTCAGCCATAGCAATTACTCTGTGGTTACAGCCCAAGGCATGGGGAGAAGCCCAGCATGGGCTCTGACATAATGACCTTCAGCTCATGAGCTGGTCACAAAATATAGACCAAAATATTTAATCCTGAAATACACAGCTCTGTGAAATTAGTGTAATTTGTGGAAAATTAAATGGTGGTGGTATTCTGATGGGAATTTTCTTCTCAAAAATCTTTAATGTTCAGTCAGTATTAAAAGGTGGATTTTTAAAAAATGAATTAAACAGCTTTGATTTCTGCTTCAGAACATTCATACTGAAGCTTGGATCTCTCCATCCAGGAGAAATGTTGCAGTTCTTATTTTCTATCTCTCTCCTGTATTGAAGCCTGAGAGCTGAGATGCAGCAGGACACAAGCAGCGTTCCCAAGTACGAAAACACAGCACTAACCACAGGCCCACCAAACCACCCCTCATCTAATAAGCCTCATTTGACCTCTGTCAGCACCATTCTGTAACAGCCTGAGATTTCTTTCTGATGATCCACTAGCAACTTCCCCACATCTGTGCCCCAAAAGAAGTCTTTCCCTCTCCCTTCTCCTCCCAGTCCAACAAAGTGCCAGCAGCGGCTCGTGCCACTTTTTTCTCTTCCCCTACTCCTTCCCCAGGTGTGTTTTCTCAGCTGCTTTCTATTCCCAAACACTGTTCACCTGTTTTCTGTGCAGTGGGGCAAAGAATCCAAAAGAGACCTTTTTCAAGGGGTTCTTCATCAGGACTCTTTTGATTGTCCCCTGTTCCTCAGAACAAAGCCAAAAGCCAGGGCCTCTGAGTGTAGTGCAAAGTGGAGCTGCTCTTTTGTCACAGCCCTTGTTGCAGCAAGCAAGCCATGAAATTCTTGCAGCTGGCACAGTCCCAGGCAGCAACTGACGAGTTGGGTAAGCGTCTTCTTGGCTGTTTGAAACATAACTGGATTAGAGGCCAGATGTAAATGTTGCATCTATGGTGCGTAATAGAGATATCTGTTCATCCAGAGCAAACCTGGTCCACATCAGAATAAAAACCATGCTAGTAGTACTGCCAGACTTGAAGTAGTCGTGTCATAGTCCCTTGCTCTGGAATGGTTACCCTTCAGGGCATTAGAGAGTGTATTGGAAAACATCTAGCATTTTGCACACCTCCTCTGCATAAAACAGCTGAAACTGTGTTTGTTTTTAAAAATTGCCTAATAATTAAGAGCTTCCTTGCCAAGATTCAAGCCTGAAGCCAAGTGCAGAGACCATATTCACATCCTGGTGTGGGGGAAGGAGAATTCTTGTGTGAATGAAAGAATAAATCTCTCTACCACTGGGTTAAAGTAGAGATAGGTCAAAAATCAAACACTTGAAAGTTAGAAAAGGAGTTGAAACATAAATCTGAGGGGGAGGAGGGGGAGAAGGAGGGGGATGGGAAATATACTCTTTTTCCCACAGACATATCCTCTTATTACTGCTTCTCAGATCATCTTAAAGAAACAATTATTTATTTATTTATTTATAGAAAAGGGGTAGAAAATAAAGAAAAATTCTGCAATTCTTTAGAAGCACTGCTTTCATGGTTCCTTGTGTTGACATTCTTAAAGACATTCAGGTTTCAGTGACATGACATGCCAAGCTGAGAACATCAACCGCCCATTTTGACATTTCCTTCAGAAGTACACAAAACATTAGCTTTTTCACAGAGCCATCAGATTAAATCAAACAACCAAGATCAAACCAAGCAGAATTTTCTGAATCTTCTCCAAAAAAAAACCCTGTCACTTGGCAGCTGCAGTATCAGGACATCTGAGTACCATTCCCAGCTGTGTCCAAGGATTCCTTTATGGGCCTTGGAAGAGACATTTATCTCCATATGCCTCAATATTCCAAATGCAAAATGGACAAAATAGCTTTATGCTACCCTGTGGTACTCATATTATTTATATGTACACATGTTGCCCTTATGACTATAGCCAGAAGAATGTTCTGCAGCATTTTTCCTGAATTCACTTGCAAAAGCTGTTGAAATTTCCCAAACTCTCCTTCATATACATCCTTCAATATTTGATTAGATAGTAATAATAAAACAAGGATACAATATACCATGAAAACCACCAGCCCAGTACAAATACTGGTAAGGCGAGGAAACCACCTGTTCATCAGAAAAGGACAAGTCCTTTAGGCCTGAAGTACTTAACTTAAAACACTGTCAGTCAAATCTCTCACTTTTCTGGAATCCCAGGTCATCCCTAGAGGTTTTGCAGTAGTGAGAGGAGCCTGTACCTTTCATAAAATTTAGATTTGCATCAAAAACTCCCTCAAAGCCTGGAACTGCTTTTTGCCTGGTTTGACTCCTGACACTAGTGTGTGTGCATGAATATTTTTTTGTTGTTGTTGCCGTTTTTTATTATTATTTTTATTATTGCATCCACTTCGTGAATGGGTAGAACAAACCATAGAGATTAAATGATTCACCTACAAAGTCTTCAGACACAAATAGAAATTAGTGCTGATTTGCATTTCAAATCGTCAGATCTAAGCAAAAAGACCATTGCCCCATGCCAGTCAGAGACCAATACCACAGAAGTTTCAGAAGGAGGAGGAAATCCTCCTACAAATGCAACATGAGTCCACTCCTTTTAACTGGAAATTGAGCTCTGCCCTTAAGCCAAACCCCTTTCTGGTTCGTGGAAACCTCTCCAAGAACCAATTTTACACAGCTGAGTTCTGCATCTTTTAAGCTAAAACATGGTTTTCCCTCTCATTCCTAGACATGAGATGCACATCTCATAGCAGGCTGGGAAAGATACTGTGATCAAATACCAACTGGGAAAGAGCCAGGAGTTCTCATAAATCTGGATATGCCACATGTGCTGCTGTGGCTTTGGGCAAGCAGACATTTTCCAGTCTCTCAAGCTACCAACTAAAAATAATTTTTGCAATCTATCTGTGAGTGCTTCAAGGCTTTTCTTAGTCAGTGTCCATCAAAGCTTGCATTCTAGACAGCGGCAGTTCA
The DNA here is from genome assembly GCA_011076525.1 of Nettapus auritus. Taxonomy (NCBI): domain Eukaryota; kingdom Metazoa; phylum Chordata; class Aves; order Anseriformes; family Anatidae; genus Nettapus; species Nettapus auritus. The sequence goes on along the minus strand of CM021797.1, from coordinate 67,036,407 downwards.
CGCAGTGCTCCTCTTAAAACACAGCAGAAAAGAGCAGTCTGACAACCAAACTTTCCCTTCCAGACCTCTGTCCTCTTGCTCTGAAGAAATATTGCTACTCTGTGAGTGTCCCATTCAGTGATTATTTTCAGATCTCTTTTTGTTAGGCTATATCATATCTGCAGGCTTCCTGAGAAAACCCAACTGATTTTGTATATAAAACTTCTAGGTCATGAAGCTGAGGCCCTTCTATTCCACTCCCTTTATCTACGTTCAAATCTGCTTTTAGTAAACAGCTTTATTTTTCAGACTTACCAGTACAAAGAATTTAAGCCAGCCAAATGGAAATACCTTCATGAAATTACTGAGAAATTTCATGTAGTAATACTGTGAATGAGTTCCAGGAATTACTGAAAGTCACTTGCTATTTATTGCTTAGCAATACAGTACTTGAGGTTTCCTGTCACTAGTTCAGTTGTGCCAAAGCTTAGAAAAATAAAATACAGTTTTGCTTGATATACAAATGCTTTCCTCTACTGAGTCACTTAGCAGAAAGAACTGACTTGGTATTGAAAAAAAAAAAAAAAAAAAAAAAAAAAAAAAAGAAGAAAGAAACATGGGAGCAAGAGCAAGAGAGATAACCCAGAATTAAAGTGCAGTTGACATTATTCTCACATGGTTTCAAATTCTGTTGCTCTTACCAAATAACTCAAAGGCAGCACTTCGTGTTCATTTCAAACTGCAGCTGCTTGTGCAGGTTAGCTAGGCAGAGCTCCTCAGCACCACAAAAAGAAGGACTACTCCATCATCCCCACTGCACTCAAGGTCATCAGCTCATATCAGAGTGGCTGCAAGGAACTTACTTCTTCAGGAGAAATGTACCAACAGGTTTTTTTCTCAGGGTTTTTTATCCTGTAAGTACTAGCAATCCTCCAGGGATGGAGATGGCACAACATTTTTGGCCCCTGCTCCAGTGCTGGCCTCTCTTCATGGGGAAAAGCCTTCTCCTGATCATCAGGCTGAGCATCTCCTGCTTCTGTTCATGATTGTTTCTTCTCACCCTACTGCTATTTGCTGCTCTGAGGACTTCAAGTCCTCTCTTCTACCTTACAGGGAAGACATTATAGAGTGAGGGAGAATACTGGAGGACACCAGGAGGGTAGAACTGGAGAACTCACCATGCAAGAAGAGGCTCAGAGGCTTGGGATGGTTCAGCCTAGGGAAGGAATGACTTTGGAGCACCCTAACAGCACCCCATTGGGGTCAAGGAGAGCTAAATGAATAGTGGTGAATAGTAGGAGAACAAAATAAAACAGTCATAAATTGGAATGGGGGAGATTCAAACAGGGTGTAAGGAGGAAATATCAAGGAGTAGAAAAAGTAGTCCAGAGGAGTTGTGCAGTTTTTATCCCTGGAGGTTCTCAAGATCAGAATGTGTAAAGCCAAGAACCACCTTCTCACTATTCAGTATTGACCCTGTCTGAGCAGTGGGTTGGACTAGAAACCTCCAAGGTGACTTCTGACCTCCATGGTTCTGTAATAAATTATTTCAGACCTCATGTTTTTCTTTCGGTAAAGGAGTAATGACCAGTAAAGCTTTTGGCCCATGCACTGGATAATTGCAATCTGCTGGGCAGAGAATGAACTCCAAACTCTGAATCATCCTTACAAAAGGATGTACGAGTAAGTCACCAGTGAACTGAACCAAATGAACAGACTGAATTCCATTAATTCCCTCATGAGGTTCCTAATACAGTCTACTTGCAGACACAAATTCTCTGACACAGAATTTTCTAGCAGGTTCCTCAGCCCTTTTCAGAAACAGCTTTCAGTATGTTCAGCGTTAAAAGAGAAACCATTGGCACTATCACATACTGAGTCCTTCTTTGCTTCTATCAGCCTTGATAAACTTCAACTAGTGTATTTTCCAAACATAGGAGAAATTGTAATATTTGCCAAACAAAGATGATCTCATTAAGGAAGTAAATACCATCAGTAGCGTCACATATGGATCTATCAGCAAAATTCCAGCCTGGTCAAAACTGTGAAGCTAAAGCTACTGGGAAGCCTTACTTCAAGATGAAAAGCTTTTATTATTATTATTATTATTTATTTTATTTTATTTTATTTATTTATTTATTAAGAGCAGAGTGTACTGACCAAAAGGAGTGAATAGGGACAGCTTGTACACATATACAAGAAACTATTAGCAGAACACCAGAACACATGTTACTATGGATCTGTTTTAACTGCCCCAAGGGGTCACAGCTTACACAGCCAAATCCACCTCCATGTTTCGTAGGCTGCCACCCCCAGCAGGGTACTTGTATGAATATATATAACACATATCTGGTGACAGAAGTGCGCCTATGTGCCATGCCCAAACAGAGCTGTTACTTCTGGGAAATAACTTTTATTGTTATCTGTGTGTTTACTTTGAGGCAGACAAGTTATGTCATGGACTCTTCCTTGGAGACTGCTCCAGAGAAGTGACACCAAAAATGAAAGTGCTTCAGTGTTAATTACAATCCAAACTACAAATGATTCATCACTTGGTCCCCTGTAAAATGATTTCTGCACGGTGGCAGAGCACTGTAATGTGGTTTTCACACCAATTTATGTGACCATTGTCAATACTAATGTGAAGTGGTGTGGCCATCAGCTTCCAGGAAGCACCTTGCAGCCTTTCAGGGCTGTGCTCTGGCTGCAGCTCTGCCAGCAGCAGCCTTGCACCAAGGACAGTGGGAACAAGATGAAACAGTGAGAGCTAACGTACATGAGGGATTAGAATTAGAAATACTCTAACTCTACTCTGCTGGAATAGCATTCAGTGTGCTGGGGATTGCCAAACTGAAGGACAGCAGTCCAGAGCTCAGACAACTTGTCCTCAGGGGGCAGGAGGTGAGGACAACATTCCGTTTGATAACCCAAGAGACAGACAGCAGGTGGCAGCTTTAAGGGCAGCAGGTGGAAGTTTTATGGGCAGTTTTGCTAAACCGGCAGAGGACTTGAGCTGATTGGCATGTTAGTTTACAGAATATGATCATCAGAGAGAGCAGCCTCCCTGCCCTCGCCCTCCATGCCTCCCAAGACCAGCCTCCAGTCTAGGAGGCCAGACACATATGACCTTTGTATTACAAACACACAGCCAGGACTGGCAGCCTGATGGCTAGGAGACAAGTGGTTCACTTGGTAGGTAAGGACATTTTTTCAGTTGTCTGCCAAGAACAGCAAGGACATCGTGCTCAATGCCTTGTGCTCAGGAAGATTGTTTACATAGAGAACTTGATGAGGAAGGAGTGGCAGCACTGCAGGTTTGTCCCAAGATGATGGCATGTGTGGGGGGCACAGATCAGGAAGGGACAGGAATAGCTGAAGCATGAAAGAGAACAGTCACCTGGGTGTTGGCTGTGGAGAGAGTCAGCATAGCTTCATTAAGATCTCGATAATTAAAATAGGCTATTAATTCTCCAACTTAACACTTTAAACAGCAAATCACTCAAAATCAATGCACTTCTGCAACTTCCTTTTTTATGCTTTGGTGTGTAAGAAGATGAATGATAAATATATACATCTACAATGCAATTCTAAATTTATTTGTTTAACCAGCAAAAATGATTTTGCAAAGATCGCTAGAAGCAATATATCATTCTTAAGTCTTGAAAATGAAAGAGAAATGCAGTGGCAGACATACCCAGCAAGCAAATAAACTGGAAGTGTTTCATCTGTTGCTCTCACAGAAAAAGACTAACAAAAGGAGTAACTCACAGTGTGTTCTCAGAGCAGCCCTCTCACTGAGCTGCACAGACTAACACTCAAGGTTTACAGTATTTGTGAGCTCCTGGTTCTGTTGCTATTCAATTCTGCAGCTTTACTCAAGTCATTTAGAGAAGCTACTGATTGTGAAAGACTTCTGGTTTTGGAATTGTCATTGTTGGTAGGTGTAAAACATTTCCTCCTTTCTGATACTTTGTCAGCCACAAAGCTTTAGTTCATATGTTTCCAAACCAGTACACACAAAAATCTAGTTAAATAAAATGAAATTTTAGTTAAATGAAATTTAGATTTCTAGTTTCATTTTAGTGAAATGAAAACAAAATTAAATTTCATTTTAGTTAACTTGTAAAGTAGGTTGTGTACATTGTATGTTGGAAATTCCCAGAAGACTCAGAAGCAACATGTGCACTAGGAAGTAAAGTTAACTCTTGTGGTAGACATATTTTATCGCAGTTATTCAGGAATATTTCAAGAAAGCCCTCTCGCAATCATGACAGCTGTCACTGTGGCACTGAAGAAGGGAGAAATTGGTATCTTTATGCCCACGCCAGTGCTAAAGGAGACATGCAGACTCTGGGTGTTTGTACTAGATAATAAAACCACAGCTTAAGTCAAAATGCCAGTCTTTATTGTTGAAATGCTAACGCTGTTCATAACAGTGTTAAAGGAGGAGAAAAGTAGAGAGGCCAAATAATGTTTTTCATTTCTTCACTCCTTTCATGGAGAAGCACAAATGCGACACATGGTCAGAAGCAGGGATAGAAGCACAAGTCATGATCAGGAGAGCCACAAGATTCTCCACAGCTCAGGCAGAGCAGAGCACTTTCAGCAGGAGATACTCAAGAAAGACATTTCACCAAATACCTGACATCCTACTGAGAATGAGAAACCTGGATCAAGAATCAGTCAAAATCAGGCAAAGGAAAATAATTTAATTACAGTCTTTCACATTTCTGTAGAGAATTTGGAGCAAGGGGAAAGAGAGCCAAGAGCCAAGGAAGTAACGCCCAGCCCTGCTTCGTCTAACTCCACAAAAAACCTATCTGCATGAATTCCAAATATACATGTTTTTCCAGTTCGTTGGCACAATGCAGGGTCTTCTACCTCATGAAGCCTCCTCCTCTGTGGAGTGTTTCCTGGAGAAACAACTTTGATTTTTCCTTCATAAGCACAGGAAGCAAAGATGTCAGAGCAAGAACATGCCATGCTCACTGGAGGAGTTCTGAAACACTGCCAGCCTCAGCTGCCCTTCCTGTGCTCTCCAGGAAGTGTTCTCTCAGGCTCACCAGAACTTTGAGATGGACTGGCTGAGACATTTTTCTCATAATGAACTTTCCAAAGAAATCCAAAAAGGCTTCAAAAGGCTTTCAAACACACAAAGTCAGTTCCATTTTACAACTGAAAAGAAAGAAAAAAGCTGTGAGGTGAGCAGAAATAAAAAGATTCTTATAACTAATCTTGGTACTGGTGTTCCTGTTTCCAGGCTTGACTTCTGTCAAGGGATGAAGCAAGTTCTGCCCAGACTCCCTTGTCCTTCAGCAGTTTCTTCATCCATCACCTTTTTGACTTGTTGGCTGTCTCTTGCCTTTTTCAGCAGTCTCTGCTGCAATGTCCCTGCTCTTTCCTCTGAGTCTGTTAACGCATCTCTCAGTGCCCAGGATAGTGTCTCCTTAAGCATATGTAGTTGCTCCTGAAGCAACATCCACCCAGTACCCTTGTTCTTATAAAAGACAAAATCTTATAAATGAAAGCAAAAAAGAATAAATAGTCACTGCTCACCAGCCCATCAAATTCATAACAGGAAACCATTAACAGAAATTTCCCCTACAAACACTCTGAAATCAAGTCTTTTGCTATTGCTGGGTTGCTATTAGATGTACTATCATTGAAATTGTTGATATGTTTATGTATTTGTTTCCTTAATTTTTACATTACTCCAGAAGTGGAAGATGTGGTGAAACCCCTTGAAGAAAGGAGGGAGGGTTTCTAAAGTCAGATTTATGAACAGAACTTTCATAAGTCCAACCCCATCACATCATAGAGATTTTTTTGTGTGTGTGAAATTCCTATTTTAGTAAAAATGCTGTGATAATTTCTACTGCATCAAAGTGGCACAGAAATGGCTAGCTTATTACAGCAGGGCTTGAGCATATCTGACACATTTGAATTTCCACTGTGTCTTAAGATACAGATTGTTCTGGTAATGTACCTAAAGAGCTACAGAAATGCAAATTTGTGCATCAGGAGTCTTCAGGTGTCTCTTAGGCTAAACAACAAAGCAAGGATCTCTAGAACATATTTGGCAGTTAAATAACCATCGTCTTACCCTGGTTATTTTCAAATGACACCCAGCTGGTGGGATCTGTAGAAATAGAATAGAGTGGGCTATGTCAAGTCCATTTGCATCTTCCTCTAGCAAAATGTTACTGCTTAAGAAAGTCTGATAAGTTTTTCAGTTCCACAGAAATGCAATTTTCAATGAGCTGCAGAAGACTAAAGACTACCCTGAAATAGGTGGATACAGCCAGCATCTAGTGGATGGTGTTTCATTATTATCCAAATGCTACCTTCTTTACATGGCTAAATGAAGTAGAGTGACCCTCAAATAACAATGCCCCAAGCCCCTGTGCTCTACATTGTGTTCAAAGATTTCTTTTTGTTCTACTCAAGCTGACTTTTTGGACATGTAGAAATGTGTCAATGGCACTTTAAAAAGAACACAGAAATGGAAGTGTAGGCTCTCTTGTATCCATAACTTCATGTATTAGCAGGTGATTGATAAAATATTTAGGTGGGAAGCTGTCAGCTGGATCCACAACCAGTGCCTGTTAGCTTAGGTGTGACTTAAACTCCACTGCATTTTACAGCAAATGGGGATCTGTGCTGCGTTTTGGTGACACGACCACTGAGCACAGCCTTGACACGTTTTACTTTCCACCATGAGTAATTTTTCTCTGCATATAGGTACACAAAAATTTGTAATTCAGAACAATGGTGTAGTCATGGTGTTTGCTCAGCTGTGCTTGCAGCCCAGCTGCCAACAGAGACAAGAAGAGGTACTAATTCCTGTCTTCCAGCATGGGTACAGGACCTGTAAGGGAGACAAGGCTACAAAAAGAAGTACCACTCCAGATCAACCCATGAGGAGAAGTTGTTTCTTGATCAGGCCAAGTTTTTACTTGCCCAACTATGCAGGTTATAGCAATCCTGACTGCCCCATTATAGTGTCTAAAATAGGTATAATAATAATAATAAATAAATAAATAAATAAATAATAATAATAATTTTCTGTTGGACTGGAATGTTGTTAAAGCATCTAGTGAAGTTGTTTCTCTGTGGAAAGAGACAGAACCTGCTGCTTCAGAGCCCATTTTCAGAGCTACTTTGATGTACAATCTGGTTTCCACTTTCTGAAGTTCCTCTCCTTCCACGTGTACCACCAAGCGTTCCACAAAATGAAGCAATGACAATAAAAGAGAAGGGTGTGAAGTCATTAGAGAGATTGGACAGCTTCAGAAAAAGGCTGTGTGAGAAGAAAGCTGAAAAGGAAAGAAGCTTCGATACATTGCTCAGAAACATGAATTTTCTCATGTGATAGCTTTCAAGCAAGCGTGCAAAAAACATCCTATTTCTTTTTTGCCTCTCCATGTGAAAATTTGTTCTGTTCTTTGTTTTGAGGTATTTTACAGAGCATGAATGAGCAAAAGTGAGAGGGACTGTCATGGTCGAGAATTAGGAAAAAAGATTCATGCAAGCAAGCTTCCAAAAGCAGCTGGTGAATGTGGGTGCTTTTCCGGGTGCTCACAGGGCTGATCTCAGGAGCACTGAGCATGTACAAGTTAGCAAGGAATGAGGAAACACAGTAGGATATAACTGTTGATAGAAAGAGAGAAGACTACACCCTGTGCTGTGCGGTTGCTTGACAAAAAAAGGAACTCTTGAACCTAGAGGTGGAACCTGCCTCATACTTTTGTGGTGTACAGTATCTGACCTCAGCATCTTTCACACTAAAGACATTTTTATGAGAATATCAGCACATATGGTGGTAGCTCCAGGTACTCAGAAAAAATAATCAAATTCAGCTCTCCCGTACCAAATCACATCACCATTATTGCCCTGAATTAAAAAGGTGTTTGTTACGGATTCCAGATCTCCTGCTGTCAAATCCCTTGCTCCTCCTTCATCTGAACCCCACCAAGGGCTAAATCCTAGAATGACTGCTGAATAAAGCCATTTTGTGCACACACAATGGACGTTTTGTTCAGGCCATTTAAGGCATATTTTACAATAAATCTTTTCATTATCAGAGGCATTTTAAAAATGTTTCGCCTTTAGTCACATTTTACAGATTCACTGTGTACAGTATTAAGTTTGGTATTTGAAGCACAACGCTTTCTTTTTTTTAAAAAAAAATCTTAATCATTTTTAAACCACCCCATGTTGCTAGACAAGGCCAACCAGGGCTAAGCAAACATATGTTTTCATATTTAATCTCATGCTCATGTAAGTATGCAATAGTTTTTGGTTGGTTGGTTGGTTGTTTTTGTTTGTTTTTTTGTTTGTTTTTTTTTGAGAATAGAAATTCAGGTGACAATATCTATATGGATTCAACTGCTTTACAATATTGGTTTCTTACGGTACTTTCCTATGGGTCTTTTCTATAAATGTAGTTTATTGGGTATTCTAACGGGGACCTGTGGCATGCCCTTGGAAATACTTTTTTTTCCTTAACTCGTATTCAAAAACAACAAAAATATTTGCTTTTGTGATGAGCACAGACCTCCAGCTGATTATGTCACTGATCTTGTAAAAAATGTCCTGCACAATGTTTTGTGCTTAAAAGTCATGTAGAGTCCCACTCATCTTGCTTGTAGAAGGAAGACTGGTTTTCTGGAACCTACTGTAGCATAAATATAACCATATCTTAGACTTCACCCAAAACAAATGCAGTACCAGCCCACCTCTTGCAGCTTCTAGTGAGCACCTCCTCAAGGCTGCAAAATTTCATGCTGCCCCCTGGGAGCCTGCTTGGAAGTAATTAAATGAACTGGCTGGTATCAAAACAGTCTCCTCATCAGGAAGGTATGCCATCAAGGTGACTCAAATGAAAACTCTGCCTGCTGATGCAAGACCTGTGATGGGTTAGATGAAGAACCACATTTTCCTGGGTGGGAAGCCACCTGTGATAACAAAAAAACAAAAAAAACAAAAACAAAAACAAAAAAAAAAAAAAAAAAGGAAGGAAGGGACTTTCCCCAACCCCCATTTTTCACATTGAATCTGAGCCAGTGATGATTTCTTCATCAGGGACATCTGACCCAAAGGTGCTGGGAAGGGATACAAGGTTACAGCCACCTCATCATCTGCTTATGACTCCTTTACTCTTGAGTTTACCCTTCATCTTCTAAGAAGAGAACCTATCCCCTTTCCACCTCCACACCTTGTCGTGATAGGGACAGCATTGGTACTGGTATTTCATATTTTCTTCTTCCCCACAGTGGGAAGCTGAGCACTTCTAGTGTCTAGGGTCTAATGAGTTTCATCACACCAGAAACACAGCAAATGTTAAGCTGCATGGAGAGAGGCAATCAGGAAGTACTGCTGCAGTGTCTCCTTGTTCTCGGAAGTGCTTTAGTTGCCTTTTAGCCAATGTGGGCACAGGACATAGCGAATCTGCAGCTGCATAGCTCTGGGTACCTAACAGCTGAGAGCACTCTCATTCTGATTTCATTAATCAAGTCAGCCATCTCACCACGTGGTTCAGGAATGCCCATGTATGTCACCTGGTGCTGTGCAGAGACATCCTGAAATGCTGATGCTGCCTTGAGGTGCCAGCTCTTGCAAGCACAAATGCCCAGCCTTGCTCTGTGCTGCAAGGTCCTGGATACAGGTCCTTCTGCTGCTGCGCAGGGTGCTATCAGACAGCCACAGATCCAGCCAACCTCAGTAGAGAATGACCTAAACACATCATTTAGAGAAAACTGGGGAGTGAGAGTGCCTGTCCCTCTTCCACAGAGGGGAAAGCATCATCACCTTTATCCCAGAGTAGATGGTGCTGTGGAAGAGGATGCAAGCCACAGGTTGTCACCTGAGCCACTGTGGCTGCACCTTCATCAGCTTCTCTCAGTGAGCATGCTCCCACAGGCCAAAGTACTTCTTATTCCCTGATATTCCTTGGTTTGCCTTTTGCAGCAAACGCTTGGAGATCCTGTGGTGTTGAAAAGTTAATGGGTGGTACAGTCTCCCTGTGAGGGAGGCCAACATCACCTATTGAGGTCACCAAGAAAAGCCATGTCAGATATACTCTGATCCTGGTTAGTCATCCCTTGATATTAGTCACATATCAGAGAAATCAAGAAAAACTCCAAAATGTGGACAGAGTATGCTGTTCATTCAGTATTATTCCAAACTGTTCTGTAAGCAACTTCTCAATGTTTTAAAGTCACCGAGTCGCTGTAGCTTCTATTTGGAAATCTTCAAATGAGGCTTCAGCATAATTCAGTGCAATGAAAATGGGGGAAAGTTAGTGAACATGAGTTGCTGGCCTTTCAGAAGTGTCGGTACATTTTGCAGCAGCCGTCACAGGGTACTGCAGCTGTGCTTCAGCTGTCTGGATGTTACATGTCTCCAAGGAGCAAGTGCTCAGCACAGTTCCAGTTAGCAAGACTCAACTTCCCCTCTGCTCCTTTGGCTTGAACCCACGGCACAGGGATTGGACTGTTTTCCTTTAACAAGGCCGGTTCACCAAATTAAGTACATGATCTGAAACCAGAGCCCTGACCTTGTCAGGCAGCGCCTGCTGTGATGAATCCTGCTTTGCAGCAGTGCTAAAGATTCCTGCCTGAAAACTGCTGAGGGTTTCTTACACACAAGAAACTTGGTGCACATGATCTCTTGGCATGCAGAATTATCTCCTTGTCATTGTAGGCCCTATGTGAACAAATATTTATGGTGTGAGTTGTTCAGCCATACTTGAGGCTCTATAGTTATGCAACATAGAGTTTAGTCAGGCTCTCAGTAGCAAGCAATATAGCAAATGGAAAGGATTCATATCAGGGGCACAGCTTTTCTTTGCAAGAGGCAGGGAATGGGGAATGAGGCCATGAGACTGTGTCTTGCTGCCGGGCTGCCGACACTGTCACAAACAGCCACTACCCAGCAGGCATCCCAACATTTCCAACTTCACAAAGGTCCAGGTGTGGCAGAAATGAGCATTGTGAACTGAAATTTGAGAGAACAAGGTAAATGTGCTTGCTCATTGAGATCAGTACTGGGCTGTTCAGAGGTCAGTTCTTCATCAGCAAGGTCCTATTACAAAAAGCCAGATTTCTAGAATAGGAGAGCATCTGTATGTCTGTGACCTTGGTCCAGGAGTTGCTCTGTGTCCCAGTAAAATCAGACACACTGCAAGGAAGGGCATGGTCAACAATGGCTCACAGCTGCCCTTTTCTGTGGGAAGTTGGTCTATTAAGGACCAACAGGGCTGCAGAGTTGAAAGACAACTGCATTTGCTCTTCTGAAATTCCTTACTTTTGCTGCCTTTTTTTTTTTTTTTTTTTTTTATTATTTTTTTTTTTTGGCTTTTTTTTTTTTTTTTTTTTTTTTCTGACATTTTTTGTTCTGTATTTGTAATTTCCATTTTTCCCCCTATTCATATCCCTTTTTGTTTTCTGCTCTTTTCTCCTAACTCTGGTTTCCCATTCCTGACAGCAATCGCTCTCATTCCCAGCCACTCCACCCTGTGTGGCCTTATCCAGGATGGAAGAACAGAAGGTCTCCCAAATTTTCTGCCAGCTCATCTTAAAATTGTTACATGCCAGAAGTGTCAGATCACCCAAGCTTTGAAATACAAGGAGACACAAATTAAAAGTGAAACTCCTGGCAAGGAGGTAGTATGAATTCTTTCTTTGCCATGTCAGAGTCTTTTCTTTCTGCATCTTAGGAAGTAGAACCCACTAATAAATGTGGATTATCTACTAATAAATAAAACATGCAAACCACAACATTATCCCTTTACCTGGAAAGGAGCGGGGTGTTTTTAGTCCATTTTCCAGAGATGTGCAACAGCGAGAACAGAGGGGCAGCAGGCCATTTTCTGGAGCTCGCTGAGGAAATTCAGTCCCGGCCGGCTTGCCGGTTTTTTTCGCAGGTCCCCAGCTCCGGGCCGACATTTCGGGCCGGGCCCCGCGACGCGCATCCTCTAGGTGGCACAAGCACCGCTCCTAAAATTGACACCATTTGGGCTTTCCCGACAGACCCCTGCGATCAAGAACCAGAAAGGAGCAAATACAAAACAGATGCAAACAGCAAAAAACAGGTGGGAGGTGGGACACCACCATGCTTCAACATGAGGACACTAATATAGAGACATTTTGGTGAGCAGACCAAAGCCTGATTGTGCCCTTGAGCTGCCTGCGATCTGACGCACGGAGAGGTGTCACATCAGCTCTGACATCAGGACTCATGTCCTCTGCAGCTGGAGTGCACCAAGCATCCCATGTGTGCTTCACCTGCCTTACACGGCTTTTGCACATTCAGGGGCTGCTCCTGCCACAGGGGTCCCTTTCGTTCTTCTGTTTATAGAGAAAATGGTATATCATTGCTTGAAGGCATTACCCACAGCTGGATGGCAAGAGGGGAAAACAGATAAGCAAAGAGTTTGCTTGAAAGGCTTTATTCATGCAGCATCTAAACTGGTGGTGTTGTTCTTTGCTGTCACCTCTATGCACTGATTTAGTTAACAGCAAGTAAATGTGTGGTGGCAAAAGTTCACAGAATCACAGAATCATCTAGGTTGGAAGAGACCTACAAGATCATCGAGTCCAACCTCTGACCTAACACTAACAAATCATCCCCTAAACCATATCACTAAGCTCTACATCTAAGCGTCTTTTAAAGACCTCCAGGGATGGTGACTCAACCACTTCCCTGGTCAGCCTATTCCAGAGACTAACAACCCTTTCAGTAAAGAAGTTTTTCCTAATATCCAACCTAAACCTCCCCTAGCGCAACTTTAGCCCATTCCCCCTCATCCTGTCACCAGGCACATGGGAGAACAGACCAATCTTCACCTCGCTACAGCCTCCTTTCAGGTGCCTGTAGAGTGCAATAAGGTCGCCTCTGAGCCTCCTCTTCTCCAGGCTGAACAATCCCAGCTCCCTCAGCTGCTCCTCATAAGACTTGTTCTCCAGACCCTTCACCAGCTTCGTAGCCCTTCTCTAGACTCGCTCAAGCACCACCATGTCCTTCTTGTAGTGAGGGGCCCAAAACTGAACACAGTGCTCAAGGTGCAGCCTCACCAGAGCCGAGTACAGGGGGACAATCACTTCCGTAGTCCTCTCCATTCAGCTGAGCAGCTGGAGAAGCTGCATCTGGCACAACATGTGGAGGAAACCACATGCCTGTTTTGTGCTGCAGATGGACAGCTGCCACCAGCCAATGCTGCCCATCCCTGGGCAGCCCAGCATTCAAATGGCCCCCACAGCCACCCACCAGCGACTTTCTCCTTGCTGTCACTGCTCTGGTGTTCAACAGGGAAGGCTGCTGCCAGCCTGGTGACAGAAAAAAAGAACAACAGACAGGCAGGCTCAGGCTGTGGTGCTAACGGTCTGCCTCTGCACAGGGAGCTGAGATGCCAGATGCAGAAATCTGCACCTGATGTTGCACAGTTTTGCTGAGGAAGTAACAGAAGGGCTCTGGAGTTGTAAGGTGGTAGTCCTTCAAGGTGACAGCAAGAACATGGGGTGGGATCAAGCAGATGTGCTGAATTAGTACATGTTAAGGATCATTACTAGATGGCACACAGCCTGGGAGATGCACTGAATGCAGCAGCAAAGAGTAACTGAAAGGAAGAAAAGTTAAATAATAATAATAAAACAAGACAGGTTTTACATTTTTGCTAATAAAGGCTTCTATTTTTTTTTAACAGGTGCAAGTATTTCCTATCACATTCCACTCCTATATCAAGCCTTGAGGTAGATGCACAACATTTTGTAAAGGACCACAAAGTGTTTAGAAGCATCTGAGCCTACAGGAATGCTAACTAATGGTGGGCAAGGTGCCATTGCATCATCAACAGAAAGCAAAACACCTGTGTTTTCTAAACGATCACCTCCCTTGTGAATATATAACTCCAAAGTAAACACAGGCCCGAATGTGGTGATAGCAGCCGTCACGGGCCACCCCCAAAAGAAACAGAGCAGTGCGATAGCTCACAGTGCAGATGGCAGCTCTCTGCTGTAGTGACAGGATCAGCAATGGAGCTGCATCCCCCTCCTCGGGGCTGAGCCTCTGCTGCAGCAGGAAAGCAGTGAGGGCATCAGGAGCAACCCCTGCCCCTAGCACAGGGTGCTCTCATGCAGTTGCTCAGTATTATGAATCATCCCAAGCTGCTGTGTATTGCAGCACAAAATATGCATGCCCATGAAAAGTGATGAACCTGTGGCCTTCTCTACACTTTGAGCACCATCTGTGCCTTAGAGCCAGAAAAAGCAGCATTAGTGAGGTGAATTTTGTGAAGAATAGCAGGGCAATAGAGTGGCTGTAGCATCTAACCAAAGGTAAACAGGCATATGAAGAACCATATTTTAATTTTAAAGCATGAGTAATAAGGCTGCTCAGGTGACTGTTTTCAACAGAGTATCATAAGATTGCAATCAGAAGGGAGTCTGATGGCTCCCAGCAGATAGCCTCTCCAGTGTTGTGATGTTCCTTCCACAGTTGAGAGGACAGGGACGGTTTAACCCACACTTCTATACAGAATTATTCTTCTATATGGTCTTATCAAAGCTTTTGTAGGAAGCACTTGATATGAAGCTTAAAATGCAGCACGACACAAATTTAACATGCTTTACTCTTGAAACAAACAAACAGAAAACAATAAAAAGAAGTCTAACAAAGTGAAGTTTTAATGACAGAAACATTAACAGCTTATCTCGTCTAAAAGAAAAGGACAATTTACAGAAAAATAGATCTCTTTGGGTGGAAACAATTTCATTCTGCACTACACCATAACATGCTCTCTTTATAATTTAAAACCAACTAAGCTATCCATGTCCTATAAAATGTCTTGTTCTGTCTGTGTATGCATTATGCAAATCACAAGAATGCCAGCATTATCAGTTTGAAGTTGTTTTAAAACATTTTGTGACAAGACAAAATGTTTTGGCCAAGCTTGCCCTAAAATACTTGATATTAAAGCACACTTATTGTTCCACCTACTCACATTTTGGTAACCATTTGATAAACTACAAAGTAAATCCCCTGCATTACTCTATTTACAGAAAACATCTGTGTGCTCATGTTAAAAATAAACCTATTATATCTTAAGTCCAAGGTCATGAGCTTTTAGAAACCAACACAGTATCACAGTAGGCCTTTTCTGACCATGTGGTATCTCCTTGTTTATGACTAATTACGATAGCTAAGAACAGTAGAAGTGTTTTTATAAGTTATTTTTGAGCTTAGAGATTGTTTAATAGAAAACATTTTCATTGAGGTTAAAATATTTTTACCATGCAACACCGGATTTGGTTGCCTGATCTGTCTTGTTTTACTGTGGGAGATGTTTGCTTTCATCATCAGCCACGTCTGTAGACCTAATCATTGCACACATTTCTGTCTGAAATTATTCAAGCAGAAAATAATTTTATTTATAGAGCTGGACATTTTGACCGTGTCCAAAAAAAATGTAGTAAGAGTGTATTTCTAGTCACAAAAAATGAGCTAGAAATGCCACCAAACACAAAGCAGACCACAGACTGAGACCAAACACATCTCAGATGTATAGGGAAGACTTAACAGTGCCTGATTTATGCAGTATAAACATTTCAGTAGTACGTACAAGCTCTCAAAGTGCATGTTTGCAAGGGCAGATATTGTACACATATTATGCATTCAGTACTTTACTAAAGCTTATTTTCCTTGCAAAATAAGCTGCAAACAAGCTAACTGGACAATGAGGCATGTTGGGTACACTATTGTAAATTTAAAAAGAAAAAAAAAAAATGAAAAAAAAAGCAGCATAGTAAAGAAATCCAGATAGTAAACACCTTCCAACCTTTAATTGTACAAAAAATACCTAATGCCTTCAATTAGATCTATTATTACTACTTTCCCCTCCCACAGAGTTTTGGCTGTGATTCAAGCTCAGTCTCAAAACTCATCACTCTGCCCTTCAGTCTACCTCCAGAGCTGCCTATGGTCAGTGAGGCAGCAAAATCTGCAGCTCTAATACATGCTTTTAAAACATTCTGGTAAGAAATTAAAAACAAAGTAGTTCATATTCAAAAGTAGGGTACAAGCTGGACAGAGGCTAAAACTTCACCCTATGCTTTTTCATCTCTTGTAAGATACTTACACTTACTTCTAGCATTTAATGAATATTCTGGAGAAACAATGCTGTGGTTAAAGTCAAACTACTTCCCCACCACTCTGGTGAATTTTTGAGCATCTTACTGTGGCCAGTCCAGGGAGCAACACTGTCCTGCTTCCTGCTTTTTGATAGCCCCAGTGCCTGGGCTTAGGTGATTAGGTGGAAGAAAGATCTTAGCTTTTTGCAATAGTTTGAATCACCACAACAATCAATATAATTAATAAGTAAGGTAAAGATCATAAAAGGAAAAAAAAAAAAAAAAAAAAAAACAAAACAGGGGTTTAAAAGTGTGGTAGTCTGAAGAATGTAAGAATGTTATATGGTGACTCCTGGCTTGGGCCTGACAATAGCTGCTGAACAGCATCCAGCTCCTTGCATTCCCAGTAGTCTGCTGGCCAGCTTGGGAAGATCAGGCATGGTACTCCTGATAATTAATTTTCAGGATGATCTACAAAGGAGAGTGGGTTAAAGGGAATGAAAACTCATAGTGCTTTTCATTTCCTCAAAAATTCACGGACTTTACAAAAGCAAGACAAAACTAATTTAACACAAATTCTTTGCAGGTCAGCTTTTAAAATATGTCTTGACCCCCTATCTCCCCTTCCTATGTTACTTTCTCAAAGGTAAGGCAGGCACAGATACCAAGAGAAAAATCCAGAAACATTCACTGCACTCTAAACTAGCAAAGCTCTCTTTGCAGTCAGCTGCCAAGATGACTGAAAAAAAAAAAAAAAAAAATGTAGAAAACGATAAGCCCTTGGTGTCCATGGGCTAAGGGAAATTAAAATTTCATATTCCAAGATTTCTGTATGTTGGAATAATTCACCTAAGTGAACCCCCAACCCCCCTACTTAGAATAATTCACATCCTTGTGAGTGTGAGTTGCCTGTAGCTCAGAAATCTTTCTCCTTTGTTCTTTGTGGTGATAAAAATACATAGCTATAGAGATACAGCAACTGATAATGATAACTTACTGCAAGACTAAACTGAACCTACAGATTTCCAGCATTACCTTGTATACAGCTAAACTGTGGTGAGAAAATCAGTAGCTTTTAGCAGCTAAACTCAACTACAGTATACTCAACCAAATAGAAAATGCTAACATGATTTTCCAATCAGATTTGATAGACACATTAAAACTGAAAGAGAAAAGTTGTCATTAATTGTATAACACCAAATAAGTATGCTTAAGGACTGTATTAAATGTTTAACTAAAGACTTGTTCAGTGATAATTTAATTCAATTCAGTAACCTACTTACTGATTGTGGAAGATGGCTGCCATGCCTGATGTGTTAAGCACAGTTCACCTCTCAGTTTGCACATTACCTTATTCACAGCCCTTCTTCTGACACTCCAAAAATGACTTCCCTGAAACTGCAGGGTGAAGCTCATGCACTGGGTGCACAGCAGCATTTGGCATGTGTCTTTATGTATTTCATGCAGGTCACAAAATTATCCTTCTGTCTTAGGGGCCTATGAGCACAACCCTTACACATATAAATTAGCCACAGAGATGGAGTGATTTTCTCAGTGCCATAAAGGTAAGCGATGGAAGATGAGCGCAATTGCTTAGACTCCAAGCTGTCCTGCTGCAGAAACACCACAAAAGCAAGCTGGGCATGTGCTAGACTTTCTTGACTGCTTCCTGGATTCTGCGCTCGTGGCTCTGTATTCAGCTAAACCTTTGAATATGAAGGCACATAGAAAAAAGAACGAAAGCTTAGATCTAGATGGGTGTTTCCTGATACTGTGGTTTGTCAGCATTTCCATAGTTAAAATTAAAAAAAAAAAAAAAAAAAAAAAAAAAAAAAGGAAAAAGAAATGTACTCTGACTGGACCATCTATAGGTCATGAAACTGGTGGAACAAAACTAAGTCCTAAATAACAAAAAGCAGGGATGACTTAAATGGAGATAGTTTGCTAGAATCTACATGTGCTTTGGTAGCTTACAGCTCTCTGGCATAAGTCACCTAATTGTTTTCTAGGTTGAGTACCTACACTACCACTGATGCAGCTATTCTGGGAGAACATCTCATTGAAGATGCCCAGGAATGCAAATATCCAATATATCCAATATGTAGTGGCATATCCAATGTGGTAACCTCACACAGAGCAAGTTTAAAGCGCTCCTTCACTTAACCTATAAAATTTACACATTCAGTAAGAATTGCAGTGCACATAGGGAGTTCATCACAAGCTCAGCTAGGCAAATAGCCATGCAATTGCTGGACTTGTGTCTATGCAGGATTTTGCAGTACTTGTGTCCACATTTTTTGAAAGAATGTATAAAGAACAACTGGGAAAAAAAAAAAAAAACAAATAAAAAAAAAAAAAAAAGTCAAATTCCAAAATCATGCGAATAGTGCTAAAAGGAGAAAAAAATGAATTGGAGCCCGTGCTTTTACTTCCACTTGGAAGAAATCCAGAACCCATGTTTCTCTGTTCTGATCTATTTGCATGTTTATTTCCATATACACAAGGAATGCTAAGTCACCAGTGGTGTCTGTCTTCCCCTTTCCCAAAGAAACAGACCCAGCAAAGGAAGAACAGAACATACTGCTCCACACATAATTTCCTAAAGGGTGAAAGCTAATCTGTGACAAATCCGGTAATTATTTTTTTCCTGCCCAGTGATAACTAGCCTAGTTTCTGCCAGACCAAGCAGAAGATATCAAGGAAGAGAGTTTTTTACAAAGCCAGATTCTCCTCTGCTAAGGTTAAGTCTCTCTGCTGTCAGCAAATAGTACCTGAGGTACCCTGAATGGTTGTCTTAATTTAAGGGTAAGCAGAACTGCTGCTGTAGCAGTAGTGTTATCACTGAGCTGGAGGATTTTTAAAACTTCCCACCTATTCTCTTAATTTGCATGATTTTGTTTTGTTTTCACGCCCAAGTGATGATATCCCCAAATAGTCTTTTTAAGCCATCTAGCTCCATTCTTCTCAGCAGACATTTTTTGGTAATTTCCAACAGCAGTCCATTATGTTTATTCTTCCCTGTGAAAACAGTGACAGAATTTAAAATAGTAATTTTTACTAATTTCCAGACCTGCTTTATCAGTACAAGATACGTTAAGGTTCTACTGTAGAATAAATTCATTGACTAGTTTTTCAAAATTCAAAGCTCTGTAGCCTGCACTAAATTGCATTTTGTCATGGCACTGAGCTGTTTGCTCACGTCATAAAACAAAGTTTTTCAAAACCATTAATCAGTGAAAACTATTAAAATTTTCTGTAAGTAATGCTTTCCTTTGTGGTAAGAACTTTTTGAGTAATATTGGGCTGATTATGTATTATGCATAGTAACAATTGTCTTCCTGAATCTCACAACATTTTTCTTTTTTCCTTTTGACTGTAGAAATTGGTATTGCTGTGGTGCTTGTGAGGTATATCTTCTTGCCAAGGTATTTTGTCAAGGTTTATATGCATATTTAAAATGCCTGCAACACACATTTGTAACACAGTTGCAAACGGCATAATGCCTCCCTTACAGATTGTTGCCAGGCCAAGATTGCACAATTTAATCTTGCACAATTAACTCTGAAACCGGAAGAAGGCACTTCAAAGAGTGTAAAAACCCTGAAAGCTGCCACTGATTGGGCAGTGAAACTGTCTTGCCATTAGAAACAGCATATTTAAAGCAGAAGGAAAACACTGTCTGAGATTCCAGCTCCAAAGCCAGGCTGTTTTCAAGTGGTGTGTCATATTTTCTCTCATGGACAGATTTCCACTTCTTGGTCCGGAGAGTAAGCGTTTACGAATTTGTATAGGCACTTTTTTTTTGGGTGTAGACTGCCTTTCTCTAATAGTGTGGGGAGGTGGATATATATATTTTTAATTTATTTTTTTTTTCCTGAACTTCTGTAAAAATCACCAAATGTGCCTTATTTTTTATTCATGAATATTTGACAATGTTGCTTCTTGAGGTTTGTAAGAAATCCCAGCCTCTTTGGAGAGCAATGTAAAGAAAGGCTTTTGGTTTTGAGCATCTTATCTATCACATAGCCTTGGAGTAACAAGAGATTAAAAAAAAAAAAGTGCCCATACAAACTGTAAAAATTCTTCCTTTAAAGATAATTTCATCCCTTTTGTCCCTGGGGGGGGGGGGCAGGCCCTGCACAAACTATGTACACAAATCCTTTAGAAATGGTCTGTTTTTTATTACTTTATGGATGAACCTGATCTTTGGCAGCAAAACACTGTCAAAATCCTTTCTCTGCCATTAGTGCATATCTGCCTCCTAACTGAGGGCTGGGATCGGCATTCTGTCTCTACCAAGCTGATTCTCTAATACCACTGCTCACTCCACTGTTGTCAAAATTAGTCTGAAATCTTTTTAAGGCTTAGCTATACCTTTCACTACTTGGGAACTGCACTGTAAAGTGGTCTAGATGCCAGGGTATATAGATTTAACTATAGATTTAACTCTTTTTTTTTTTTTCTTTTTTTTTTTTTCTTTTTTTTTTTTTTTTGAATATAGAAGTCTGAAATGTCTTTCTTTTTGTATTTTTACGGCACTTAACTAAGAAGGAAAGAGATAAAAGAGGAAAAAAAAAAAAAAAAAAAAAAAAGACATCGGGAAATCAGTAAACTCTGTGCAAGTGTTCAGTAATTTAACGAGAGCAACTCTTAATATCTAGAAGCTCTTTGTCCTGAATGGAACTTCACTCATTCCTACACATCTTAATGTAGACATAGCAGTCGGTATGAATGCATAGAAACAGGATTTCGTGCTGATTCAATTAGAGGAACATGCCACTCATCGCAAATAAAACCACAGACAAACTGAACACTTTACGCAGACAGTTTTCATTAGCCACACCAGTTAGCCTTCTTCTATTTGTTATCGGTGGAAATCACCGGCACCGTACGGTACTGAAAACAGAGAGCATTCTTGATAGTGTAGCTATGCTCTTCTAAGGTATTAAGCCAAGGAAAAAATGTCACTGTGCTGATAATAGCTGTTTCGAGTAGAGATACGGGCAGCAAGACTGCAGGAGAATTGAGAAAGGCAGGCTGCAGGTGCAGAGCGCAGTTATGACGAACCTTCCACGAGAAATGACCTTAGAGGCTCAGCCTGCCTGTCTCAGAGAGAGCTCCCTGTCGCGACAGCAGCGACGACAGCAAGGGCTCTTTCCTCTCCCTCCCCGTCCCCCCTGGGTCCCCTCGCACGGCGAGGACACCCCTGGGGCCTCAGCTCCCCTCGAGCAGTGGGTCTCGCTGCGGGTGCGGGGCGGCATGCCGAGCCCCCTGCAACACGGACGGAGCGGACAGACCCTCGCCCCCCGGCCCGCCCCGTGCCCGCCTCTCCCTTCCCTTCGCTTCCCCGCCCCGGCCGGAGCGGGGCAGCGGCCGGGGGGAGCTGTCCGTGGTGCTGCCGCCGCCCCGAGCCCCCCGCCCCGCCGCGACCCCGCTCCGGGGGGAGCCCGTCTGGGGCCGCGGGGTCGGGGCCGCGGCAGGGCTCGTCCGCGCTGCGCGGAGTTTGTGCGGAGGGAGGGTTCAAAGTCCCGCCTTGGTTTGTTATTTAGTTTTAATATATATATATATAATGCTGAGAGTTCAGGGGGAAAATGGAGTCACAGCCGTCTTTCGGTCCTGACGGTGGGCTCTGTGCGTCGCTGCGTGTCGTCCGTCGCCCGTGGCTGTGCGAGCTGAGGAAGGCTCGGAAGGCTTTGCTGTTTACCTTAGGAGGGTGGAGCGAACCTCTAGTGCCCGTGGGTGTACAGAGAGGGCGGGGAGGCAAGGCGTGGGAGAAGAAGCCACAGGAACGTGATGCGGGAGCGGATCCCCCGTGGATATCACCCCGCGGTCCCCGTCGTCCTACTGGGCATCTGCGTCAAACCAACACTTATCCCGGAGTCCTTATCCTCACGCTTTGCTCAGGCACAAGCGAAAACGCCGCTGCCCTACAGAGAAAAGCAGGGAAAAAAATAAAATGAAATAAAAT
>CM021797.1:66974393-66999333 GCA_011076525.1 Nettapus auritus | reverse complement strand
CTGTTCCTCTGTCCCACTTTCTCTTCCCCCCCCCCCCCTCTAGAATTTGACTAATCTTACCATCTGGCTCACAAAAAGTACATGTAGAAGTTACTTTCTCATTTCATGTCAATCACCAACAATTTCTAGGAAATATGAGTCTACATAGCCACACTAAAAATAGATGGTGTTAACTAAAAAATGAAGAACATTCTGGATTTCATTCAGGTCTATTCTATGTAAGTTTAAAACATTCTGTTTTCTAGTATTGTTACTCAGACCATAAAGCATTTACCTTATAGTGTCCTGAGTAGAAAACTGAGTCAGAAGACTCAGAGCTGCTTAGGAGATTCATATCTGCTTTAAGTTTCTGTAAGCAGGTTATGCATTCAGTAGTAATCACAAGGGAAGCAATTTTATTCCTTGATTCTTGGTTTCAGGAGAATAAAACTGAAAGCTGAGAGAAGATACAAAGATTTAGGTGCAGTCTTACTTACCTACACCTTTTTATACTTGTTAAGTTAAAGCACCACACCACAGAAGCATATTTTACTGCACAGGCTAGTAAGTTCAAGAGATTCAGAATGGTCAAATGGCCAGCTGCATGACAGGAATTAGGCTGTTAAACAATGACTTTATTGTTCACTTACAAAGATTAGTGGAAAGCAGAAAATTCAAAGCTTGATTTTTTTTTCCATCTTTTTTAGCCAGAGACTTCCTTAGAAATAGAGTCAATTCCAGAATTATTTCAAGACTGATGAAAACTGAATTACTTTTTTTTTTTTTTTTTTGAGTGCAGTTCTGGCAGATGTCATTTTTTCACAGCTGCTGTAGGGAAAAGCTCTTTCATCCTTCCACCTGGCCCCTGCAGCCCCGCTGCCACAACTTTGTGCCTTCCATGACCTGCTTCAGCTTGGTGGTATGGTGAAAGATAATCCTTTCTGGGGAAAGGACAATGTCTGCTTTTTGCTAGTTCAGTGAATTAAAGAAACCAAATCAGGGGTGTGCCTATACAGAACATGTATAAAAATTAGGAACAGGGAGGTGTAGGGGAGATGGGGAGCAGTAGCCAGTAGCTTGCCTTTGTGGTCATGATAACTGTGTCTTGAGGACCTGTAGGCTGTTATCGCTCATGGCCATCTCAGAGGTTTTTGCCAAATTCCCTGAGCTTCACAAACTGCAACCTCACAACTGCTGACCCAAACAATACCCCATTTAGTGCCCAAGAAACACTGCATGGAGGTGAAAAATCCCAGCAATACCTGTGAACAATTTGTGATGGGAATCTTGGTAACAGGTGCAAGGAACCAAGTAGTGCTGGAAAACAACTTCATTGGTAATGAGGAAACAATGCTAAACCTCAGCAACCCTCCTGGGATCAGCAGGGGTTCCACCTCCTTCCTCCAGAAGGTGGTCTTTAAGGGCAGGAGATGGGGGGCACAGTCATGTTAAAGCCATTGTCCTGCTTTCAGTTAGGACAGGGTTAATTTTCCTCCTAGTAGCTGGTAGGGTGCTATGTTTTGGATTAGGATGAGAAGAGTGCTGATAACATGCTGATGTTTTAATTGTTGCAGAGCAGTGCTTACACCAAGCCAAGGACTTTTCAGCTCCTTGCTCTATCCTGCTGGTGGGCAGGCTGGGGGTGCAGCAAGAGCTGGGAGGAGACAGAGCCAGGACAGCTGACCAAATCTGGCCAAAGGGGTATTCCATACCATCTGACGGCAAGCCAAACAATAGATAGGGGTGGCTAGCCGTGGTGGAGGGGCTGGCTGCTCAGGGATAGACTGGGCATCGGAGAGCAAGGATGATGAACCTGACAATTACCTAAATAAACAATTGCACGCTTCTGTAGAAGAGTCACTAAATGTTAATTTCAGTTCTCTCAGCCTGTCCTTCTGCAGTCAGTACCATGAAGACAGCAGGGAGAGGAAGCAGTTATTAAAAACAGTTACACCAGATTTTCCATTTTAGGGGGACTGATCCAGCCCAGATCTGAGCACACCTCCGGAATTAATTTCACGTCTTACTGATATTCAGCTGGTTTTGATAAATAGAATGCTCTCCTGCTGGTTTAGTTCTGGGAACCCCAACTGCCCTCAGATCTGTTTTGAGTACCTATACAAATATTAACCTCTGATGTCATGTGCCACCTGTACAGGTGTAGAGAGAGGCTTTGGATGTTGTTAGTGTATTAGTGGGAAGTGTTAGCTAGCTGAAAATGAGATATGAGTAGGCAAGCTTGTTTTAGCAAGATAGGTCAATGTAAGGCTGCACAGAAGAGTGATTTAGAGGAAACAGAAAAAGGAGAAGGGTAAATCTACTGGTCTGCCCTGTGGTCTAGTTTGTACCACATCTGAGGTTGTGATACTGCATTGGCATCTGTACACTATTACACTGTTAACATGCACCCTGGAGGATGCTCTGAGCAAACTGAAGAGACATCTCCTTAAAGAGAGAGGGGCTTCAGAAGTCGAGGATAGCTGTAGTAAACTGGGGTAAGACACAATAGCAACCCCATGGCCAAAGGGAGCAGACACTCCTAATACAGGTAACCATGGTGTGCTGGCCTGGAACACAGACAAGAGCTGTTTGGGTCTAAACGCTACTGAGCCCAGTAGAGGTGCGGTTTTACTTGGTTGGGCAGCCGAGTTCCACCATGGCCACTCTCTCACTCCCCCTTCTCAAAGGGAAAGGGGAGAAAATATGATGCAAAGGACTCAAGGGTTGAGGTAAGGATGGAGAGATCACTCAGCAGATCGTGACAGACAGAACAGACTCAGAGTAGGGAGACAGTAAGATTTATTGCCTATTACTAACAAGCTAGAGAAGTGAGAAACAAAGGAAATAAACCAAAAATGACTTCCCCCCATCCACACTCTTCAACCTCCTCCCCCCAAGTGATGCAGGGGAATGGCAGAATGGGGGTTGTGGTCAGCCAGGCACTTTGCCTGGCCACTCTGTCATGGTCTCTCTCTGCCCCTGCTCCATGTGGGGTCCCTCCCATGGTATGCTGTTCTTCCCGAACTGATCCTGAGGGGGCTTCCTGCAGGCAGCAGCTCTTCAAGAATTGCTCCCACTTGGCTCCATACCATGGTGTCCATCCATCCCCCAGGAGCAAACTGGTCCAGCAGGGTCCCCCATGGGTGGCAGCTCCCTCCAGACCCCCAGCTCTTGTGTGGGCTCCTCTCCATGGGCTGCAGCTCTGGCCTGGGGCCTGCTCCTGCGGGGGCTCTCCATGGGCCGCAGACTCCTCCAGGCCACATCCACCTGCTCCACTGGGGGCTCCTCCATGGGCTGCAGCGTGGAGATCTGCTCCATGTGGGACCCATGGGCTGCAGAGGGACAGCCTGCTTCATCATGGTCCTCACCACAAACTGCAGGGGACTTCTGCTCTGGCGCTTGGAGCACTTCTCCCCCTCCTTCTTCACTGACCTTGGTGCCTGCAAGGATGTTTCTCACTCTTCTCTCCCAGCTACTGTGAAGCAGGTTTTTGTTTGTTTGTTTGTTTGTTTGTTTGTTTTTTCTTAAATATGCTCTCACAGACACTCAAACAACATAGCTTATTGGCTCGGCCCTGGTCAGCAGCAGGGCCCTTATATAACATGGGGCACCTTCTAGATTCTTCTCACAGAAGTCACCCCTATGGCCCCTGGCTACCAAAACCTTGCCATGTAAACCCACCACAAGAGCTTTCCTCAGTCAAAGTGGAAGTACATCTGCCACCTGACATGTTGTTACTTGCATGTTGATCTCGCTCCTCAGTGACACTTCTCCATGTGGTGTGCGTGGATCAGGACAGTTCATTTAGTTCCAAGCTCTGGCATTTCCTTTGGTGCCCAGTGGAAAATTTTACAAGGAATCGATTGGCTAATGATCCTTCCTAGTCCTTAGCTAATACTTGCACTTCTCCTGCATTGTGCAACTGTGCTATTTACTATTATTCACTTCCATTCAGTCTTGCCTCCCTATGCACGGGGAAGAAAGTTATGATTTCAATTATTTATTTCTAATACACTTACTGCTTCCCAGATGCATTTCTGTATATCCCCAAGAAAAATGATGTACAAAACAAGAGAAATAGACCCATTCTTCAGCAGGTCCTGTGTGTTGCTGTCCAGGGATGATCTTCTTCTGCCAAAAGCCATACTTATCAGTGAGTTAATTTAGGACAATTTCTCTGAAGAATAAATAAGTTTGAAACACATATGGTTAAAACTTCATTAGCTAAAACTTCAACAGGCTTTGCACAGTTATAATTCATCTTGCATGACATGTGCAATTTAGAGAAGCTGTTTTATTTCCTTTGGACCTCGCAATTTAGGTACCTGTGGTAAACATTTGTTGTTTAAATGAGGCGTTAAAATATAACACCTCAGGAAACACGCACATAGAAACAAATCAGGTTCTGAAAGTTCCTGCTGAAAAAGCATTGTTTTTGTTTTTGTTTTTGTTTTTGTTTTTTGAAACAGTATTTGTTACATGAGATGTGAGTATAAAACTGCAAGTATATAATAGTTCATTGGTAACACAAGGAAGACATAACATCGCTGTAAGAGGAGCAATGACAGCAGACAACCTTGAGATGCGTTCATTTTGGAGTATGAGATTTCTGAAGATGGCAACAGACAAGAAGTAATTTTCCAAGAACTTCAAACTATTTGTTAAGACTGATTCTGATGCTAAGGTGTAGTAGCAGTGTGTTAGACGAAGTCAGCCCAAATCTAACTCAGCAAAAGGGGATGAATAATAACTGTAAAAAATAAAACTGGCATGGAGCAGCAGTCATATGGAAGAGAGGTAATTTCCAACAATGAAGTCTTCTGTGTGTCACTGTCTCATTCTTAACAGAGACAGACTAGGAACTGCCACAATTCTCTGCTAGAAGGTTTAATTGGTGTTAGTAATACTGTACATTAAATTTGTGTCTTCTTCTCCACCCTACCTGTTTCCTACAATGAAATACTTATAAGTGCTCAGAAATAAATTAAAATTGATTATCTTGCTATCTTTATATAATTAAGCACTACCCACACTCCTCTCACCAGTTACCATCTTCATGGTGTAGTCTGCTGGATAAACATGTTCCCACATATATCAAGGAGTATGAAATATATGAAAAACATTTCAAAAACAATGTATAAAAATCAATGTATGAAAATGTGTGAATGTATGTATGAAAAACTTTGCAAAAACACATGGCATACTAGCACCATGGTACTGACTTTCTGTGTATTAATTCTGCAGAAGACACCTCCAGATACCATACTTGTGTTGACAGAGGAAATAAGTATCATCTATCCTTGCTGTGAAGGCACGAAATTTATAGTGGAAAGGTAACAGTAACCATGGACCTGCCCTGAGCAATAGTATCCTGTCATACTATAAGTACTCAGTATACAAAACAAGAAAAATTAATGCCATGATTATTCATCACTATGGAATTTTAAAAATCAAGAGACTGAAAACAGAAACCAAGAAACAGCATTTTCTTAGAACATCGGAATATGAACTTTATGGCTCCAAACCATTTCACTATAACTGTCTAAGGGGCATCAATGAAAATAACTGTTAAGGTCAGACAGCTGATTTGGCTAGATACTATAAACAGCAAAAGAAATGTTGCATCTGTAGCCTTCTCCCTGTCAAGCTTCAAGGTCTGGCACCTGCAGTTTAAGTAATTTAAAAAGCAGACCAGGAAATATGGTAAATCCATTAATCTATTTTCCCCAGTATGCTAAAAGTACCTGTACTAATTTCACTAGGGAGGAAAGTGGCCATCTGTAAAGGGCTTCACAGGAAGAGACTGGCTATCTAACAGAACACGACTAGCAAAGTAAACATTAGCAAGCTAACCGACCGAACCCCTTTGGATTTTTTTTTTTTTATATGTTTTCTGTTTGTTTTTCAATATTATTAGGAGAATTAGTGACAAGAGATGAGGAAAAGGCTGAGGTGCTTAATGCCGCCTTTGCCTCAGTCTTTAGCAGCAAGACCAGTTGTTCTCTGGATACCCAGTCCCCTGAGCTGGTGGAAGGGGATGGGGAACAGACTGTGGCCCTCATAACCCATCAGGAAATGGCTGGCGACCTGCTACTCCATTTGGATGTATGCAAGTCGATGGGGACAGATGGGATCCACCCAAGAGTACTGAGAAAACTAGCAGAAGAGCTGAGCAAGCCACTTTCCATCATTTATCAGCAGTCCTGGCTATCAGGGGAGGTCCCAGTTGACTGGCGGCTAGCAAACATGATGCCCATCTACAAGAGGGACAAGACGGTGGGCCTGGGAAACTACAGGCCTGTCAGTCTGACTTTGGTGCTGAGGAAGCTGAGGGAGCAGATTATCTTGAGTGTCATCACACAGCACTTGCAGGGCAACCATGCAATCAGGCCCATTCAGCTTGGGTTTATGAAAGGCAGGTCCTGCTTGACCAACCTGATCTCCTTCTATGACAAAATGATGCGCTTAGTGGATGAGGGAAAGGCTGTGGATGTGGTGTACCTTGACTTCAGTAAGGCTTCTGACACTGTTTCCTACAGCATTCTCCTACAGAAACTGGTTGTTCTTGGCTTGGACTGGTGTATGCTTCGTTGGGTTGAAAATTGGCTGGGTAGCCAGGCCCAAAGAGTCGTGGTGAATGGAGTTAAATCCAGTTGGAGGCCAGTCACTAGTGGAGTCCCCCAGGGCTCAGTACTAGGGCCAGTTCTCTTCAATATTCTATCAACTCTATCAATGATCTGGATGAGAGGATTGATTGCACCCTCAGTAAGTTTGCAGATGACACCAAGTTAGGTGCATGTGTTGATCTGCTTGAGGGTAGTAAGACTCTGCAGGAGGATCTGGATAGGCTGGACCAATGGGCTGAGGCCAACTATGAACTTCAACAAGGCCAAGTGCGGGGTCCTGCACCTGGGGTGCAACAACCCCAAGCAGCGCTACAGGCTGGGAGATGAGTGGTTAGAAAGCTGCCTGGCAGAGGACCTGGGAGTATTGGTTGACAGTCGGCTGAATATGAGCCAGCAGTGTGCTCAGGTGGCCAAGAAGGCCAACAGCATCCTGGCCTGTATAAGAAGCAGTGTGACCAACAGGGCTAGGGAAGTGATTGTCCGTCTGTACTCAGCTCTGGTGTGGCCGCACAAGTACTGTGTTCAATTTTGGGCCCCTCACTACAAGAAGGACATGGAGGTGCTTGAGCAAGTCCAGAGGAGAGCAACAAAGCTGGTGAGGGGTCTGGAGAATGAGCCTTACGAGGAGCAGCTGAGGGAGCTGGGGTTGTTCAGCCTGGAGGAAGCTCATGGCGACCTTATCACTGTCTACAGGAACCTTAAAGGAGGCTGTAATGAGGTAGGGGTTGGTCTACTCTCCCACGTGCCCAGTGATAGGATGAGGGGGAATGGGCTAAAGTTACACTAGGGAAGGTTTAGGTTGGATATTAGGAAAAACTTATTTACTGAAAGGGTTGTTAGGCATTGGAATGGGCTGCCCTGGGAAGTGGTGGAGTCACCATCCCTGGAGGTCTTTAAAAGATGTTCAGATGTAGAGCTTAGGGATAT
Source organism: Nettapus auritus (assembly GCA_011076525.1). Classification (NCBI taxonomy): domain Eukaryota; kingdom Metazoa; phylum Chordata; class Aves; order Anseriformes; family Anatidae; genus Nettapus; species Nettapus auritus. The sequence continues at coordinate 66,991,801 of CM021797.1, read as the reverse complement.
GGTTTAGTGGAAGACTTGTTAGTGTTATGTCAGAGGTATGACCAGGTGATCTTGGAGGTCTCTTCCAACCTAAATGATTCTGTGACTCTGAGACTATTAGAAGAATCTGTACCTTTCATGTTTCTGATTTTTTTCCTTGCTTGGCTTGTTTTGTATTCTGATCCACTTTTGTTTCAGTGATCCCTGATGTTTCATGGACATGGAATCTTAAGTTCTAAGCAGCACAATATATTCAAAACTGTCCAGTATGTTCCAAAATTACTCTAATTAAGTGATGTTTACAAAACATCACAATTTGTTCCATGAAGAGCAAGTCACTGCTAGACAAACAAAATTCACATTGAATGACTAGAAGTATATATACAGAAGAAATAAATCAATTTCCACACTGTTCAGAGAAGGTTATGTTTGTTTTATTTTTTAGACAAGAATCAGCAGGTTATTTTATTGAAGCCAAATTGTATTCCTAAATGCATATATTCAAAGCACTCAAGTACATTCATCACTTAAAATAGAAACTAAAGCCAGAGTTGTTCAGGTCAGTGAAGCAGCAAAAGGCCAGCACAGTGTTCAGGCCATTGGCAGCGAAGTACCTTTCTATATAGTTCTGTAAGTCACGTAACTACATCTTCAGGCACAAAATTGGCTTAGGCATTTGCTAACATTTTTGTAATGAGACTGCTCATTCATGACACAACTGCAGCTCTAAAGGAACCATGATTATTATTATATTATTGTGGATGCCCCATCCCTGAAAATGTTCAAGGCCAGGCTGGATGTGGCTTTGAGCAACCTGGTTTAGTGGAAGGTGTCTCTGCCCATGGCAGGGGGGTTGGAACTGGATTATCATTAAGGGCCCTTCCAACTAAAACCCTTCTGTTGTTCCTTCTATTAAACTGTTTCTTCTAGCACACAAACAAAAAATACTGCATATCAAAAATACTGAAATAAAAATATGGATAATGTATAAAAATAGTATAATTTTATTATGAAATTACATACTCAGTTTTTCTGGTTCGTTTCTGAAATGAATGGTAACCAGTATCCCCATCAGAGGAAACAAATGCAGAAATAGCAAAGCAACTACCATACTTGTGAATCTGCTTTCTACTGTCCAATGAAATGAGATAGTAAGGTATTCCAGGTTTAAAATATACTCAAAATCTAATTTTCACCATTTTGTAGATTACTAAGCATGACCAAGATTATAAAAGCTGTCTTATACATTGTAATTGGTCAAGGTTTACACCATTCTTTCATACTTTTCATAGTTTTCGAAAATATTATACCCTCTGGAAATTTGGAAGTAGTCCACTCTTTCTTGTGAGGACTCAAACTTCAGTCCATCCAGGCTGTTACTGCTTTGGCAGAATGACCGAACACTGCACAGTTGTCTGAAATACAAAGTCAAAGTAAATGAATATCTCCTCTACCAATGCAAAGCAGATTTACCTTCAGTGTAAAGGCAGGCTACATAGCTTCCATTCAGCTTGCAAACAGGTGTAACTCTTTCCATACACGTAGTAACTCCAACTTCCCCAAACACCATAGATGTTAAAAGAATTACAAGGAAGGTTCAAGAACTTGTCACTACAGTTTTATAAACCTATGTAACATGCGCATTCATATTGAGAACCAATGATCATACTGTAGAAACTCTAGATTAAGGTTTTTAGGCTTGCAGTCTACAAATGAAAGATTGTGTAGCTTTTGTTTTTCATTAACATAAATTGCATTCATATAAAGCTCTTCATAAATGTCATCAGAATGCTCTGAAAGTGAAGTTCCCTAACAAGATGATATTTTACGTGGTTGGTTCATCAACAATTTTCAAGTACAGCTATCAAGAACAGAAAACCCTTCTCTAAAGGTGCACTGGTTGGGAGTGAATTAAATGTTCATGCTATGCAGACAGGCAACTTTGACATCAGCCACATTCAACAGTAGGACCTGATAAACTTTTAAACTTCAGGTTTTTTGAGAGGTCCTTAGCCTGCAAGGGCCACAGTACACAGACCAATACAACTACAGTTAAGTGAACGCTCAATTAATTTTCTTTCCACCTTATTCATCTGAGCCAATTCACTCTAGTCATACAAGTAGGCTCACCGATTGGGAGTTTTTTTAGGAAAGAAAATTAGTCAAGAACATTTTTAAGATCAGAGCTCTAGATACATACACTATGAATGTAGGTATCAAACATATTATAGTCCAAGAATGTCAAAGTCGAAGTGTGCTGAAATATGTCTATGCATACCTTACCCAGTCTAAACCATCCTATAGTATTCACAGCTCTCTTTCTTATCTGAGTAGACCATTCCCTCTATCAGAAAGCTCTGACAAACATAATGCCACAAAGGCTAGTACAGTAGTTTAAAAAAGGCAGGTAATATCTGCAGGATTTCTCTCATAGCCAATAAGTTCACCTGAGGAGCATTCACGGAATCTCTGACACCCTACCTAAGCTGATTTTCTTACACACAAGCAGTAAAAAAAATCAGTTATATCATGAAATTCATTTTACCATTTCAGCACAGATTGTCTTCCAAACCTCAAGGGGTTGAATCCTATTGCAATAAAAGTACAAAGCTCAATTCACAGTTGTGAGCTAAAATTCTTTTCAAAAAGTCAGTTTTTCTCTCTCACCAATACTCTTCCCAAAAAAGATAAGAATCTATTATACTAGTTCAATTTGGAAAGTGTCTGCTGTTACAAATTTGTTTACTTCATTCAGTAGTAAGCCCATATTTTCCTTGATCAGCTTTTGAAATCATGCAATGGCTGAAGATGTTGTTATCTTTGATGTCCCTTCATGTCAATTACAAGTAAGCTTTCGTTTCCCTCAAATCATCTGTACATGCCTGATGCCTGGTCTTGCTTCTGGATTCCTCCTTTGTACCTTGTTATTGCTTCCAACTCTTGAATTCTGCATTTTTGCACTGGAGCTCTGTTCCCTGTTCAGCCAAGTCAGTTTCCTGATTGGTCTCTGTTTGGATCACTCTTACACTTGGAGAATGCTGCCCTTAAAGATCTGCTAGCCTCCCAGAGCTTTTTGCCCCTTCAGAGCTGCCTCCTATGAGATGCTACCTACTCGTTTGCTGGTAAAACATGTATGCTCACCTGAAGTTCAGCATCTGTACTCTGCTATTCTGCTATTAGCCTTCCTTGTTTCCACAGGATCTTGAACTCCATGATTTTGTGGGCATTACAGCAGTAACTGCCAATGATTATCATCTAACTATATAAATATTTTCAGTGACTAGCAGATCCAACTGTGCATGGAGTCACAGAGTGGTTAATATTGGAAGGAGATCATCCAGTCCAACCCCTCTGCCAAGCAGGGTCACCTAGAGCACGATGCACCTTATCACATCCAGGCAGGTTTTGAGTATCTCCAGAGAAGTGAGACTCCACAGCCTTTCTGGGCAGCCCGTTCCAGTGCTCTGTCACCCTCACAGTAAAGAAGTGCCCCCTCATATTCAGCCGGAACGTCAAGTGCTTCAGTTTGTGCTCGTTGCCTCTAGTCCTGTCACCAGGCACCAATGAAAATAGTCCAGTTCCATCCTCTTGACGCTCTGCCATAAGATAATTATATACATTGATAAGATCTCCTCTCAGTCTTTTTTTCTCCAAGCTAATCAGGCCCAGCTTTCAGCCTCTCCTTATATGACAGATGCTCCAGTCCTCTAATCAGCTCGGTACCCCTGTGCTGGATTTACGCCAGCAGAGTCATGCCCCTCTTGTACTGGGGAGCCAAGAACTGCACACAGTACTCCAGGTGTGGCCTCACCAGGGCTGAGTAGAAGGGGAGGATCACCTCCCTTCACCTGCTGGCAACACTCTTCTCATTGCACCCCAGGATACTGTTAGCCTTCTTGGCCACAAGGCCACATTGCCAACTCATGGTCAGCCTGCTGTCCTCCAGGACTCCCAGGTTCCTCTCTGCAGAGCTGCTCTCCAGCATGTCAGCCCCCAGCATGTACTGGTACTGGGGTTTATTCCTCCCTAGGTGCAGGACCCTGCACTTGTCCTTGTTGAATGCCATGAGGTTTCTCATCACCCGTCTCTCCAGCCTGTCCAAGTCCCTCTGAATGGGCGGGACAGTTCTCTGGGGTATCAGCCACTCCTCCCAGCTTTGGGTCATCAGCAAACTTGCTGAGGGTGCACTCTGTTCTATTATCCAGAGTACTGATGAATAAGTCGAACAAGTACTGACCCCTGGGGGACACCAACAGGTCTCCAATAAGACTGTATTGCTGACTAAACCCTCTGAGCTCTGCCATCCAGCCACTCCTCAATCTGCCTCACTGTCCACTCATCTATCCTGCACTTCCTGAGCTTGCCCATGAGGATGTTACAGGAGACAGTGTCAAAAGCCTTGCTGCAGTCAAGGTAGACAACATGCACTGCTGTCCCTGCATCTACCCAGCCAGTCACCCCATCACAGAAGGCTATCAGATTGGTTATGCACAATTTCTCCTTGGTGAATTCATGCTGACTATTACCGAACACCTTCTTATCCTCCTTGGAGATGCTTGGAGATGACTTCCAGGATGAGCTGTTCCATCACCTTTCCAGGGATGAGGTGAGACTGACTGGCCTGTAGTTGCCTGGATCCTCCTTCTTGCCCTTTTTGAAGACTGGCGTGACACTGGCTTTCTTCCAGTCCTCAGGCACCTCTCCTGTTCTTCATGACCTTTCAGAGATGATGGAGAGTGGCCTAGCAAAAACATCAGCCAGCTCACTCAGCACCCGTGGGTGCATTCCATGGGCGCCCATGGATTTGTGGATGTCAAGTTTGCTTAAATTATCTCTGACACAATCCTCCTTGACCAAGAAGTCCAGGGTTGCGATCCTACTTTTTGCCCTGCTTCTCCCTTGCAAGGTCCTGAACTCCACCATCTCATGGTCACTGAAGCCAAGGCTACCCCCAACCTTCTCTCCAACTAGTCCTTCTTTGTTAATACAAGGTCCAGCAGCACACCGCTCCTTGTTGGCTCCTCCACCAGCTGTGTCAAAAAGTTATCAGTACTCTGCAGGGACCTCCTGGACTGTTTTTGCCAAGCTGTGTGGTCTTTCCAGCAGATATCAGGATGGTTAAAGTTCCCCAATAAGAACCAGAGCCTGTGATTGTGAGGCTACTTCCAGCTGTCTGTAGAAGGCTTTGTCTACTTCCTCTTCTTGATCAGGTGGCCTGTAGCAAACACAGCATCAGCCATGGTAGCCTGTCCTTTAATCCTTACCCTTAAGCTCTCAACTCTCTCTTCATCCACCCCTAGGCAGAGCTTGACACATTCCAGTTGCTCTCTCACATAAAGTACAACTCCACCTTTCTGGTCTGCCTTTCCTAAAAAGCACATAGCCCTCCGTGACAACAATCCAGTCATGCGAGCTGTTCATCACTCATGGTTGACACACCCTATTAAGAAATTTCCCTGACACCAGTCAGACATTATGTGGACCACTGGGATGATTGTGTTTCCTGATCAATGACAGAAACACAATGTGATCACGTGTTCTGAAAGAGTAAGGGCTTTGTACACTGACTGCATCTCAGAACAACAGGCACTGGGAAGACAGTGTGCAGACAGAAAGGTTTACTCGAAGTTTTTTTTCAAACTCATATAACCTGAGCCTGGAGAATGGTCTCCTTTTACAGCAACATGGCTATGAAATACTGGCCTAAAGATGTCTTGGTAGTTAAAAATGTTAACATTCATATTAGGCTTAAACTAATGGCATATCACAGACAAAAAGACACGACACAGAATGGGTGGCAAGCAGCCTAACCCTGAGCAGGAAAACAGCCCTTGGACTTTCTTGCTTCAGCACTCTGGGGTTTCCTGAAACACCACTGTGAGCTTCAGAGGTGACACCACCATGTGCTTGTGTGGTAAAGCAGGAAACACACCTCTTATGAAAGAGGCAAATAAATGCAGCTGGGCAAGGAGCCTTGCTACACCTTTGCTCCTGTCCGGTGAAGTCTCTCCCGTCATAGCAGCCAGATTAGAGATGTCAGAAAGTAAAAGTTTTATCCATGCAGAATTTTATGGTTTCACATGCTTCCCCAAACACTAGAAACAGACACCAGCAAGTGCCTGTTTGAGATACCCAGCTGCAGCCTGAGTGTAGGCTATCAGAGTTTCTCTTGGGAACTGACTGCTGAGTACAAGCTTGCACAGTTCACAAGGCACACACAAGGTGCTGCCTTCAAGCATTGGGAAAAGGTGCCTCTGAAAATGTTCAAAAAACCCTAATCAAATGACCTTTAAAGCTGCCAGAGCAAAATCTACAGAACATTTTGCATCTACAAAAATAAGACATGTTTAACTCTTAATGGCTCAACTACATACTCATAGTGAGGCACAAACATCTCTCTCTTGCTGTATCATATAAGTGCTTCTCTCCTTATCCACAAACATGAAAACACAGGACAAGCCCTGTATCTACCACTATTTAACGTCTCAGAGAGATTGCTAGCCTTTCCAGCCCTTCCTAAAAAATAAAATTAAAGCAAGACTCCAAAACCTCAGACTTTCCTGCCACTTGTCCACAGTGCTTTGTTCTATTAAAGCAGAAACAATATGACGCTTACTCTCCTGACATCAGATCTCAGCCCCTACTGCCAATACCTAGTTTCTGTTTCCAGTCCTTCTAGTACCTTCAGACCAACTTCCTTTCTCAGTATATTATCACTCAAACCAAGCCACTACCAGCAAAGAGCATAAACACATAAGAATTGGCAAGTCAAAGTGAAACTATCTAAATATTCATCACTAATACCAGGTAGCAGCAGATGCTTAAGAGAAGGAGCCTAAGAAGCAACATTAGAAAGAAGTGCCCCATCCTCTTCATGTATCATATTTTCTTTCAGAAAACAGTAGTTCAAAAGCTGCAGAAAGCAATTGAATTGGTGTTTTAAACAGCTGACAATGAAATGGTAGAGGAGCATGGGAACCTTACAAACTTGGTGTCAGTTCTTTCCAGCCACTTGCTCTTTCATTCCCTACGAAGAATCAAGACAATCATACAAGCAAAAGCAACAAGACACTGTTTCACTGTTTACTCAAGTACACCTGCCAGACTTGCAGTTGGATCCCACAGTACTTTAGCAGCATTATTTACTTCATAAAATGCAAGTCCTACCTGACCAACCTCATCTCCTTCTGTGACCGCTTGGTGGATGAGGGAAAGGCTGTTGACATAGTCTACCTAGACTTCAGCACAGCCTTTGACACAGTCTCCCACAGTATTCTCCTGGAGAAACTGGCAGCCCATGGCTTGGACAGGTACACTCCTTGCTAGGCTAAAAACTGGCTGGACAGCCAGGCTCAGAGAATGGTGGTGAATGGAGTGAAATCCAGTTGGTGACCAGTCATCACTGGTGTTCCCCAGTGCTCAGTGTTGGGGCCCACTTCTTTAATATCTTTATTGATGATTTGGATGAGGGAATTGAGTGCACCCTCAGTAAGTTTGCAGATGACACCAAACTGGGGGGAAGTATTGATCTGCTGGAGGGTAGAGAGGCCCTGCAGAGAGATCTGGACAGGTTGGATCAATGGGCAGACCCAGTGGGATGAGGTTCAGCATGGCTAAGTGCCAGGTCCTGCACTTTTGCCACAACGACCCCATGCAACACTACAGGCTTGGGGTAGAGTGGCTGGGAAGCTGTGCAAAGGAAAATGACCTATGGGTGTTGGTCAATGTTTGCCTGAACATGAGCTGGCAGTGTGCCCAGGGGGCCAAGAAGGCCAAAGGCACCCTGGCTTGTATCAGGAACAGTGTAGCCAGCGGGACCAGGAAGGTGATTATCCCACTGTACTCTGGTCTGATGAGTCCGCACCTTGAGTGTTCAGTTTTGGGCCACTCACTACAAGAAGGACATCGAGGCCCTGGAGTGTGTCCAGAGAAGGGCTACAAAGCTGGTGAAGGGCCTGGAAGCCAAGTCCTATGAAAAAAGCTGAGGGAACTGGGTTTGTTTAGTCTGTAGAAGAGGAGGCTCAGGGGAGACCTCATTGCTCTCTACAGCTACCTGAAAGGAAGTGGTGGGGAGCTGGGGGCTGGCCTCTTCTCAAAGATAACCATTGAGAGGACAGGAAGGAATGGCTTCAAGTTGTGCCAGGGAGGTTCACGTTGGAAATTAGGAGACATTTAATTCCCAGAAAGAGCGGTCAGGCATTAGAATGGGTTGCCCAGGGAGATGGTGGAGTCACTGTCTCTGGGGGTGTTCAAGTAAAAGCTGGCACTTAGCGACATAGTTTAGTGGGTCATAGTGCTGGTAGGGGGATGGTTGGACCAGATGATTTTGGAGGTCTTTTCCAACCTTTATGATTCTATAAGGTCCTTGCACACCAGCATGAACAAAGTAGCTGAGGTATATCTAGCACATTTTTAAAATCAGTTGCTGGAGGATTATGATTATTATTATTTCTTACAGCTAGTATTTAACAAAAAATGCAGTTAAGTCCTCTAAAAATGCTTTGTGTGGATTAGAGGAGAGAAAGAAAACTGGTTCTGCTGTCTCCCTTTTCCATTCATGCCACAACTTCCCAAAGACTGGAAAGAGGAAGGGGAAAATGCTATTGCCTCTCACAGATGTGTAGAGGGGACATGAAAAACAACTAATAGCTGTTCCTGATAACTGCAACTTAAGTGAGAAAAAGTTGAAAACATAATCCAAAGTCTCCTAAAACACTAATTTCAATGTTTTGGGTTGAACCTCCACGAACCTGACCTGTTCAAGTATGCTTATAAGAATATGCAGGGAATTTTACTTAGTAAGTCTTTCTTTTAGGACATGGACTAAACCACACACAAACATAACTGACAAGAGAACCAGATCAGAAATGAAACAAATTTTTATATCCGTCAGAAGACACTGAAGAAGATTTTGACAGCACAGGCAATTCTGTTGATAGTTGAGTTTCAGGGAAAACTTTCAGGTACACAAAGACATGATTTATGTCTGGTTTTTCTTACTTATTTAAGTTTCAGTAAACACAGTCATTTTTAGAAAAGAGAAAGAAAGAACCTTTAAGTGGAGAGTGCATCAGAGACTGGACTCCTTTGTTTCCCCAGCAGGCTTTCTCCTTTTCAGAATGCTGCTTCCACTAATAGCTCTTTGTGGCCCACTTCTGTATGCTCTCTCACATTCCAATTCTCTTTCCCTGTCTCACACACCATCCCAATGTAATCCTCAGTTCCTCTCATGCTACACACACTTGGACTGCCAGTAGTAGCTATTTGTCACAAGAACCTTGTTAAGAAGTTGGACAGACATCCAAACGATTTTAACATTGTTCCCCTCCTCTACCCTGTAGACAGAAAGGAATCTCAAGCACTCCCATGAAACTGTGGCAATGTAAAACATAAAAGCAAACTCTAGTCTCAGAAAAATTCTGCCTAAGAAATCCATCACTAAGGTATTCTTGAATAATATTCTTTTCCATTCTTTTTCCATGCTCTTTGGATCTGAAAGCATGCGGGTGAATCCAGTTCTAATAATTTCAATCTGCCCATTACCCATATATTGTAACAAACTCCTCACCTTATACACATTAAAGAGAACACAACGTTTTTGATTCATTTCAGTCTTCCAATACTTGGTTCTCCATTGTTCTAAGACTTAATCTATAGCGGAGCAGATGCAAAGGTTTTTCAGCAGTATACTCACCTAAATTTTTATCTTACCTGTGTGTCCTGGTTTCGTCTAGGATTGAGTTAATTTTTCTACTAGTAGCTGGTATGGTGCTGTGTTTTGGATTTAGGATGAGAATAATGTTGATAACACACTGATGTTTTAATTATTGCAGAGCAGTGCTTATACCAAGCCAAGGATTTTTCAGCTCCTTGCTCTGTCCTGCCACCGGGCAGGCTAGGGGTGCATCAGGAGCTGGGAAGGGACAGAGCCAGGACAAACTGGCTGAAGGAGTATTCCATACCATTTGATGTCATGCTGAACAATTAATTGGGAGGGCTGGCCGGGGTGGGGGGACTGGCTGCTTGGGGATAGGCTGGGCATCGGTCAGCTGGTGGTGAGCAATTGCATTGTGCATCACTTGTTTTGTACACATTATTATTAGTAGGACTATCATTATTACTATTATTATTATCCTTTCTTTTATATCCTAATGAACTATCTCTATCTCAGCCCACAGGGCTGAGTTAAATTAGGAGATTTTCAATTAGGAAATTTTGAAAAAGGGAATTAAAAATTCCTTTTAATTTTTTTCCCTTTGATTTTCTCCCCCATCCCACAGGGGATGAAGGGAGGGGGAGCGAATGGCTGTGTGGTGCTTAGTTGTTGGCTGGGTTAAACCAGTACACTGTGCTGTGAAGCATATACTTCACTGTCCATACATAGATATCTTTAATCTTTTTACCTTTCATAATACTTGCTATGAAAATGAAGCTAAAACTGAATTTTTGCAGCAAAGTTTGTAAGACCCTTATGAATATATTCGTCCATGTTGAATAGATTTGGTTTGTTAAAGAGCCTAATTTAAAAAGTTGTGATTTAACCAGAAACATTTTAGAGCATATACCTATATGACTTGTATATATGCATAGGCTGTCCCCAGTACAAACTGACCTTATATGTGTACTTACTTTCAAGGTGTGCAGGGTGTCTGTCCATTCCATGGAACCTATCAGAGGTATAGCAGTAAGGAGTATGCTAGTAGCCTTATTTGCATTCTCTTTCAGTGTCTTTAAAACTTTATCCACTGAAACCTATGAATGAAATAGAACTGAGTGGTGTTTCAGTTTTTATGGCACACATTTAAATAACCCAACTAAATTTATTCAACTAATCCAGCTCTAAGTGAAAAGGTGAAGCACAGACATGTATGTATTTTAAAATGCCATGAACCTTTTAGCTAGTAAAATCTTATTTCCTCTGCGAGTCCACATTTGATTGTATTTTATAGCTTGCTCCTGATTCTGTGAACTTCATACTCAAAAAAAATGTTGGTGGAGCTTTTCATTTGAACACAATAAAGTAAAGTCACCGGTAAAAAAAGATATTGCTTTCTAGGCATATTTATGAATCATAATAACTAAAACAAACATATCTGGATAAAGTGATAATCTAAAAAAAAATAAGAAAAAGCAAAAGCTAAGTAAACCAAGTAATTATTAACTCTCTGTGGAATTTGCAAAGAAGTCACCCGTTCTGTTCTCCCTGTGTTACAGGGAACTTTAAATAAAATGTCATAGGGGGCTGTTTATTACAGGACAGTGCAGATATGTTTAATTTTTAATTTTACCAAAGACTTGATACTTTTTTTGTATACTGATGAATATTAGAGGATAAAAAATTATTTTGGATAGTCAGAAATTCAATTTAATAATAATAAATGTTCTATGTGTGCTAAGCTGTATCTGATACACTAGTTTGATATTATGGAAGCATATGCTCCAGGAACTGCTGGCTCCATAAAAATCAATGTCATCTCTATTTACCAGTGTTTTTGCAGCAGTGCTCAGTCTGTGTTCATAGAGTGCTGTAGAAAAATGAAGGCAAGATTCAGACTGCGTCTGAGAAATTAGAAGTAGTTTAAGTGATACTGTACAAGGGTGTGGGAAATAATTTATTTGTATACATAAAAATTGAGAGAGAAGTTTTCCAGTTACTTAGGCAAATTATCAGGTGTCCAACTAAATTGTCTCTGTTGTCTCATGCAGTAACGTTGGGCTGTTCCTTTCTATGATTACTATGATTTAACAGGCTATTGGTGGAAGTTTTTCACTGGTATTTCCTACCCAAGTGTATTCCAAAAGAAAAAGAACTAAAGAAGACATATCCTTTCGCAAAGAGTTGCAAAAGAAAAAACACCAGACAGATTACAAGAGACAAGTTCACACTAACTTCATACATACAGCCCTCCTGATTCAGACACAAGGAGATAAATGGTTTGGTAGCAGTAAGACAAGTTTATAAAAATGAAGGAGGTAGCAACATTTGTTTCTGTTCTTACTTTACAATTGTTACTCCAGAGTAATTCTCCAATACTGATATAAGTAAAACCATATTTAATTTAGTATGTGACCTCTGCCAAAAGCTACGTACTGGTTCTCATCCAGATCCTTTTGGGCAAGACTCAGAGGAAAAAAGTTTCACTCACAGTTTCTTCATGCTCCTTCCAGCAGTCATAATCTGTTGCCATAGCAATACTTGCATAACTCATTCCAGCTTCTTTTGCAAGAATCACTTCAGGCACTGTGGTCATGTTGATAACATCAGCTCCCCAGCTGCGAAACATCAAGCTTTCTGCTCGAGAACTGAAACGTGGGCCTTCAATTGTGATCATTGTCCCCTTAGAATGACATTGAAGCCCAAGCTTCTTTGCAATCTCAATAAGAACCTGCAAAACATGCCAATATAAGGAAAAGCAAGTAATTTCCCTGGTGCACTGCTCTGCATCTCACAAAAAAAAACATCATATAGGGGTGCAACAAGTAGCAATGACTTGAATGTGCTATGTGACCCTGTGGAGTGATTTCTCACCTGGCATGTGGATCCATGGATTGTGGGGAACAGCAGAAGTACACATAAAGCTGGAGTACCCCACAGCAAATGTGTAGGCAAACTTGCCATCCCAGAAGATGGTGGGTATGTCTGCAACCCACACATGCTGGGGAAGGGCATTTGTGCATGTAGCTGTGTGCATATGTGTAGATGGCCCTAAATGAGAGTTTTAGGAGATCAGCCACAGAAGGACTTTTAGATTTTTTTATGTATTTAATAACATGCTGTATTTAATACTGTGGCTTATCCCTTATACTGATTCTGAACATATTATTCACTGTTTGCCTGTTAATTATCTGTTATTAATAAATTAATAAAAATCTTCATCTGTGATTTCACTTAAACCAGAGAAGTTGGGAAGTATTTCTCTGAAACTCTTTACAAAGTTACCACTCTAGTCCTTATAAGATGCTGCTGTGAGTTTCTGGAAGTAGTAACAACCAAGGCAGGCTATGTTATTCAAAAGCCTGCAATCACAGAAAAGATAAATTCCTTTCAGGTTCTCATTTGATTTACAGTGTGTAAAAAAAATACAATGGAATTTTTCCACATATTTGCACAAATGCAATTTAATGAAAAGTTTTCAGATGTTTTCATGCAAATTCCTTAGTTAGCCTACTACATTAATAGTTTTGGTTTTATTGCTAGTGCATTTAGCTATGATAGTCCCCTGCATCAGGGAAAACTGAAATAATTCCAACAATTTTCAGGGACACTTCCTGGAAAAAAATTAATTCACTTTTATCTGGTATTTTCAAACAATGTCAAAGCACCTCTTTTCAGCCTCTCTAGGAGCTCAAAACAACTTTATTTAAAACATCTGTTATGCTGATTAGAATGCACAGGCTAATGAGATAATAATTACATTTGAGACTGGGAAGTACCTAAATGTTTTCTGAAAAAGTAGCATTTCTCTGTTCTTTTTTTTTACAAAAATTAATATCTAATGAGCATTGTCTATGGATACTTAACAATCAGATGACAACCAGCCTCGGTGCACTATTTTCCTGCATCCTCGGGAAATGGCTTATGTGTGTCTACTTATGCTTTCTAAAAAATGAGGAAAAAACAGCCTGAACTATAGCCAATCATTTCAGTAATAACAATGTTTTTAAACCATTACATAAAGTCTACAGTTAGATGTCAATAAACTCCTTGAATCTGTTGTGACATGACATGCTCAAAGTTAGTAAGCAACTATATGGCACCTAATCTTTGATAACAGCATGTGGCTAGGCTCTTGCTTCTTGTAAACTGCAAAATATTTTGCATAGTTTACTGCCTAGTGGAAGAAGGGTATGAATAGGCACGTATATAACATATAGCAGTCTGTTTCCTCTGCAGCTTTAAAATATCTTTACTTCACTGTAAAACACCTTCATTTCTAGTGCCCTGAAATGTTCCACTAACAACACTTGGACCTACTGGTTCATATCTCAAATCCACATTGTCCCTGGGCTAATTAACAAAAATAGCTTATAATGGCAGAGAAGTGAAATGGTGACAAGCAGAATTGCTCAGCAATACAAATATTTGTAAATGCTTAGGGTACAGATTAAGCCACTTGATTTGTAATTCAGTTTTGACCTGTTCATTGTTGCAACTGGTTGCACAGAAAGTGAATCTGTTGGATGCATATGACTAATTCTGCAAATATTCCTGTGGTCCTTGAGATGTAACTCCTTGCAGCTTCTGATCAGAGAATTCCACAACAGCACAAAATACTGAGTTCAATCTTCACCTTCGCTTTTCCTCAGATGTAAAAATACACTGAGAAGGCATATTTAATCAGATACACTCTCTACTAGAAGTTTATAAAGGTGTTGAAAAGCAGAGCAACAGTTCATACGTGTTTTCAAAGCCTTTAAATCTCGAAGTGCCTAAACCAAGAGAAGCAAAATTTAAGAACAAAAGACAAATGCAATTTTGCCTGTTTCTATGTTTAATATCCTTTAAACAAAGCCATTACTCTCTACTATGACCAACAATGCACAAAAGTACGAATGCAATGTTGGCATTTCTGTGGATGCTTAAGTATTATTCTTAATTCTCTGTACTGCAAGTATGTAGAGTGTCTTAGCTAAAGATGCTGTTTCATTTAGAATGGAAAGGAAATAATTCCTATTTCTGTCTTCCTATTCAGTCCACACTGTTGCTCTCTTGTCATTTTACATGACAAATAAAGATATTTTGCCCTTCTATTAAGACTTTGGAGAAATCTAGGTTGCCAACTGTCATCTTTAAGTGTTTCAAGTACCTACTTTAGATCCTACAAGATATTTTACCTCGCATGCCTTCCAAATTTTACAATTTTCTTTAATATCATGATATATCTGAGAAATAGAAAGAGGTGGAGATTATCTCCATATTCTGATAGTGGGTAATTAGACTACTATGCTATACGTAACAAGTATAATAAAAATACAACGTTTTAAAATACATCTACAAAATTCACTAACCTCTCTGGTTTTGGTGCAGAATGGCTCTGCCATTGGAATATGACATACTCCTGGAAGAGTGGAACACTGACCATCATATAAAGTATAATGTCTTTTAGTTGTCCTGGAAAAGCAGAAAACGTACTCAAGGAGAAGAACAGGGACAAATGATAATAGAAAACAATAAATTTACACAAGTCCAAAACCATAATATCCTTGACGGGAACAAAAATATCAGTACGATGGCAATCACTCAATCACCACGTGTAATCTGAGAATCACAGAATGGCTGAGGGTAGAAGGGACCTCTGGAGGCCATCTGGTCCAACCCCCTGCTCAAGCAGGGACACCCAGAACAGGTTGCCAGGACCTGCTTATCATGGGGGATTTCAATTACCCTGACATTTGCTGGAAGGCCTACTCAGCCAGCCATCTGCAGTCCAGGTTCCTCCAGTGCACTGATGATAACTTTCAGATGCAAATGGTGGATGTGCCAACTAGAAGAGGAGCTCTGCTGGATCTTGTCCTCATTAACAAGGAGGGGCTGGTTGAAGTAATTAAGGTCAAGGGCAGCCTTGGTTGCAAGTGACCATGAGATAGTGGAGTTTGGGATCTCATGTGGCAGGAACAGAATACCAAGCAGAGTTGCAACCCTGGAGTTTAGTAGGGCCAACTTTGGCCTTTTCAAGCAATTGCTAGGGGAAATCCCATGGGACAAGGTACTTGAAGGAAAAGGAGCCCAAGATAGCTGTTTAGCATTCAAGGACTGTTTCTTCCTTGAAGAACAGAGTATCCCAACAGGCAGGAAATCAGGAAAGGGAGCCAGGAGACCTGCATGCTTAAACAAGGAACTGCTGGGCAAACTCAAGTGGAAGAGGAGAGTCTACAGACCATGGAAGGAGGGGCTGGCAACTTGGGAGCAATATAAGACTGCTGTCAGACACAGGGAGGCAACTAGGAAAGATAAGGCCTCCTTACAATTAAACCTCTGCAAGAGGGATTAGGGACAACAGAAAGGGCTTCTTCAAGTACATTGCAGGTAAAACTAACTCTAGAGGCAATGGAGGCCCAATGATGAATGAGGTGGGTGCCCTGGTGACAGAAGATAAAGAGAAGGTGGCGTTACTGAATGCCTACTTTGTCTCTGCCTATAATGCTGGAGGCTCTCCTGAGGAGCCCCATACCTCTGAGGCCCCAGAGGAAGTTGGGATAGAGGAGTTTGCCTTGGTTGATGAGGGCTGGGTTAAGGACCGATTAAGCAAGCTGGACATCCATAAATCCATAGGTCCTGATGGGTGCTGAAGGAGCTGGTGGAAGTCATTGCTAGGCCACTCTCCATCATCTTTGTTAAGTCATGGGCACTGGGAGAGGTGTTTTAGGACTGGAGTAAAGAAATGTTACTCCAGTCTTCAAAAAGAAGGACCTGGCTAATTATAGACTGGTCAACCTCTCCTCCATCCCTGGTAAGGTGATGGAACAACTTATCCTTGGCTCTGTCTCTAGGCATATCAAGGATAAAAGGGTCAGTAGGGGCAGTCAACATGGCTTCAACAAGGGGAAGTCATGCTTGACCAACCTGATAGCCTTTTACGAAGACATAACCAGTTGGAGAGATGATGGTAAAACAGTGGACGTAGTCTACCTTGATTTCAGTAAAGCATTTGACACAGTCTCCCCCAGTACCCTCACAGCTAAACTGAGGAAGTGTGGTCCGGATGATTGGGTAGTGAGGTGTACTGTGAACTGGCTGAAGGGAAGAAGCCACAGAGTTGTTGTAAATTGGACGGAGTCTAGTTGGAGGCCTGTATGTAGTGAAGTCCCTCAGGGGTCGGGTACTATTGTATAGTACCAGTACTATACAATATATTCATCAACGACTTGGATGAGGGAATGGAGTGTGCCGTGAGCAAGTTTGCTGATGACTCTAAACTGAGAAGAGTGGCTGACATGCCAGAATGCTGTGCTGCCATCCAGGGGGACCTCAACAGGTTGGAGAATTGGGCAGGGAGAACCTTAATGAAATATAACAAGTTGTGGTGGTTTTACCGTGCTAGGCAGCTGAACACCACAACTGCTCTCTCGCTCCCCCTCCTCAGAGGAGGAGGGGAAGAAGTAAAGGAAAGAACAACTCACGGGTTGAGATAAGGATAATTTAATTAAAGAGAAAAAAAAATATATATATATATATATATTAAGAAAATATTATTAATTAACAATTCAACTAAAGGGAAAAAGGGAAAAAGGGGAAGGGGAAAGGGAGGGGGAAAGGGAACAGCAAAAACAAAACAAGTAAATGCTATGTGGAAGTGCAGAGGAAAGAAATTATTCTCTACTTCCCACAAATGAGCGATGCCTGACCACGTCCTTGATGCAGGGCCTCAACACACGTAGCCGGTGCTCGCGAGGAGGACAGACGTTTTCGCAACGAAAGCCCACCCCTC
>CM021797.1:66930019-66974293 GCA_011076525.1 Nettapus auritus | reverse complement strand
GCCCACCCCCCAGGAGGGTTAGAGAAAGTCCTGATACTGTGCCAGCACTTCTCAGCAGCAGACACAACACTGGTGTGATAACGCTGCTGTTCTAGCTACAAGTGCAAAGCATGGCACTGTATGGGCTGCTGCAGGGAAAGTTAACATCCCAGCCAGACCCAGTACACAAGTGTAAGTGTAAAGTCCTGCATCTGGGCAAGAACAACCCCAGACAACAGTATAAACTGGGGACTGCCCTGCTAGAGAGCAACGAAGGGGAGAGGGACCTGGGTGTCCTGGTGGACAGTGAGATGACCATGAGCCAGCACTGTGCCCCTGTGGCCAGAAAGGCCAGTGGTATCCTGGGGTGTATCAGAAGGGGTGTGGTTAGTA
This sequence comes from Nettapus auritus, assembly GCA_011076525.1. Taxonomy (NCBI): domain Eukaryota; kingdom Metazoa; phylum Chordata; class Aves; order Anseriformes; family Anatidae; genus Nettapus; species Nettapus auritus. The sequence continues at coordinate 66,973,921 of CM021797.1, read as the reverse complement.
GGTTGAGAGAGGTTCTCCCACTCTACTCTGCCCTGGTGAGACCACATCTGGAATATTGCATCAATTTCTGGGCCCCTCAGTTCAAGAACGATAGGGAACTGCTTGAGAGAGTTCTGCACAGAGCCACAACGATGATTAAGGAAGTGGAGCATCTACCTTATGAGGAAAGGCTGAGGGAGCTGGGTCTCTTTAGCTTGGAGGAGACGGAGGGGTGACCTTATTAATGCTTATAAATATGCAAAGGGTGAGTGTCAGGAGGATGGAGCTAGGCTCTTTTCAGTGACAGGACAAGGGGCAATGGATGCAAGCTGGAACGTAGGAGGTTCTCCTTAAATATGAGACAAAATTTTTTCATGGTGAGGGTGACAGAACCCCAAATCAGGCTGGAGGGTTTTGGAGTCTCCTCCTCTGGGGACATTCAAAACCCACCTGGATGCAATCCTGTGTGACCTGATTTGGTGTTTCTGCTCCGGCAGGCAGACTGGACTAGATGATCTTTCAAGGTCCCTTCCAATCCCTAACACTCTGTGATTCTGTGACCAAGTCTGGGCGTCTTTTGAAGATCCACAAGCAGGGAGGCTCCACAGCCTCCCTGGGCAACCTGTGCTAGTGCTCAGACACCCTCACAGCACAAAAGTGCTTCATGTTGTTCAGAGGGAACCTGTTCTGCTTCAGCTTGTACCCACTGCCTCCTGTCCTGTTACTGGGAACCACTAAAAGGACTCTGCCTCCATCTTCTTTGCACCCTTCCTTCAGGTATTTATAGACACTGATGAGAGCCTCCTCTTCCCCAGGCTGAACAGTCCCAGCTCTCTCAACATTTCCTCACAGGGGACATACTCCACTTCCTTTTTCATCTCTGTGGCCCTTTGTTGGACCCTCTTCCATATGTCCATGTCTCTCTGGCACTGGGGAGCCCAGAACTGGACTTAGCACTCCAACTGTGGCCTCACCAGTGCTGAGTAGAGGGGAAGGATCTCTTCTCTCCACCTGCTAGTGATGCTTTGTGTAATGCAGCCCAGGATATCATTAAGGCTTCTTTAATACAACCTAAACCATCAATGTCCTTCCAATCCTCTTCAAAACCCATAACTTTACAATTTTATTATATACATGTTTTTCTTTATTTTTTCTTCTTTTTTTTTTCTTGAAAGGGATATGTTCTTAAGATTCAAACTTCATAAAGCTGGTTATTTCCTTTCTAGCTCAGAAAGTCTTTCATGCAGACTGGCAAGTGCTCAGAAATGTAAAGCTGTGGGAGATCAGCTAGCTTCAAAATGAACCATTATTTTTGAAAATTACATTTTGGATGAAGTATGGTCTCAGATTTCATATCTGGGTTCATTTCCTGGCTCTGTCATTGTCTTTCTGACTGACCTCTGTATGAGTTAGTTTCTCTATACTTCCACCCCTCATCTGTAGCAGACAATAACTCTGCTATCGTCCCAATTACTTCTTGTTTAAAAACGTGGTCTCTCTAGGCTACTTCTTACCATGCATGCAGATCAAGGTTTAGCATAGTTAGGTTCCTCACACCTACATTTGAGCCTGCTAGATTATAATTTTGTCAAAATAATATATGCTTTACTCACAATCATCCAAACCACATACCTTTGTTTAGCATTTCCTCCATCAATCAATAGTGATATAAAATTGATCACTTCCAAGTACTACTGGCAGAATAAGGATAAATATGATTTAGTCTGTATAAACAAAGTGATCAGCCTCAATACTTTTAGTTTCATCAAAAAAATAAAAAAGGAAAAAATCCCATCCTCTGATAGCAATACAGCTACTCTCTGCTCAGAAATCAACTCCAATATAACACGAAGCAGTCTATATGGGACCTTTTCGTGCAGGGTACTTGGTCATTTAGATACATTGTACTTAAAATATATTCTCTTACAAGAAAAAACATTTCAGTTACACAAAAAATCAGTATGTCAGAATTCGAATAGCACCTCATTGCAGAAAACAAGTAGACATGTTCAGTTGGCAATGAAATATTGCCAGCAGTCTCACATAAGCACAAAGAATCCCCATAAACCATTCCAAAAACCATTCCAACTTAAAATTAGATGGAGCACAGAGATATGACTTTAATATATAATACAAGTATTAATATTAAATTGACTTTTAAACATGTGCAATTGCACTTCTGGATTATTTGGTGTAGTTGGTGATCTTTAGATTTTGCTTCTTCCTTTTGGATTTTGTTTGGATTTTTCAAATCATTGGATAATCAAGGAGAGGTTACTGATGGGAGTACACAGACTTTAGAAAATAGTACTTCCTTATGATTCTTAGAAAATAAAAAATGTTACCATCAATTCTTGTTTTAAAGTCATCTTTTACCACAATGTTGTTTTTGATCTCTCCTGTATAAGGCCTCATTATTACTGTACCTTTTTTTCTACCAGGATCCTACTCTACTGAATTCCTTCTCACACCTTTCCGTTTCGTTGTAGAATCTTTCTGAAGCTTATAGTGGTTTGTACTCTTACAATGCTCCTCCATCTCATCCAAGGAGACCTCTTTACTTCAGCAGACTCTTCCCAAGGAGCAGTATTTTGGTTTGTTTGAGACCATTCTTCAAAGCCTAGTATTTCTTCAGTTAGAGCCAGACTTCTAATCTCTTTCCTGTTTCCTATCATGCCTTTTTACATGAATGTCCCTTTATGCCATAAGAACTGAGGCTAGCACCTCATTCCACAAAAGCTTAATTAACATCAACATATTTTTATACATTTAACCCCACTCATACCCTTTTTTCTCCTCCCAAACTAAGTACATAATTAAAAGCAGATGTTACTCACCTGTCAATAAACTGGTCAATCATGATAAGATCACCTGGCTGTATTTCTTCTCGTAATGAACCACAGGCAGTAGTCACCAAAACATGTGAACAATTCTCCTCTTTTAAAGCCCAGATATTGGCACGGTAATTAACATTTGATGGCATAATTGTATGATGTCTTCCATGTCTACAAAGATGCATGTTGACAGCAAGTAAAATAAATCAGTCTGAAATTGCCTTTGTTCTCTCAAATAAACATAATTCCAGGAAATGTAGTTTCTGTAAACAACACTGGAGGTGGAACTGATCATTTCAGCAACTTGGGGCATAGCTTGTTTTCTTAACTGTATTAAGAGTCTCTTAATATTTGAATCAAGAAGTAGTGCTGTAGCCTTTTTTTCTTTTTTACAAGTTGAACTTCAAGATTGTAATGAAAAAAATCTTGAAACTACAATCCAAATACACTTTAGCATCTTCAAGTGTACAAAAAGCATTTTTCTCTGCAATTTGTAACCCATTTTCATAGATTCTAAATACCCAGGGAATAGCAATATTACATCTTCCACACACTACAACAGATTTGTGAGATTTATATACAACTCTAGAATTTCTACTCATAAGCATTGCTTGTATTTTCCAACATATAAAAGAGTGGAACATCAGAGGAAATTAAAAGCAGAAAACACACCCTGTTTTAATGTCACCATCCCAGAGAAAACAGTAGTGTATCATCAGATTTTTCTCTTTGCTTCTAAAATTCAGTTTTCATAAATTAGAAGAATGACTTTGCATTGTTTCAGAATTATTTTTTCACCGAAACAGAAAATACTTAAGTCTTATAAGAACATGCTTTCATTTTACCTCTGTCATCACTACAGAGATGCGTCACTCCCATTAAACAGATTTGAAAGTTGTTCCAAAATATGCAAGAGGAAAGGGGGAACTTAATTTCCCACTTAGCTCCTTCAAAGAGAGCAAGAAGTTTTAAAAACTTGATCAGCTGGGAAGTGGGAATTGCATATGTCACAACCAAGTACTGTCCGGCAGGATTCCCATGTTGTCATTAACATTTCTGATAAGCTAACAAGTGTGTAGATTTATTGTCCAGTATTGTGGCTGTAATAATCCTCTTCCAGAATATATACATATATATATATACATATATATATATATATCTATCCTTTTTTTTTTTTTTTAATCTGGCATTCAAAGTTAACTTCCCTTCTCCCCCCCGAAACACTAAGCAAAGTTGCAGGTACCTTGGTCACTTGTGGGACTCATGTGAATGGTCATAAAACCAAGTGAGGAAATAACTCACAGCACAGTGGTTCAGCCACCTGTAGTCCAACGTCTATTCTGATATAGCACAACCATGTGATCTTGGTTTAGTATTTTTATTTTAGAAAATGTTTCCCAGGTATAACAAAATATGCCAGCAAACCACAAGCAGAAACGTGGAGATGGTAACAGTCAGCAATTTAATGGAAGAATATTGGCATGGAAACAGTCAGGGCATGAACTGCAAATAGGTCACAATTGCCCTGGCCAGCCTCACCCTTTGTCTTCCACACAGGCACACAGCACCCATAAGCTCAGTGCTCCCTCCCTCAGGCTCAGGCCCTGGCCATCTCTCTTTGCCCAAACACAAGCTCAAAAGACACAGCCGTGCTGCCTGGATGGCCCTCAGACCTTTGCTGTCATTTGCCTCCAGACCTTTTTTTTCGATGGGTTTTTGCACAAATGCTTCAACCTTGTCTCCAGCCCTGTCCTGACCCTGTCTCCTACTGCTCCTGCCTGGACTACCTGGATGGATCCTGGACCTGATTCATCACCTCTGCTTGTCAAGAACTGTTAACGGACCTTGTTATTAGCAGCTGGGTCAGACCATGTTGTCCAGATGCTGTATTACCATTTTAGTATTTCATCTATTAGCACTTTAATCCAAGATATCCATGGCTACGCTAGTCAGTGTTACATTTTACATGCTTTCATTTGCAGATCCTACTTCCAGCATCTGTTGTGACTATAGTAAGAGACATCTGAATAAAGATGACCCAGGGAGGGAGAACTACATGGGATGCAGCTTTTTAAGCAATACACGTAGCAGCTAGAGGACTCAGTAATCAAAGGGGATGATCTGGAAGAGTCTACGGGGGTACCAAGTACAGGCTGACATACAGGCTCGACAAAGTCAGGGTAAAAATTCAGTTCAACTCATGTAAAAAGAAGACTTTTGAGAAAACTTCAAGAAATAATATAAAATCCCTTAAAATGCTCATTTACCTTGCCAACAGCACACAGTTCACATTTTTAATCTTTCCCAAAATCAAAGCATCTGATGGCTGCAAAACAAGCAAAAAAGAATGAGTTACTGCTTACCAATCACAATAGAAAGCTTAACTACTACTTACAAATAAGCAGGACAGCTATGTAAGGAAATACTAGTTAGATAAAGGAAACACTGGAAATACCACTGTAGTCTCACACTATCTTCAGCTCAGAATAAGCCTGTGATTTGATGTGGCAGATTAGTACAAGTGTGGAACTGGAAGATTAGCCAGGATCCTCACAGTGTTTCTGTGTTCATACTAACAATAACTGCACTGGGGGCCACTTTGAGGTTTGAAATAGTACTTTGAAACACTAATACTTTCAAATACTTCGTAACAGTTGTTTCAAACAGAGCAGTGATATGGTTTAGTGGAGGACTTGTTAGTGTTAGGTCAGAGGTTGGACTCGGTCATCTTGGAGGTCTCTTCCAACCTAGATGATTCCATGTGATTCTGTGAGAATTAATATGAAAAAGAATCATGAGCATGTTGCCTTTAAATCAGTTAGAACTGTCCTTTGCAAACTTTGTTTGCTTTTTGCTAAAAAGGCATCATATCCTACAGAAAGCCACCCTCCAAAATAAATTGCTTTTAATCTGTCCCTTACCCTAATATTCCCCATTCATTTCACTGTCATCTTTCTACCAAGCTCATTCTCATGTTTCAGGCTCCTCCAGTCCTTTCTTCTGCTCCCCACACTTCCCAACCAACTCCCTCTTCCCTGCTGCATAAGAGTCCTCCCTTTTGGAAGTGAACTATGATATGACAGAGAACTTTTTGTACACTAACTGCAGAAGCAGTGTTGCATTTGGTCAGACTAGGGACCAAGAGATGAAATGCACTTTCTTCTCACAACTGTAGGACAAATTGTTCCTCCTGACTAGCCAACCAGCCACGAAGCTACAGCATCTTGTTTGTAACTGCCCAGCTGGGACACATGCCCTACAGTGGGCAATCCCAAGTCATCAATTGTCACTGCAGCAAATAAACTGTTCTGTGGGTTGTATTCATAGAATCACAAAATATCCTGAGTTGGAAGGGACCCACAAGGGTCTTAAGTCCAACTCCTGGCTCCACACAGGACCACCTAAAAATCAGACCATGTGTCTGAGAGCATTGTTCAAACACTTGAACTCCAGCAGGCTTGGTGCTGTGACCATGTCCTGTCTTACATCCAGAGGGCAGAGCTCAGTGCCTGCCACTCCGCTCCCCTTGTGAGGAAGCTGCAGGCTGCCATGAGGCCTCTGCTCAGCCTGCTCTGCTCTGGGCTCAACAAACCAAGGCGACTTCAGCCCCTCCAGACCCATCACCATTCTTGTAGCACTCTGTAATGGGTTTACATGGCAAAGTTTTGGTAGGAGGGGGCCTTAGGGGTGGTTTCTGTGAGAAGTATCTACAAGCTGCCCCATGTTTGGTAAGGGCCCCCACTGCTGACCAGAGGCGAGTCAATAAGTGATGTTTTTTGTGCCTCTGTGAGAGCATATTTAAGACAGGAAAAAGAAAACAATGCTGCACCTCACAGCAGCTGGGAGAGTGAGAGGAGTGAGGAACAGCCTTGCAGGTGCCCAGGTCAGTGAAGAAGGAGGGGGAGAGGTGCTCCTGGCACAGGAGCAGAAGTCCCCTGCGGCCTGTGGTGAGGACCATGGTGAAGCAGGATGTCCCCCTGCAGCCCATGGAGTACCACAATGGAGCAGGGTTCCACGCTGCAGTGCGTGGAAGAGACCACAGTGGAGCAGGTGGACCTGCACTGACAGAGACTGCGGCCTGTGGAGGATCCCCGCTGGAGCAGATTCTGGGCCGGACCTGTAGGCCGTGGAGAGGAGACCACGCAGGAGCAGGTGACCCGGCAGGAGCTGCTGCCCGTGGGGGATCCAGGTTGGGGCAGTTTGCTCCCAAGGGATGGACTCCGTGGTATGGACCCATATCTGGAGCACTTTTGAAGAGCTGCTGCCTGTGGACAGCCCACGCTGGATCAGACCAGCAAGGACTGCATCCTGTGGGAGGGACCCCACAGCACAGGGGACGAGAGTGATCGAGAAGAAGCAGCAGTGAAGAAGTGCTGTAGACTGCCCATAACCCCCATTCACCCATTCCCCTGCGCTGCTCGGGGGGAGGAGGTTGAAGAGGACAGATGGGGGAAGATGCTTTTGGTTTCTTTCCTTTGTTTCTCACTTGTCTAGCATGTTAGTAATAGGCAATACATCTTACTATTTCCCTACTCTGAGTCTGTTTTGCCCGTTATGATAATAACTGTGAGATCTCCTCATCTTTATCTCAACCCTTGAGCCCTTTTCATTGTATTTTCTCCCTGTTCCTCTTTGAGGAGGGGGAGCGAGAAAGCAGTTGTGGTGGAGCTCAGCTGCCCACCCAAGAAAAACTACCACACACTCCTTTGGACACTAATAGTTTTATGTCCTTCTGACATTGTGGTGCACCAAACCTCACACAGTAATAGAGGTGAGGCTTCACCATCACAGACCAGAGCAGGACAATCCCTTCTTAGACCAGCTGGCAGTGCTGTGCCTGATGCACCCCAAGGTACAGCTGGCCCTTTTCACTGCCAGGGCACATTGCTGACTTGTGCTCAACTTACTGTTAAGCAAAATCCCCATATTCCTCTGCGGGACTGTTCTTCAGAACTCTCATCCTGCAACAATATCGAGAACAACCTGTGATCCTGCTTGGTCTCATCCACGTTACCACAGACATTCTACAACTCCGCTGCTTGCAGAGACCTTCACCTAGGGGACAAAACCTGCCTTGCAAAGGGCACATCACTACTGTGCTGAAGCCCAGTTTGGACCAACACAAACCCAGCCATACGGGCACAGATCCCACAAGACATTGTCACTGGAGCAGATTACTGCAGCAGGATGCGCTCGCCTGGGTGTCACAAGGAGTCCAACTCCTGCTTTGCAGCAACATTTGGAACAGGCTGCTTAGTACTGCCTGTAGTACTGTATTCTCTTACATTTGCAGAAGCAACTTAGCTGTAAGAATTTTTTTTTTCTCTGGTCTTTATTTACACAGGACAGAGATAAACAAATTCCTCAACAATCACTTAATCTCTCTTTGGGCTGAAATCACCATCTTTGCTCAGCCCAGGTCCAAAGAAGCAACACAAGCAAGCACAGCACACTACTCTGCAGCCTGGGGAAGGACGATCATATGAAAAATGAATGCTGTACTAGAGTCTTCTGCTGAGCAGCCCTCTGCACTGTAAATGTCCCTTGATGCAGGCTGCTAAGAAGGGCAGCTCCAACTTGTGGAAGTTGGTATGTTTGAAGCTCTTGTGTGGTTTTGGCATGTGATTTGAAGCAAGAAGCCTGCTCTCAGCTCAGTTTCTGTTACCAATTCTGCTTGCAGACATGCCGTTACTGCCACAAGCTGCTCTCCTCGTGCAAGCAACCTCTCAGCAAGCTCTGCATGAATTTACCATCCCTAAAAGATTGGAAAAACAGGAAACCCTTTCAAAAGTGTCTTAAGATCTGATATTGAGTTTCAATTTCCCTTTGAAATCACTGTAACTTTTTTGTCCAAGCAATTTATCCCTGCACTGCAAAGCTGTCTTTTATTTCTAGTTGGAAATTTTGTGCTTGAAAATATAGCCAAGGAGAAGTGTTCAAAGACACTTTAATATGTTGACAAGCATTGAGAACCAGAAGCTGAGCCCTATCAGTTCTTAGGGGAAAATATATCTTGTGTACAAGTAACTTAGCAAAGACAAAGCTGTTCTGCCTAGTGAAAACTTAGGTGCTATATAGTTTGAGAAAATAATATAATATTATCATCAGTAAAAACAGTTGTAATACCATGACAATAACCTGGAAAGAGTTGAAAGGGACTGAGGGCAATGCAGGCTGTATGGCCACATTGCTGGGCAAGCAGCATTCCTGCTCAGCCAGGCCCAAAAACAAGCTGATGGTCTTGAGAAAACACAGCAGCACTCCTATGGGGTCCTCTCTGGCCACGGTCCTACCCGTGAAATGGGCTTTGTTTGCCAACGGAGTGTGTGTGTTAATGGAGGCTGTGGGTGCAGAAGCAGGCAGAGGACATCTTGTAAATGGGGGCCAGCCCCTGGAGCAGCAAGAGGCAGCAACAAAAAATGAGGGGTTCTTTAAAAATGAACCCCTGGTACTGCACCTGGAGCTGGCCACATTTTCCTACTGGCAAACTGTGCACTGGGAGAAACTGGAAAAAATTCCACATGGAGTCTATGAATGTAATCCCCTAGGTGTAGCACCATTCCACTTGTAACTCAACTGAGCAAATATTAATGCCATGTCCCTGCATTTGCATTCCCATCAAAACCAGATTCCCGAGACAATGACCTGGTAAATACAGGAAGTAGGTATTTCCTCAGAGGAAGTTCATTTGGATTTTGGATTTCCAAAAAAATATAGGAAGAGTCGGAAACAAGATTACTTTTTCAGTAATCTGGGAAAAAATTATTAGACAAGACCTTTTCTGCTGAAGGGAAACACTTTCCCCAGGCCATTAAGAAGCTAAGGAACAACATTAACATTATTTTAAATGTAAAGGAAGAAAATGAGATGGCTTTGCAATTCATCTTACTAACACACATACTGTAGTCATTGAAGAACTGACTTTATTTTTTAAGAGTGATTTATGCAGTTAGCTTCTGGTTCATTTCTGTATTAGCTTTGGAACCATAATAAATCTCACTTTGGAGTTCCAGAATGATTAATTTCTCAGCCACATTTTTGCTTTGAAGTGTCCACTGGCTGTTAATAAAAGAAGCTTTGTTGTGTTTTCTTCAAAGTCACAAAACAAACGTGCTGATGCTTTGGGCCAAAGGAAGGAGCATGAAGGTCTGTCCAGCAGTAAGAATTTGGCCAAAATGAGGAGGAAGCTCGTACCTTGACACCTTGGAGAAGAGTTTTTCATTTGTTTGATCAAAACCTCTGTATGCAGAAGCAAGGGGAGAGTCAGGACTAGTTCTCTGAGCTCCTGCTTTTGCAGGTGGAGTCTGCTCCCGGGCTATACACATAAGGGATGTGAAATGTGTGGTGCTTCTTGCTTCCCATCTTCAAAACTTTCGGTTAAAAAATGTAAAGCCTCTGTTTCATTAGATGCTGAACTGCATTGCTGCTGAACATTGGTGCAGTTGATTGTGTTGCTTCTCCTGCCCAATTCAGAACTGCACTTACTTTTGCTATTTCGGTGTACCAGAAACTGTAAGGATGTTGGAAGACACTCTGTGTCAGTCTCTCCTTCCTGGGATTTAAAGCTGAAATAGTTGTTAACAAAATTGCAATATATTTACTGATCACAAACTTGTAAATGTCTGGGAGAACTCACACATTCACATTTAGAAATGTCTGTTGCCTACTACTTAATATAATTTTTTTGGATTTTCACGCAAACTATAAAATTTAAATTCTCATTTACAGCTGTTAATTCTACTACACCTGAAAATGAGCAGAGATATAGAATAAAAAACTAATATATGAGTCCCATATAGCTGCATATTGGAGATCTTGATTTCTAACAGGAGTAACACTTTCTTCTTCCTACTGTGCAGCTATTTTGGGTCATTTTTATGTACGATTTCTTCAAAGCATTTACTGAATCACCTAGATTTAAATTCTCCCAGATGCACATTTACGATTTTTTTAAAATAAATTTTCCAAAAAGTTATTTTCACAATTATAGTGTATTCTGACTTTTTAAGAAGTCCCCATTAATGTTAAGCTGTTGACATTTAAATATTTAACCTATTTACCTTACTGTATGCATACTTTTCTAACCAGATATGGCTCCCTGTTTCTGAACAGGGAGAAAGGCTTACTGTCTAGTTGTCAAGGCATTTTGCTCTTACGACATTCCTTAACAATGATAGTTCACAATAATTAGCATTTAGAGTTTTGGTTTTTGAGTCTGTTTGTTTTGTTTAGGAAGCCCAGAAGATTAGCTGTGTGAAGTAATAAGCAAGCAACTTAGGTCACAGCAGAATACAAAAATATCCTTAAAAACTAAAGAGGACGTCAGTGGAAATTCCTTGCCTCCACTCAAAATGAAAAATAAAGGTCACCACGTGAAAAACACAGACCACGGATCATTTCCATCAGAAGTGACAGATTTAAGTTTATTGCAAGTGACAGATTCAAGTTTCTATAAATTTCCAAAATATCTGGGGGAAAAAAAGTACAATTGAATTCCTATTTGATATTAATCTGTGTCATGGAACACTACTGAATATTCACATACACCATTGCCACAGCAGGAATAAAACAGCTTTTAAATCCAACAGTCACAGCACTCAAGGTGTCCTTCCCTGCTGCCTTCCTAGTCACTTCAAAGGCTTCATGCTGGCCATGTTACAGATTTCTACAGAACAGACTGAGGGCATCTTCCAGGCGATTGCCTGAAGACTTGTCTTGCCTATGGAAGTGAGAAACATGATGAGGAAAATGGAACATTTGGAACAAAGAATGCACTGATAAATGACATATTAAGAAATGAGTTTGCAAATGGTGCATCCAGAAAGGAGATAAGGATAAATCAGCACATACAAAGTTACAAGGAAGTGAAAGACACAGAAATTTCAAACTGTGTGTTAACTACTTAACAGAGCTAGTGTATGCTTCAGTTCCGCTCTTTTCCCCCCACATCTTTCCAGTGCTATACCTCTGCAATATTATCTCATTTGTACTTCAGGGCTTTGAAACGCTGATAAAATAATAAAAAGTTCCAACGGAACAATCTGAAGCTAAACCTCTAATATAGTATTTTCAAAACAGGATTTAATAAAAGGCCCAATAAAAAGTTCTCAAACATTAATAATTCACTTGCATATTTAAATTATATTTAACTACTTCCCCCTTCCACAAAATCCAAGTCAGATATATATTACTCAGTGTTGCGAAACAGAAAAGGAAGAAAGGAACCCTACGCAGTTAACCCTAAGTTATGACAGTAACCAACTACACAAATCCCCTCTGACTACAACATAAATATGCATAAAGTATGGTTTATGTGGTGTCGACAGAATTCATTTTTATTTTGACTTAACCTCAGAAGCAAGATGGAACAGAAAACAGCATAAACACACACATGGAAAACCTGAAAGGGAAAAAGTATCTCATAGATTTTCCGAATCTTATTTAACCTGCAATCAAGTTCATGAACCAAATGATGCACCCAAAGAGAGGCAGAAGAGGAGCTTTAGTGCTATGTCACATGGTCTGGTTTTCCTGCTGCAAGCACACAGAGCTCATATACAGGTCAGAAAAGAAACCTGCTTTGTTAACCAGATATACCCTTGAGGGAAAAAAAAAAAAAAAAAAAAAAACACCGGGGGGGGGGGGGGGTGTACATGCTTTATAAAAGTTTCTAGAACAGGAGGACCATTTGCTGATTTGGGGAAAGGTGTTTCAGAAACGAGTTCTAACATCCAGAAAGTAGAACAATCTAACTGAAAGTATAATCTAACAAAGTAAGTTTAATTACTAGCTTCACAATGTGATGCTGAGGATAAATGCAATCTTCCATGCCTGGAGACAGAATACCAAAAGGTTTAGGGGTATTTTCCAGAGAACACTGACTTTTCATCCCAATTTTTTATACAATAGGAATGATGGAAGCAGAAAAGGGAGAAGAGAAGGCTGGAATTTTAACAGGTGTAATTGTATTATTTTTTATGAAACTAATTTACTACATTTCCACTAATATTACCAACATAACTTGAAAGATCAGAGGTGGACCAACATTGATACATAGAACTGTAAAAATTCTTTTACTATTTTCCTTTTTCAGAAAATTCTCCAGATTTCTGAAGAAACAAAATCATCCCCACTTGTTTCTTAAATGATTCATATGATTTGAGAAGTCCAAAGCAGAAGGCAGTTCAACAAATATATTTAAATAAAATGAAAGCCATTCTGCTTCTAAAAGTAAAAAAGTGTCTTTAAAGTAATATTTTGCCATTTTAAAATGTCAAAGGTGTCAAGGAATGTCACCACCAGGAAGGTTTTCAGCAAAAAGACTTTTTCCAGTGTTCTTACCAGGAAACTCAACAATTAAATAACAACATTTAAGGAGAGTGGAATTGTACACTTTACATTTTTACAAGGTGGAAAGAAATGGACATATATTTTTAACTATGCTTTCCATTTTCCTTTTGACATTTAAATATTCATTGTAGTCCTTCCTAGTTTTACTTAAACTAAATGAAAGATGTATCTTAATTCTCTCAGCAGTTAAAAGACCACAAAGGTCTGAAGAGTTTGTTTAGATTAAGTGCTTTAATTCTTAAAATTCCAGGCACTCTTCATTGTTCTCAAGGCTCTATGAAAATGCATCCTTATGGCAGAAAAAAAAAATATTGGTTTTATTTCAATAGTGATCAGGAAGATGAAAAGACACACTTTAGAAAAAAATACTAAACTAAACCATGGGATTCTACACTTTTCCAAGCATATTTATTTAAAAAAAAAAATAAAATCATTTTCCATTTTGCATTCTGCAGTGACAGCTGTTTCTCTGCTATCTGTTGTTCTAAAACAAGAGAGGCAGGCTGTGCAACACCTCCTCCCTGAATGTTAAAAAGTCTCAACAGCAAAACAAGCAAACATTAATTCAGAAATTACATTTCTCAGGTTTGATTCTGATTCATTTTAAGTGAAGCAACTTAACCTACTCATTGCACCATATGCCAACTGTACCTTGTGGACTAAGCCCTGCACTTCTTAACATAAGGCTTATCCACCAGTTGTTCCATGAAGATAAGAAGTGCAAACACTGAAGTTAATGTGGCTCTCTGCAAAAGTGCAATTACATGAAACAACTATCATACCAATGGCATGAGTTCAGATGTGCAGGCAGAGAGGAGAAAGGCAGGACAGCAAGGATGAGAATAAATACTCGCTGTTTGTCTATGCTCCCTTTCACAGATATTTAAGTCTTGTGAAGTTGTTCAGTTTCCACTCAGGAGGTCAGCTTAAGAGTCCAAGCTATCTGACAACTATATCTGAAATTCACACATGCATTCCTGCTATGATAGCTCCTCAGTTTAAAAAAAACAACAACAACAACAACAAAAAAAAAACACAACACATGCACATATACAGAGGCAGGACAGTGACAAGCCTTTTTAAAGTGAGCCTATGCTGAATGCATAATGCACAAGCTCAGACATAGCAAGTCCATTGATCAAGTCACCTCACAAACCACGACAGCCAACCAAGAATTAATTTCCCCCATCCATGTTGCTTCTGTGAAGAACACACAGAAAAACACAGCGGCTAAATTTTAATAAACCCTAAATAAAATTTTACAAGCCCTTCACATTGACAAAAGATGCAGGACTGAGGAATTTTTTTCCACTCTCCCGTGTAAGAGCCATCCTACAAGTACTCCTGTTCAACTCTGTAAGACTAAGCCCTACTGTGGGGGTCACCTATAGCACTCCAGAATTTGGGCCACTTGTTGCATCCAAGTGCTGCCACAGAACAGCCTCCTAAAAGGCTGCACTGCCGCTCTGCCCATACCTCTCATTCAAACTTCTGATCTGTGAGAGACGAGGGGAGCGTTTCATATTTCTTGGACAAAGGCTTCAAGCCTTATCTGCTACAAGGGTAGCAATATTTTTGCTTTTGAATAGTCTGCAGAAAAAGCCATGCTGTGATCATCCAGGAGCTTCCGAAAACAAGAAATTAAATGGCAGGTGGTTGGTTTGGTTTAGCTAGTGGATCCTGCTTTGTATCAACACTGGATACATTTGGGCAGCAGGATAAAGAAAACAGAGGAGGGGAATCTCCTTTATTCTTTTGCAGTTTGTTAGCAAATTCTGCAGGATGGTGGAAAAAATTAAATGTATTTTGCTGACATTTATTCCTACCTTGACCTTTATCTCCTTCCCCTTCTTGAACAGTACACACACAAACCCTTTCCACTCCAATTTCCCCCTTAAACCATTTTGAATAGAGGCACAAATTCAAATTTTCAACCACAGGTCACAGAGATGAACTTTTTGGCCAGCTTCTATCCATAAAATGACTCTTGCTGCTATATGCCAGATGTTTTATTTTATGTACATTAGCTTATGCTGATATATTTTGTAAGACATGATTCTGATGGCAATTCTAAAGCAGTTGGACCACTCTGGACTTACGACATTGCAGAAAAATTGAGGTTCAGATCTTCCATAAACTTCCTGTCAACTGAACCCTCTTTCTTCCTTGATTTCCTGCCTGTAAACTCTCTCTTGTCCTTCATCTTGCCAGTTTCTACATCTTTCATACCACAATAGGCACTGAGAATAGAGCATTACACCTAGCCTCCACTCCGCTTTGCTGAGGAAAAGGGCTGAAGCAACACAAAGGTGAGCTTATCATTAATACCATGCCACATAAACGGCCTTCAAGTTCCATTTTAAAACGTTTCAAGTGATGTGGTTGTAAGCATGACTGTAAGTAAAGCACTGGTGTATAAGGTGTAATTCAGGGATAACAGAGAAAATGGTGGCCCATATACATCAGAGGACAGTTTTCTGCAAGTTAGAAAGGTTCCTGGATCTACCTGAAATATAAATGCAGGACACGCAGTAGCACAGATTTGAAAGACAGGGTTTATCTGTCTTGGCTGCAAATTCAGGACTGAGTTTGTAAATTCATCCAATGTACAAAGGAGAAGAGGGGTATTCTCCTTTGCACATCATCATTTTTGTAAGATCTTGTTTCCACAAACTAAGAATCACGCAATACATAGCCATGAAAAAGAAATACAGTCTTGTGACTGCACCTCTATTATACATCCACTTAGCACAGAAGCCTAGTCTGACAATTTTTCAAGCACACAGACATCTTAAAAATGGGAAGAAGTCTTAGTAACAACAGAGCAGGTTATACAGACCTTGCCATAAGGAGTATCAACATATTTTTCTGTTCTTCCTTCTAAGATGTCTGGATCATCCAGGCCAGTTCCACCGATAATTCCAATCTTAGACAGAAAAATATGTATTAACTTTCTTGAAATTATGCTCCATTTAACAACATATTTGAAAAATTACCTAGGCAGCTACAAAATGTATTTTCTGCTTGAGACGGGGATAGACCATAGATCAATATAATATTATACGCCCAGCACAGTTTCCCAGAAAGGAAATTTAAACCAATTGATTTTAAGCAGTTGTATTTAACTTGTCAATTTCATATGCTACGATTCTCCTCGTTAAAGGTACAAAATTTAAAAAGCTATGGAAAATGCACAAAGATTTGCCAATTCATCATTTATTCCCAATATGAATGGTGTTTTCTGGGAATGCCTCTAAAGAGTAAGAAATACCTGTGCAAAGCATGATAGAACACAGGCATCTTGTTTCCACTGGGAGAAACAGCCCTGTATATAACTACTATACTGAATACCAGACATTACTACGTACTATTGTACAAACAAAATTACGAACCTTCCTTTTTTTTCCAAAACATTAGAGGGTTTTTCTGTTGACTTGTGAAGACCTAGGAACTTCCCTGCTTCTGTACATAGTATCAATACATCTTCTGAAAAGGGGGACAGCTCAGCAGCATCTTCGTAAGTGAAATACAAAGAATCTGTTGACAATGTCAACTGCTGTGAACGCTGCTGGGTTTCTTTGGATATATACAACTATTCTGGTATGTAACAATGCACAAATATTCATCCATTGTTTGCCCACAGCCCCAGCAAAAATTCTCTCCTCTATAGATGTGCAGGGGCCAGACTTCCTTCTACATGCAACCTTTTCCTAAGAAGTAATATTAACAGACTTCGGCTTTTCTTACTTCTTTAATGACATCTTTTGAGGTAACTACATTTTTTCCTTTTTTTTTTTAATGAAATGGACTCATAATTTCAAAGCATAATGGAAAGAAAAAAGAGAGGGCCGAGCAAAGGGCCACTTAAATCAATTTCATTTCCTTAGGCAACCAGGCTGCAAGTCCTATGTTGCGTTTTCATACAACTTGTATGAAATGAATCCATATCATCCGACATGCTTTAGTAAAGACTGATTTCTTCTTCTTGTTCATTGCTGACCTATTATAGTTCATTTGCAAAAAAATGGAAAGAAAATAAAAATACTTTGAAACATATTGTTGCTGTGTCCAAAATCATCTGTGACTTCATATTCCAGCTAACAAATAATGTATCTGAATTTTCCTGTTTCTGATTCACCACTGATACGTATCTTGTTTTTGTCTACCAAGGGATAAATCCATGTTCAGTTAAGTAAAGTTTTCTATACTTATAGTTTTTTGGATGAAAGGGCTACTATCAGTCATATGGTCTTTCACAACAGTAAGCTTAGTAACTGTATTTAAAAATAATTTATCCATTTACCACACATGGGGACAATGCTACTGCTTTTGCTTTTTTCTTCAATGCAACCAATTGTTGCAAAGTTTGTCTCACTTTTTAA
Source organism: Nettapus auritus (assembly GCA_011076525.1). Taxonomy (NCBI): domain Eukaryota; kingdom Metazoa; phylum Chordata; class Aves; order Anseriformes; family Anatidae; genus Nettapus; species Nettapus auritus. Next base: position 66,956,376 of record CM021797.1, on the reverse strand, counting down.
ATCAAAGAATTTTTATCCTGGCTGAGTTGTTCCTTATCATGGAAAAATCATTTTGGAACAATTATGGCATGGCTCATTGCTGCACGGCTCCAGCATTATTTATTATTCTTGAAGTACAAAATTTCTCAAGTGAATGCTTCAAACTTCAACATGCAATACCTCCCTCCCAAAACACACTGCCAACTGCCTCTTATTCTCACTTTTTCTTAAGTTTCATGTTCACAGAGACCTGATTGGTTCAATCGCTGTATCACAGCTAGCTCATGAACTGACTTGATGATAGAGCTCAGAGGGCTGTAGTGAATGGGGCTACATCTGGCTGATGGAAGGCAAGCAGCAGTGGTCCTCAGGGCTCAATTCTAGGGCCAGTTCTGTTAGACATTTTTACCAGTGATCTGGATGCAGGACTGGAGTGCACCCCTTGCAAGTTTGCTGATGAAACTAAACAGGGAGGTGCTGCTGACTTCCTGGAGGGACAGGAGGCCTTGCAGGGGGATGCAGATAGACTGGAGCAGTGGAGCAATGGGCAATTAACAATGACATGAAGTTCAACACGGGAAAATGCCGGGTGCTGCAACGGGACGGAGCAATGCTGGGCACAGGCACAGACTGGGAGGTGAGTGGCTGAAGAGCAGCCCTGCAGAAAGGGGCCCTGGGGGTGCTGGTGGCAGCAGGTTCAGCATGAGCTGGCAGCATGCCCTGGCAGCCTGGAGGGCAAACCCCACTGCGGGGTGTGTTAAACACAGCACAGCTAGCTGGTCCAAAGAGGGGATCCTCCTGCTGTACTGAGTGTTGGTGTGGCCTCACCCTGAATACTGTGTGCAGTGCTGGGCTTCACAACATAAAAGGGATGGTGAAGTCCTTCAGAGCATACAGAGGTGGGGAACAAAGCTGGCAAAAGGCTGGAGGACATGGTCTGAGGAGAGGCTGAGGATACTTGGCTCGTCCAGTCTGGAGAGAAGGAGGCCAAGAGGTGACATTGCTGCTCCCTGCAGCTTCCTGAGGAGGGGAGGCAGCGAGGGAGGTGCCAGTCTCTGCTCCCTGGTGAGCGATGGGAGGACCAGAGAATGGCACACAGCTGCAGCAGGGGAGGTTCAGGCAGGGCATCAGGTAACATTTCTGTGCTGTGAGGAGGGTGGTCAGACACTGGAACAGGCTTCCTAGAGGGGTGGTTGGTGCCCCAAGCCTGCCAGTGTTCAAGAGATGTTTGGATAATGACCTCAATAACATGATTTTACTTTTGGGTACCCCTCAAGAGGTCAGGCAGCTGGAGTTGATGATCAATGGCCTGGGGGAGCCAGCCCCAGAAAAGGGGCGCTCAGGCCCCCAACCTCCTCCTTGTTCACATGAGGGTATCTTCCAGGCCACTCCAACACAGCCACCTTTGGCCACGCGTGGGCCACTCCGTCACAGAGGCTTGCTGAGTCACAGCAGCCACCATTGTCCTGCCCTTGCTCCAGGCCCTATAAAACAGGCCCCCTGCAGCTGGCCCACCATTCGCTGAGCATCTAGGCCCTCTGACTGCCAGCTTGTGCGGCAGGAAGAAGACTAGAAGAGCAAGGCGAGCAGCAGGCCTCCTTGGGGTGCAAGGACAGCCATGCAGTCTGGTGAAGCACCAAGAAGGAATGTACCTGAGGAGAAGGAGATGTGTTGTGGGTGGAGGAATGGCACCGGTGGCACAAGAGACACCAGTGCCCCAGCGACCTCTGGCGCCCAGCCCACAGACAGGTACAGGTGGTACTACTTGCACCACAACGACGTGGGGAACAGGCTGGCCCCTCAAACATCCAGCGGCAGGGGGCCTGGGCCTTACCATAGGAGCAATGGTGATGTGGGATGAGGGCGGGAGCATCAGACCAGACAGCCGCGGGGAGCAGAGGTGTGCCCATAGTGCGGGACACAGTGTGAGACCCAGTAATGGCCGTAAACCAGATGGCAGCGTCAGACCCACGCATGAAAATGAACCCGACAATGGCATGGGACTGAGGCGTGGGACTGGATGACCCCCTGGTTCGGCGCCCTGGCCCAACAACTTTCTGGACAGAAGGCATCCTGTTTGGGCAGTCCTGGGCAAGGACTGGCTTATCCTTCTGCCCAGCACCGTAGAGCCCATGGAGCTGGATCCACCAGATGTGGAGGAATGGATGGAAGTGGATCCACCTCGGCCACAACAGACCTGGGACTAATGCGGCATGTCTTTGTGCTCTGCCACCTGAGAGCACCAACAGCATCGCAGGAGTGCCCGGCAAACTCCCTACTCGTTGCCCAGGCTCCATCGCAAGCATTAGCTTGGGGCCAACAAACACCACGGACATCCCACAGGTTTGCCTGCAGGATGTCCTAGCAATAAACAGCTCTTGCCGATTCTCAGGGGTTGTGTGAGTGTTTTTTTTCTTGGGGGGGGGAGCGGGGGAGTGGGCTAAAGTTGTGCCAGGGGAGGTTTAAGTTGGATATTAGGAAGAACTTCCTTACTGGAAGAGCTGTTAGGCATTGGAATGGGCTGCCCTGGGAAGTGGTTGAGTCATCATCCCTGGAGGTCTTTAAAAGATGTTTAGATGTAGAGCTTAGGGATATGGTTTAGTGGAGGACTCGTTAGTGTTAGGTCAGAGGTTGGAATAGGTGATCTTGTAGGTCTCTTCCAACCTGGGTGATTCTGTGATCTTTAAAGGTCCCTTCTAAATCAACTATTCTGTTCTGTTCTGTTCTATTCTATTCTATTCCATTCCATTCCATTCCATTCTATTCTATTCAAGAGTTTAATTTCAAAAAACAGAGACGGTTTGTCTTTGTTACAAGTCAAACACTTCCCAGAGAAAGTGGTCCACAGCAGGTAGAGCAAATGCCAATATGCAAGTCGTTTACATTGTAACATCTCTTATTTCCTTTTGCTACCCCCGTGTGGAGCCTGATGAGTAGTGCACAGGAAAAATCCTAACTCCAACCCTTAAGGTATTTGAATGTTAAGGAAGACAGATCACTGTTTCTGGTAGTATTGTGTGCTCTTCATGTTGCTTATTTATCACAATCATTCAGATTAAATGTTAGAATGAGGTTGCTCAAGAAAATCCTGAAACATACAACACTGAGAAGGGTTTCACTCAACAGGGAATAAATAGGAAGCTGGAGATTAGTTGCAGCTAGAAGGTAACAGAATACACTGTCTATGTAAAGTAAAAATGTGAAAGACAGTTTTCAGCTGATTTATAAAAATAACATGGCAGACTTATGTTATCTCACAAAATTGATTGTTTCATGCAAAACACAAATCCAGAGCTTCAGCCTATCTTCCTTATCTCTGATGTATGCCACAGCCTTTCCAAGCGATTTTTAAAGAGCAAAGGAGGGCCAGTTTTAGCGGATTTTTAGTACTTTTACTGAAACTTCGGAGCCTGCACACTCCGCTGCCATTTCATATTCGCCCCCAGCCCTCTCGGTATCAGCCGGGTCGGAAATCCCGGGGCGCAGCGCTGTCCGCGGGGCCTGCCGCGTGCCTATGGTCTTTCATTTTCAAATGAGGAAGGCAAAAAATAAAAAGGGCCCGGAGCCCGCGGCGCTCCGCCGCCCGCTGAGGGGCCGCGGGGCCGCCCCCGGCGCGGAGAGGGAGGCGGCGGTGGAGCTCCACGGCGGCGGAGCTCGGGGCCGGCAGGGACGTGCGACGGGGGCATGGAGAGGGGCTGAGCGGCTCCCCCCGCCCCGGCTCCGCACAGCCCCGCGGCCAGCCCCAGGGGAGGGGTTGGAGGCAACGGCTGGCTGGCGGGTGGCCAGGCCTCCGCCGAACGCCGCCTCCGCCTCGGCGAGCTCGCCGTGGCGCCGCGCCACAACTCACCTTCACCGAGCTTCCGGCGGCCATCTTGCGCAAGAGAGAGAGGGCAGCGCCGTGCGACCCGGGGTAGCGCCTCAGCCCCACTCCACGCTAGAGGGCAGCACGACTTTTTTTTTTCTTCCCTCCTCCCTCTCCCTCTGTCTCGTTAGCTTTCCACGAGTAGATACTGTCTTCGCCTTATCTCGGAGCATTCCAGGAAGCATTAAAGACAAAGCTGGAGTCCTACGCTTAGCCGGTCCCGTCGTCAGGATGGCTCCGTCACATACCTCAAACCGCTATCTTCCGAGCTGTGAGCTGTCAGTTATTGTAACATCCTTAAAATGCGAGCTAAGTAATGTTTTTATACATTTTTAAAAGCTTTTACCGTAGAGGCACTTCTATTAAGTCAATGAGAACGGTGGTATGTCTAGATACCTCCTGGTATACCAGCCAGGATGCCTGCTTGGCTTTCTTTTTAGAACTTCCAGTTGGCATGTTTTCTTGCGCCTTTCCAGGAATCTTCATCACTGCATGCACATGGAGTAATGCTGCATCTATTACTACATAAATACTTCTCTAAGCTTTGCTACAGTTCCAGAAAATAGTATGCAACATATGTTGTGGTATAATAAAATGGTTTACCAATTCAAATATAGAAGGATCTGGTAGAGATGCGAAGTGTTGACTTGGCCTTTTTGAAAATTACCTTTCAGCCTGTCCATATTTCACCTAGATCACCTACCATATTCCTGGAGAGACACTCTGGTTTCTTTGACTTCCCCCCAAAGTTCCTCACTTTGTCAACAGACGATGTGAGAAAACAGTACCATGAAATCCCTGGAGCATCCTGTAAAGCAGTGATGAGAAGCAGAAAATACTAATCAGTCTTGGGTTTCCAGAAATGATAAAACAAGACCAAAAATTCCATCTGTAACTTATTCCTAATTTGTACAATTTGGTACTGAGTTGAAGAGATTTGTTTTCAATTAAAAAGCAAATAATTTAAAGCAAATAATTTAAAGGCTCAATATGGTTTAAATTAAGTGTGGTCTTTTTAATATTTGTAAATGATTCTGAGAACAAAGTTGAGCACATTTTTGAAAAAAAAAAAAAAAGAACGTGTTTTCTTTCCAAGGTACATATATATAGAAAGTATATCTGTTTAGCTCTCCAAACTAAACATAGATTTGAGTTAAATGCTGTATCATTATATCTTAAAAATGACTATTTTAAGATTTATGGTATTTTTCTTGTTGCTACAAATCTGTACATGTAAGAACATTCCAACAAAACACATAACCTTCCACCTTGAGAAATATCAATTGTTTTTATGTGTTTATGCATTTTTTAACATAGGTATAAATATGAAGGATAGGGCTTTCAAAAATAGATGGTATCTTGTTAATTATAAGTACTTAATTTTAAAAGTATTTGTCCTGTTCTTTATCTAAAATAACTTTATCAGGGATGACTCAGCCATCCAGACATACCATTCTCACATGCCAATAGGTGCTACCTCTTTCATAATAAATGCCACTTATCTGCTAGTAAATGCAAACTCAGAATATATCACAGAATCACAGAAAAGTCTAGGTTGGAAGAGACCTCCAAGATCATCGAGTCCAACCTCTGACCTAACACTAATAAATCATCCCCTAAACCATATCCCTAAGCTCTACATCTAAGTGTCTTTTAAAGACCTCTAGGGATGGGGACTCAACCACTTCCCTGGGCAGCCTATTCCAGTGCCTAACAACCCTTTCAGTAAAGACGTTCTTCCTAATATCCAACCTAAACTTCCCCTGGCGCAACTTTAGCCCATTCCCCCTCATCCTGTCACCAGGCACGTGGGAGAACAGACCAACTGCCACCTCGCTACGGCCTCCTTTCAGGTACCTGTAGAGTGCGATAAGGTCGCCCCTGAGCCTCCTCTTCTCCAGGCTAAATAGTCCCAGCTCCCTCAGCCACTCCTCGTAAGACTTGTTCTCCAGACCCTTCACCAGCTTCGTAGCCCTTCTCTGGACTCGCTCAAGCACCTCCATGTCCTTGTAGTGAGGGGCCCAGAACTGAACACAGTACTCGAGGTGTGGCCTCACCAGAGCCGAGTACAGGGGGACAGTCACTTCCCTGGACCTGCTGGCCACGCTGTTTCTTATACAAGCCAGGATGCTGTTGGCCTTCTTGGCCGCCTGAGCATACTGCTGGCTCATATTCAGCCTGTCAACCAAAATTCCCAGGTCCTTTTCTGACAGGCAGCTTTCTCCCAACCTGTAGCTCTGTTTGGGGTTGTTTGTTGTGTGCCCAAGGTGCAGAACCCGGCACTTGGCCTTGCTGAACTTCATAGAGTTGGCCTCGGCCCATCGGTCCAGCCTATCCAGATCCTTCTGCAGAGCCTTCCTACCCTCGAGCAGGTCGACACACGCACCTAACTTGGTGTCATCTGCAAACTTACTGAGGGTGCACTCAATCCCCTCATCCAGATCATTGATGAAGATGTTTAAGAGGACTGGCCCCAGTACCAAGCCCTGGGGGACTCCACTAGTGACTGGTCTCCAACTGGATTTGACTCCATTCACCACAACTCTCTGGGCCCGGCCATCCAGCCAGTTCTTAACCCAACAAAGCGTGCACCAGTCCAAGCCATGGGCAGCCAGTTTCCTGAGGAGAATGCTGTGGGGGACGGTGTCAACTGCCTTACTGAAGTCAAGGTAGACCTCATCCACAGCCTTTCCCTCATCCACTAGGCGTGTCACCTTGAAAGTGTCGTGCATCATATCATAGCTGAGAAATCTGGTAAGACCTGGGAGGCAGTTCACTGGATAGCAGAAGAAGGATATTCCTTATAACTAAGTCTAGTGCTGAACTTGTATCAGCTGGAGGTTGTTCTTGTAAGCTTTAAACATTTTATCTGTCTTCAGTACATTAGAGATCTTCATACACAGCTGAGATGTTTGTCTCAGATGCTGAAAACTTTTCACCACAGTTCAAAACATGAGATTGTACTTAATGAGGAATGGACTTTGTAAAATCACAATTTGACAAAGGCAGAAGGAAGAAGATGGGTGAAGATACATGTTAAGTTCTTTGGTGCAGCACAGTACAGGTATAGTACTATAGTAAGACAGATTTATCATATTTTTATCACTGTAGGTTGGTGTTTCTGTTGAAGCTATGTATTCTACTTTACTCTCAATGTGCAGAATCTTTTAGTGAATAATTTTTGGCAATTCCTCCTGTTTAATTTTAGTATGATTTTCCTATGTTGAATTGCTTACAAAAAGTTGTCCTGCAGTACTCTTTTTTAACCACAAATGTATGCAGTCCATTTGCATTTCTGCTTCTTTTTGAATATGAAAGCTCACTGTTTAAATAGTATGAAAGAATAAAACATAAAAGTGTAGACCCTCAAGGATCATCAAGCCCAGCTCCTGACTCCACACTGAATCACGCAAAAGTCAGGCATTATGTCTAAGAGCATTGTCCAAATGTTTCTCTGACTGGCTTGGTGTTATGACCGCATCCCAGGGAGCCTGTTCCAGTGCCTGAAGTTTAATACCATAGCTGTCCACAGAGGTACCTAGCTTTCCAGTTTCATAATTGTGGAGAGTTACTCTGTATAAAGCTGTGTATATGACCTGTGTAGATCTGGACAGCAAGCAGAAAACTCTGCTCATACTGAACTGGTAATGATGTACATACTTAAGAAATTTTGAGCTGGAAGCATAAAAAAGTTTTATTACATGTAGTTTTCGAAGATGTCCAGTCTGAGCCACTGTTTTTGGCACATTCCAAATAGTGGGTGGACAGCCCATATTCAGAATCAGGAAAAGGATATGAAACACTGTATTCTTCCAGACAAACTAAGAACTTTTACAGATATAATACAATGCTTATTTCAATTTAGCAGTTAACAGAACCAGCAAGGAAAACGTGTATATATATATGTATATGTATGAAATTTTGCACTTCTTTGAGTCAACTCATTGTAAACCAACAGCTACATCACAACAGTAATGCATTCCCATTACTTAAACCAGCTGATAACCTAGGTTGAACCTTCAGAATGTTCAGTAACATTTTAACTGTTCAGTAACAGGTGGAAAATAGTGCTTTGTGAAATATTTTGAATTGCTTTCACTTCTGTTGACAATATGCTTCTGGTAATTCAGTTTTGAATAGTTTGAAGTCCTTTCGTAGGACTAAGAGATGGAATCCAGTTCAATGACTGTTCATCAGTAAACTATATTGCACAAGTTCTTGACCCAGCATCTATTATTGTGAATAGTCAGCTTTCTACAGCAGACATCCGCAATTAGAAGCAGGTGATCAAACACCACCCCACCAAAAACAACAGCGTTATTACTCAGGAAAATATTAACATGTATGCTTAGCTGGACATAAGGTTTTAAAAAGCCACCAGCTACAGGATTGCTTGATTTTCAATTCACATTTCCATTCATGACATTTCAGAACTCCTTGAAATGAAATGATAGCCCTGTATTTTCCTAGAGGGTGTGCTTTGTACTTCGTAATCTAAATTATGGAATACAAATCCATTTATCTGAATAAAAATGTGTAATTTAGTGGAGTTTCATTCTGGCTTTACAAAAGCCAGATGACTTAGACATTCACATCAAACCCCTTCAGACTTAAATGTAAAGTTTCTTTGTTTTTATGCCTCAAGAGAATTGTGGTGAAGGTCCATATGTAGTAAATACCTGAAAACCCTTAGTAATACCAAGGGTTCATTCTAGTAGTAATATAGTAAGGTCTGACAGTTTACATCTTTACAGCTGTCCAACACTTTTGGCCATATGCTTGACAGAGTTTTGAAGACTTGGCCAAATTGAATGTAACATTCCTTTTTTTGTGTATGTAATAAGTACTTAAATTACACAAATAGTTTATTGTTTAGGTAAATGTAGAAAACAGTCAGCATGTAAGAAGGTAATTTTTCACAGTGCAAACCGAGGTTGAGAGAAGCATGTCTAATGTTGCAGGCAGAAAACTAGGACATAGTGACCCTTGAGTTTAATCCCTCTTCTGGCATCAAATACTCTGTGGATATCAGTAATTTAAACTGACCCTCCTGCAGGTCATCATCATAATGATAATCAACCTTAACTATGTTAAACATGTATAAACATTAGCTAGTTTATTTGTGAAAGTGCTTTGAAGATGAAAAACACTATATCAAGGTAAAAAGTCTTACTATTTTTTATTATTACAAAAGTTGCTGTAAAAAAATAGTAGTGCTGTGTACATATAGCACAGCTTTAAATTGCTTTTGCTAATATTACTTCAAAGAAACAACACTGACATTAAGGAGTGGGGGAAATAAAGGCTTAGGCAAGACAGGTTTACCTTTCACGTTCATTCATGTAGATCCCAGCGTCAGGAGTTCCTATTATACTGTACTGCTAGCAGACTTTGTGGTTTCTGCCCTTCAAATTCACACAATTTATTTCAACAATGATGCAGTATTATAAACATTGAAAGGAGAGCATTCTATGTCAATAGCAGCCAAGACTTAAACAAAGAGGAAGCCCATATGTACCATGCACTCTTAATATGGAACTGGCTTTCTCTCATGATATCTACATTTTATGTTTTCTTCTGTCTACTGTTTGTTGGACCCAGTCTCCACCAGAATCACATAAGGTTTCAACTGACTACGGAGAAGAAGCAATGTGTGAGTTTGGTGTCAGGACAAATAATTTTTAAGCATAAATATATTCAAGGCTGTTGTATGGAAGTATCCAAGCATCCTGTTCAGGAGTACTTGAAAGCTTTAGTTTCCAGCTGTTCACTACAATCTACTTACCTAGAGATTATTGTTTCTACAGCTCTCTTGTGGAGAATAAAGCTCTGTGAACTCTCAAAAACATGTCTACCAAAGGCTAACTGGAGAAAGTCAAACAATATTCATCAACAGTTGAAGTGAAGATGGCTGTCATTGCATTGGCTGTGCTATGGGACTGTAACAGTTTGCATATCTCCATCCCTTTGCAACATGAACAGTTGGTTTTCCCTAATTTGCAACATGTGGATGTATATTCCAGGGACCATTTCAGCAACACAGGCATGCCATAAAATGCCTTCCATAACATGATTTTTTTTTTTTTTTTTTTTTTTTTTTCCTCAGGGAGGAACCGTCAAGAACCTGACTTAATGATCTTTAAAGCTGTTCAGTGTTTCTTGTGCACTAACCTTAGTGAAGTTAAGATTGCACAGTGCACATACAGCAATTCTGCTAATTCTTTTGGAGGTGAAAGGATAAGAGATTTTAAGCTTTCAAGCCACTTACTGATGTTGTATTTTGAAAAGCTTCTGTGCAAAGAAAGGCAAGCTGTATGAGATCAGGTATTTAAAAACTACTGCAAGACAAGATGATCAGGTTCAGAACTGTGACATTTGAAGTTAGTAACACAAGTAGGCTCAGAAAATAAAATGTGTATACATTTTAGACGATAAAATGCAATGTGTATGCTTTCAGAAAATGTGTGTGAAATGTGTAATTAAGCCATCATGCTTTTCTTCCTAACTGTATTGCATGGCCTTAGTGTCCCAAGCTGAGTCTTGCTCTTTGGTGATGCCACAGAGAAATAGGAGAACCCCAGAAGATGTCAGAAGTGATTACAGAACATGAGTATTATTTCAGTTAATAATCATGTTTGTCATGTTGATCTACTAGAGAACTGAGTGTTTCTTCCTAATACTGCCTCCATGCCAGTTAGTTTTCATGCATTCAGTGCATGGATGTATCCTTATCACCTGTTCACTGAAGTGCTTATGAAGTTAGTGCAGTTAACTACAGGATGAGCTGTCTCCCCCTATGGCTCTGCTGGAACTTGCATGGCTCCAATCTACCACATGCTTCTACTTCTGACTTTTTTATTTTATTTTATTTTAAACATGTACATCAACTTTAATTATACATCAATCATGCAAAAATTAAAAGGGGAAGAATGGAAATAGCTGACATAAAATTTCCATTAGTCTGTGTTGACGTGGAGTTCTGTGAACTGTAGATGAGTTTTCATACACATAACTGGTTTGATTGCATCTTGACTTTGTCCTCCTAGGCTCTGCTCAGGCAGAACTACTGTGTGACTGACGACTAAAAGTTCAGTCCTGATGACTGTAAACTGCACCACCAGGGGACTGAACCTGGGAGGCATCATGATTCAGATTGTCTGACTCAGGCTGTCCCCCCGCTTCCTCCTTGCTGCAGGCAGACAGGTATGCACTGTTGGACTAATGCATCAACCAGTTACTGCATGCCCATCCCACACAGCCCTGCTGCAGCCCGTGAGCAGTGGGATCGGGACCAAATCTTCACCTCAGTCATGTCTCTACCTGCTCCCATTAAGTGGACTCACAGTCCCATTTCTCTGTGTTTGGACACCTGGCCTGGGGGTCTCACCTCTGTAGAGGTGAATAGGTACATGGGTAGTTAATGCATTGTTCTGAAGTTTGTTGGTGCTTCTAGCCAACATCTGGCTATGATGTGTCAAAGCAACCCATCACTCTTTCATGTAAGCCTTTTTCAAGTACAGTTTAAGTGCTTTGGCACTATGATTTAGCTCTAGCAGCAAAATAACTCATTTTTCTTCCATGAGATGCTTTTTTTTTTTTTTTTTTTTTTTTTTTTGCTAAAGTAGCCTATGTGGCAACACCAGTTAAGTCTTGATGCTTGATGTATATGTCATCTAGCTTGTTATTCAGCTCTGAATAGCATTTTAACATTAGGCGCATGGATATTACCTGAAAAGGAGGGGTTTTATGTTTCGCCTTCGTTTTATCATCTTCCAAAATAATAAAACATGCTTGAACTAAGAAGGTTACAACTAAAAAAGAGTTTAAGTCAGTAACTATTGTAAAATATTTAGAGTGAAGCTGTTGTGGTTTAACCCAGCAGGTAGCCAAGCATCACATAGTAGAAACCAGGACAGAAGCTTAAGAGGTACTTAAAAACATATATATATAGTTTAGTTGGTCTCATTATAGAATAATTAGCATACTGTGGTAAGAGGAGTGAAATAAAATCCCTGAATCAAAGGACATCTTACTGTCCAGCTTAGTAAATGGGGAATTGCTTTGAACAGAGTTCGTGTTTGCTAGTATCTGTTAAGTGCATGTAGTTCATCTTATTACAGTTGAGACATATGCCGTATTTTAAAAGTATTTCTCCTAACAACAATCAAGTGAGATGGGAAGACAACTTACAGATGATAGGCTAAAGGCTTGATAAAGAAAGATGTCTGGGTGTTGAAATACTGAAGACCTCAGCTGGTGCTCAAAGTTTCCACGTGGGTAATCCTCTCATTAATGGGAGAGCTGTGCACTTCATAATGACATCAAAGTGTTCTCATTGCCAAGAGAGATGTCACCCAGAGCTCATGGAGTAACTTCTGAATTGTCACTGTTACAGGTGGAGTCTTAGGGCAAAGCTGAGCAGGTGGGCCATGCAATCTTCTGGCACATGCGCATCTGAAAGAGAAAGGAAAGAATTTCCACAAAATCCTTTTTCCCACCCTCTCAAGAGAACAAAGAGGTGCATCCTCAGAAATCACTGTCCAGGTGTCTGAGTCTTGCCCAGACTCAGGCACAAGGAAATCTACAGTTTGTACATAACAGGGAAGCTCCATCAGGTGTTCAAGTGACAGGAGGAGGTGTCAGAGGCTGAAATTTAATCTGTGAAAAAGTGTCTCTGATTTTCACTGTTTGGTTTTGAGCAAGATTTAAGATAATTTCTTTTACCTATAAGGTAAGATCACAATTCCTGGGATTAACATCACGTGTTACAGTTTTTAGTAGCTGTAATGAGTAGAACAGAATTAACTGGAATATTACTGTCTAGGTTGTCTCTCTTCTGACACTATGACTTGCAGTAGCACTATGACAACAGTAAGAAGGAAAAATCTTTAATGTAGACAGGCAAAAGAGCTCTTAATTACAAGGGCAGTGCTTTGCTACTGTACAATATGTACTGAGATGATCTCTTCTTCAGAGAACAGATCTGAACAGGCAAAGAGGAAATGAGACAGAAACAGAAACAACTAAAGCTATTTGAACAATGAAAATACAGAAACAGGATTCATGTCTCCTGACTCCCAACTCCATCTTCTTTCACTGAGCCATGGAGTAAATTGCAGGTAACACACTCCCACAGGCGACAACTAATTATGCTGGTCTAAACCCTAGTTTTGAGGAAATTTACATTAAGAATTCATCCTGGTGCTACTTTGGCTGCATTGTCCTTCCACCCTCCCAACAGCTTGGCCTCTCTGTTTCAGAGAAGGACTTAATGTTATGTTTTCACAACTTTCCTCAGGGCAATGCTTAAGAACAAACTTAAATTTTAATGCCTTCAGAAAATTCTTTAACAACTGTGGAGAGCAGAAGGAAAGCTACAGAAGAACACAATCATCTCAAGAATTAATCAGCCTCAGTGAAATGAAAGAGGCATAATTTTAGGTGTCTGAAAAAACATGGATAGAATGAACTGTTTAGCAGGTTCATGAGTGTGAGAAAAATCTCAAATAATTTTCTTCAGACAGGATCTTCTGTGAAGCTATTTGCAATTGCAATGGACGGCGTCCTGTCAATCAGGAGCGCATTTCAGTAAACAAATCATAACCTTTTATTCCCTATTACCTGATGCCTGATCATCTCCCCTGTTTCCTCACTGGCTGAGTAGTACAGGTTCACAAGCTACTCAACACTCCTCTATACCATATATGTACATTTTTTCTTTTTTTTCAACCCTTTAATTTCTCCTTTCTTATGTTTTGAGAACTTGTAATCTTTGTTTTACTGTTCTCACACTGCTCATCCTGTTTTTCTCAGTCTTCTATTTTGGAACAGTGAGGCCTTCTACTGTCCATGTATCTACTTCACATTTCTCCTTAATATGACTACATAACTACCTTGGAATAAAGAAAAATAATTATCTACTGCAAAAACACAACTTTCTTTCTCACAGGAGTCCTGTGGAGTCACCACTGTGCTTCTCAAAATGTATTTTTTTCCCATTTTCTGATTCAATAAGAGTAGATTAATTTTAAAACATTCTCTTTTTAAATAATTGCTCTTTAAGCAATTAATACAAATATTTGGATGAAGAAAGGGAAGGGTTATGCTGAAATAACTGGTTTGTTTTGTTTTATCAAATCATTTGAATTTAACAAGCTTCAGCAAATTGTCAAAAGCATTTAGCACTGTAAAACCCTACAGTCCTGCCATGAAAAAAAAGCATAGAGTCTAGAAGAAAAACTGTATTGCATAGACATACTGCAAGGCCCTGAAGGGTTGTTTGCAGTGAGCCTGTGGTTTGGATTTGTGGAAAATTAAGAGATGATGTACAATCTGAGAGATACCATGGGTGAAGAACACTTTTTGGCATGGCTGAAACAGGATATACCACAGTTTATGGATTTGGATAGAAACTAGAAGAAAAATACTGCTGGAGGATGCATTATGGAGCTAGCATTCTTCAGCTGCTACATGAAGCAACATTTAAAGTAATTCTCAGTGCCCTCTTTAGAAAACAAAGTCCTTGTCTTTGTTGGGGCTTTAGAGGAGCCCACTTACAACAAGTATGTAGGAAAACTGCTTACACTGCAACTGATTGCAGGATCCCATGACTCACTTGAATCATGGAAAGGAAAGTTGACAAGCAGAATAAAGAAAGATTGACAGAATAACAAAATAAACAGAAACTGATGTGTGGGCTACACAGATATCCTGTATAGCATAGATATGGAATCACTGAATGATGGCCTGAATGTGCTGCATACTATTGTTATGAAAAAGGTGCTAATTAGCAAGAGTGGCAGGAGGCAAGTGGGGAACTGTAAAAGCTCTTGGCAAAGAGCTACTGGCTCAGTGTGAACAGAATAGCTTCAAGCCCGTCTGAAAGCCAGCAGTAAGTACTCCTTCATCTTTGGTATTATTATCAGCTGTGTCCTAGACTTGTAAGTGAAGTTGGCCTCAAGATAATAGCTTTTTATATGAAACACAGAAGAGAATGACGAGGAAAGATTCTTTGAGGCATCTGTCCCTCTTGGATTGGACCAACATTGCACAGTAGTATCAGAAGTTAATGGGAGGTGGCATGACAAGTGAGTACAGATGCACACAACAGCAGAATGGTCAAGTATGTCCAATACTTACTGGGAAAGCCTAGCTCCTCTAAGATGTGAAAAACATAAAGCTGTGCAGAAGACAGAACCAGCTAATACTGCCCTCTTTCCTACCTCTTCTTCCAAAGTTATCAGATGAAAACATGTCCTTGTATTATCAAACAGAAAATCCTTCTGAAATGTACTGAGAGCCAGAGTCTAGTATTTTTGCTATGTAGATGGTTAGTTTTATTTTTCAGTTAGTTATGTTCTGGTCAAGAAGCAGCTGAGATGTATTTCTTAATATGCGCCTATAGGTGTTTGACCAAGTTAAAACATTGAGTTTAAGACATGCATGCATGGTCATCACTAAGAAGGAGGATAACTGCTTTGAGGGAGTGGACCTGTTGATCAGGTTCAGCTTCAGAGATATGCTTGCAGTCCATTTTCTCTTAACCCTTTCTCAACAGCAGTAATCATTTTAATCTCTGTTTATCCATGTTGATCTAAATGGTCAACATGAAAGGAAATGAGAACTCTAGAATACTCATTTCTTGTTCCTTTAAACCACAAGCTAAGATGTACCTGAAGAAAAACATTTATCATTGGGCACAAGAACTGTGGATTTACTTATTTTCCTGCCATTTTTTTAAATATCACATTTTCTACGTTTTTGTACTTTTTACCTTCTGTTTCTTTTTAAAACTTAGATAATATATTCATAAATTTTTCTCATTATACTTTGTTTCTAGGCTAAGGATTTACCCCATCTAATTCTGCTTTACCAATTTTCTTCATGAATTCTTCCATCTCTCCTCTTTAACATTTTGAGGGCCACGGAGGGGAAGCCTGAAAAAAGAAACAGTCCTGTTGTAGCTATTTCATGTCATTGTGCTACTGCTACTGCCAACATTCTATCAGTACAGTAGCAAATACATATGCACAACAAATTTTCTCTGAGAAAATCTGTACTGGAGTAAATTTTAGTTTGGATTATTCACTGGAACAATTTCTTGCAACTTTATCATTCTGAGTTAATTCTCTGTTCATATTTTGTCATGCTGTGTCAAAATAAACAGTTCTCTGACAGTCATTCAGCAAACTCACCTGGAATCTTTTGAGGGGCCCCTTCAGCCTGGCAAATACTTCCTATTACACACCTTTTTATTATTATTCATAAATGTGCATAGAAACAGTTAATTTGTGCTAATGCATGAGCAGGAAAACAAGTATAAAAAATATTCTTAAGGAATATATATTTTTCCCCTGAAAATTACATTGATTCATATGTAGTGATTTGTTATTTCAGTTATTTATTTATTTATTTATTTATTTTCACCATGACAAAATAACATAGAATCACAGAATCATAGAATATCCTGAGTTGGAAGGGCCCTGCAAGGATCTTCAAGTTGAACTTTTGGCTCCACACAGCACCACCCAAAAATCAGACCCTGTGTCTGAGAATATTGTCGAAATGCTTGTCAAACTCCAGCAGGCTTGGTGCTGTGACCACTTCCACAGGGATCCTGTCCTAGTGCCCGACCACCCTCTTGGTACAGTACCTTTTCCTACCACCCAGCCTGACCCTCCCGTCCCAGCTTCATGCAGTTCCCTGGGGTCCTGGTGCCGTCCCCAGAGAGCAGAGCTTAGTGCCTGCCCCTCCACTCCCCTTGTGAGGGAGCTGCAGGCCACCATGAAGTGCCCCCCTGCTCTGCTCTGGGCTGAACAAACCAAGTGTCTGGTCTTATAGCCTTTCCCTGTAGACTCATCACCATCTTTACCATGAGCCAGCAGTGTGCCCTGGTGGCTAAAAAGGCCAATGGGATCCTGGCATACATTAAAAGGAGCGTGGCCAGCAGGTCAAGGGAGGTGATCCTCCCCCTCTGCTCTAGTCAGGCCTCACCTGGAGTACTGTGTCCAGTTCTGGGCTCCCTGATACAAAAATGACAGGGATCTCCTGGAAAGAGTTCAGTGGAGGGCAACGAAGATGATACAGGGCCTGGAGTATCTTCCTGTGACGAAAGGCTGAGAGGCCTGGGTCTGTTCAGCCTTGAGAAGAGAAGACTGAGAGGGGATCTTATTAATGTTTACAAATATTTTAGGTGTGGGAGACAGAAAGATTTGGCCAACCTCTTTTCAGTGGTTTGAGGGGACAGGACAAGGGGCAATGGCCACAAAATGGATCACAGGAAGTTCCGCACCAACATGTGAAAGTACTTCTTCATGGCGAGGTTGATGGAGCACTGGAGCAGGCTGCCCAGGGAGGATGATGAGCTTCCTTCTCTGGAAATATTCAAGGCCTGCCTGGATGCCATCCTGGGCAACCTGCTCTAGGGAACCTGCTTTGGCAAGGGGGTTGGACCCAATGATCTCTTGAGGTCCCTTCCAACCCCTACAATTCTGAGATTCTGTGATCTTTGTAGCCCTCCTTTGGGCACTCTCTAATAATATTATGTCCTTATTATACTGTGATGCCCTGAAATGCACACAGTGCTGGGCGTGAGGCCACACCAGTGCAGAACAGAGCGGGACAATCCTTTCCCTCAACTGGATGGCAGTGCTGAGCCTGATGCACCCCAGGGTGCAGCTGGCGCTTTTAGCTGAGAGGGCACACTGCTGGCTTATATTCAATTTGGCATCAAACAGAACCATGAGATGTCTTTCAGCGGGGAAACACTCCTCTAAGATAAAAAACAAACAAAGAAAGAAACAAACAAAAAAACAGTCAAATGCCTCTATTATTATTACTTTACCAATGAACTCAATCATTTTTATTTTGCTATATTAGAACTCCTCTAGACAAGGGGTCATATTAAGCATGAAAGAGTACAAAATTTCTTGCAAATCTGAAAACAGTTGTGGGGCAAAATGGCTGATTATAACACAGAACAAATATAACCTAAACAATTAATAAGCTCACAATTTACCATTGCCTAAATCAAAACTTTTTTTTTTTTTTTTTTTTTTTTTTTTAAGATAAGAGGGTACCTAATGCTAATATCTAGCTGATGGATAGTTCTTGGGAAGTTAGATATGTCTGTGATTTTACAAAATAAAAAAATGGCTAAATACTGTATAATAATGCTACAGTGTTAGTACTGTATTACTGTACTATATAGTAATAATACTATACTAATAGTACTGTATTACTTATGCTAAAGTGATAGTTTATCAGACACTGGCAAAAACATCTAAAGAAATATAAATAATTTCTCATGTATTCAAACAAATGTGGCTCATAACTGCCAGCAATAAGTGAGGTATGAATGGACTATTAACATCTGCTGCTCTATTCACATGTACAAAGAATCAAATGATGTGTTAACGGTAACAAGTGGCTTATACTAAAGGGCTTAAAGCAGGCTTCTCTCCATATAAATACGCTGTAAATGTCATATTAAAGACTGTTGTGGTAAAGAAGCTTCAGGATGTCTATTTCTTTAGCACGGACTTTGGTCTTATGAATGTATAATGGAGATAGATTAATCTTAAACCAACTTTGTGTAGGAAAAGAGCAACAATATATAAATCTTTGAACACAGTCCATCAGATGCGGTTAGAAAAGAAGGCTGAAGTGAGGAAGAACCACTCTCTTTTACCTTTATACTGAAGATATCTATCATTTAAGTAAAATGTAAGTTGTTATGAGAGAAATGATTAGCAAAAACAGAATCTGCTTCTCTAAATCTTAATCATTCTCTGCAGGTTGGAAATACTTTAGTCCAAACAACCTGCTATGTTCAAAGCAGAAAATAAAGACATTGTTGCCTTAAATTTTCTTCCATCAAAGAAAAGAAAAACACCACTGAAACAACAACAAAAACCAACAAACCCCCACACAGAAAAAGAAACAAATGAAAAAACCCGCCCCAACTACTTCACCTCCCCAGGCTTTTGGCTCTGAGTTCAGCCCACTACATTTTCTAAGAATCCATTAATAAAATTAACATTGTCATGCTACATGATTGAAAATCATCAGCTCTATTTGTGTGTTCCTTTCATTTGATATCACAAGCAGCAGATGAGAATGTTACTACTTCAAATAAGAATCACAGAATGGATGGGGTTGGAAGGGACCTCTGAAGATCAGATAGTCCAATCCCCCTGCCCAGCAGGATCACTTAGAACACATTGTGCAGCC
The DNA here is from genome assembly GCA_011076525.1 of Nettapus auritus. Lineage (NCBI taxonomy): Eukaryota > Metazoa > Chordata > Aves > Anseriformes > Anatidae > Nettapus > Nettapus auritus. The sequence goes on along the minus strand of CM021797.1, from coordinate 66,937,304 downwards.
AGGCGGGTTTTGAATATCTCCAGAGAAGGAGACTCCACAGCCTCTCTGGGCAACCTGTTCCAGTACTCTGTCACCCTCACAGTAAAGAAGTGTCCTCTCATATTCAGCTGGAACTTCTTGTGCCTCAGTTTGTGCACATTGCCTCTCATCCTGTCACTGGGAACAAATGAACTACTGCTGGTCACCTTCTTACCCTCCACGTGCTTGGAGGTGATTTCCAGGATGAGCTGTTCCATCACCTTTCCAGGGATGATGTGAGGCTGACTGGCCTGTAGTCGCCTGGATCCTCCTTCTTGCCCTTTTTGAAGACTGGCGTGACATTGGCTTTCTTCCAGTCCTCAGGCATCTTTCAAAGAGATGATGGAGTGTGGCCTCGCACTCCTGGGTGCAACCCATCAGAGCCCATGGATTTGTGGATGTCACATTTGCCTAAATGATCTCTGACCCAATCCTCCTTGACCAAGAGAAAGTTCTCCTTTCTCCAGACTTTCTCTCTTGTCTCTGGGGCCTGGGATTCTTGAGGGCTGGTCTTAGCAGTGAAGACTGAAGCAAAGAAGGCCTTCAGTAACTCTGCTTTCTCTGTATCATTTGTCACGAGGGCACCCACCCCATTCAGCAGCAGGCCCAACATTTTCCCCAGTCTTCCTTTTTCTACTTGATGTATTTGAAGAAGCTCTTGTTGTCCTTGCCATCCCTTACCAGATTTAAATCCAAATGGGCCTTGGGCTTCCTTGTCACATCCCCTCATACTCTGACAGTGTCCCTATATTCCTCCCAAGTGGCCTGTCCCCTTTTCCACATGTTGCAAACTTCCTTCTTCTGTTTGAGTTTTGCTGGCTGAACTGTTTCTTCATTGACCACTTGTGAAGCTTAAAACTCATGAATAATTATATCACTTTTCTTCCAAGTCACCTGCTGTAAAAATCATGCCTTTTATGACTGAAATCATGAAAACCTACAGCATTCAGATTAGATGCATTAGGTTATTTTCTAAAATATTTGGCACTTGTCAAGGATTTTGAGATAAGATTGATATTCATGGTAATCAAGTTATTTTTTGCTTAACTGTCCAGATGATTGTTTTATATGACTGAGTCATCAGTATCATTAAATCCACATTGATCTTTAAGCATGGAAGCAGTTACATTGTGTTCAGCACTTCAGTGATGTGCTGAACCAACCAGCCCCCATTTAATAATATATATTTGTGCAAAGCTGGAGGAAAAATTTTAAAAAAACATATCATGCCAAGAAACAATACAGAACGCATGAACTTAAAATAAACCCCAGTGTCTCTGATGGATGCCATTTACAGCTATTTGAAAACTAAACAATATCTTGTTGCCAAGTAGATTAAGAAATCATTGTCCCCACTGAAGTGTGATAATCAGCATAGAAAACTGGGGGGGAATGGGGAGGGGAGAGAAGGACATGACACACATGTAACAGGGGACACCACAGATGGCCACACCTCAGGAAGTTCCTGCTTCTGGTAGTTTACCTGCTTTGCCACAAAATCAGTCTTGATACAGTGCACAAAAGTGGGACAAGGATAAAGACATTTTTAAAACTCTCACACACTTTACAAAATCAGTGGTATTTTTTACTGAAATGCAACATTTGACAGAATGGCACCTCTTTCACATCTTTATGTTGGTGGCCTGAGTCTCACTGGGTTAGTGGAATAATATGGTCATACACATAAATTGTTCAGAAAGTGAAGGAATCCCGTTACAAATGTCGTCTCCCCTTTGACAGCTGCTGCTTTTAGCAATGAGGCCAAGACTTTCTCATCCTAATAAAAGCTCTCCCAAAGCAGGATATTGATATATTGCCATATCAGCTGGGGACCAGCTCTGTTATGTCTGCCATGTGGATTAATAGGATCTTTAGTGCTCAGCAAGAAGCTAAGCTCCTGCTCCCAAACTAATTTCTGATTTGGAATGTACAGCTTTAAAACCAGAAGTTGAATTGTTAAATTAATCATTGGCCTTTGAAATGGAGATGGGAAAAACATTAGGAATCAGAGTGGATAAACTTTTAAATGAGAATGATAAATTTTTGAATGAGAATAATAAACTCTTAAATGAGAATAATCATCTTAAACATTTACTGGAAAGTTTTAATCACCTATTAAATAAAATACAGCCTTCTGCTCCAGTTAAGCAGGTTCATAGATTAATGCATAGTGCAGACCCTGAAAGCTGGGATGGTGATATTTAGTCTGACAGTGATGATGAGGTCAAAGAGACTGCCGATTCTGAACCTCAATAGATTTCCTTGAAACCTTTGGTTAAAACTGAGACCACTGCTGATGATGGGGATGAAATCTTCACTACTGTGCGAACAATTCCATGGTCACCAGCAGAGCTGATAAAAATACAGGAGAAGTTCTGAAGGTGGTTGTAGACAAAATCCACACTCCCCCATTCCCACATGTAGTGAATTTGTAAAAGATATAGGTAAGTATGGACTCCAAATGGGCTGTATTAGTTCATCCAGCACTAAGCCCCAAGACCACTCCCTGTGAGCCCACCAAATCCACACTTAAAACCCCAAATACCCCACCTCCAAAGAGAGGTTCAAACCTAATAAGGAATGGGGTGACTTGTGTTCTAAGGCCCTATCTTTGAGTGCACCCTGACTAGTCTTGCATCGCGCCTCTATGGAGACCTCCATACGTTAGTCTGATGTGTAGGTAAGGAAAATATTCCAGGTGGGGAGAATTGCCTAACTGGAAAACCCCCAACCCAGAAGGAAAGTATAACTTCTGCACCAAGTCCAATTGACGAGGCAGAAGCTTTGCAAAAAAAGCCCTAGGGAGTGCAGTGAGCCACCCTGCTTGGCAAGTATTAGCAATTCAATGGCTCTCTAATGAACACTCTAACCTTATAATTGCCATTCCCATTGGACCCTGAAAAATATTGGTAAACTTTCTCATTGAGACCAGAGCCCAAATGTCAGTGATTACCCATGAGCTAGCACAAACCCTGGGCATAACACCTGGTCAATGCAGTGTTAAATTCACAGGAATCAATGGTGTGGAAAGAAAATGCCCCACCATAAAAATTTAACTCTGGCTGCCAGAGGGAGAAAAATTAACCATTGCAGAAGTATTAGTTGGTGCTGCATATATTGATATTTTAGGATTTGACATACTGTGTGGGCATATGTGGAAACTCCCATATTTGTGTGGAGTCCTGTGACACATCAAAGGGATTCAGGCACAGTGATACTGAGTCTGTTACAAACGTACATACCCTTACCCCCCTCTAAAAGTACTAATGTTCAGCAATATCCTTTGCCAGCAACAGCATTGATGGGGATCGATGGGGTGAAAACAGAATTTGAAGAAAGGCATTATTAAAAAGACCCATTCACCTTAAAATTTGTTGGTGTGGCTGGTAAAGAAACCAACTGGGCAATGGTGTTTTACCTTGGATTACAGACAGTTAAATGCTAACATTGTACATTTAACTGCCGCAGTCCCAAACATAGCAGAAATATTGACATTGATACAAGGCGCTGCCCATCCCTGGATGGCTGCTTTGGATGTTAAAGATAAGTTCTTCATAATTCCTCCCCTTGAACAGGACAAAGCACAGTTTGCTTTCGTGTGAATGTACCTTTAACAGGCTTCCACAAGGACACAAGCATTCTCTCATGATTGCTCACAATGCTTTGTCTAAAATCTTAGCATAGATTCCTGTTTCACCTGATAGTACAATATACCAGTATGTTGATGACATTCTGATAAGAGAAAAGACTCAGGAGAGTGTAAGAGACACAGTGGAAAGCATCCAGAGGACACTGCTTGATTTAGGATTAGAAATCCCAGACTCAAAGTGTCAGGGACCTGCACAGGAAGTTAAATTCATGAGAGTATTGTGGATTAATGGAGCTGCTTCTATTCCTCAGGACACCCTGGAAAAATAGAACATGGACAAAGACCTTCTAGCATAAAGGAATTACAACAAGTTTGGGGAGCCTTAAGTTATTGGTGAAAACACATCCCAGGTTCTGCTATTATTGAGCGCCCTTTATATAATTTACTCAGAAAAGGAAAATCATGGGAATGGACTGAACAGCATACTAGCGCATTAAAGTTGTTAATGAAGGAATTGAGGTTGTTCCAGCAACTTGGTCCCATACATTCAGTTGATCCTATCCGTGTGGAATGGGGGTTGATTGAACATGGCTGTCATTGTAACCTATGGCAAAGGGGGCCAGAGGGACTGGAAAGACCACTAGAGTTCACCTCCTACTCTTTCAGTGATACCGAAAGGAGGTATTTGGATCTTGAGAAGGGCTTACTCCCTCTAGTGTGAACAGTGAAACAGAAAGAACAGATAAGGAGAAAGCAAAATGTGATCATCCAGGGACCCTTCCGCCTCCTGGACACGGTAAAGGAACTATACCACCTTCTGGTATTGCCCAGAAACCCACAGTTCATAAGTGGTATGCTTACCTACAAGGCATTAATGAAATTACGCCTATTACCATAGGTAATACTAAAATACCTAAACTACAAAAGGACATAGATAGTACTCTATTGTAACAATCTTCACTGACTAAACAATCCCCAGTTCAGAAAGCAACTCCTCTAAAGGAAAACAGTGATCTTACAGGAGTATGGTTTACAGAGGCATCATCCCACAAGGAGAAAAATAAGTGGAAATACAAAGCTGTAGCACTGGAAATAGCAACAGGAGAAAAACTGATCAAAACAGGTGAAGGCAGTGCACAGGTAGGGGAACTTAGAGAATTTCCATTAGCCACACAATGCAGTGCTACCTGTATTTACACTGACTCATATGCTGTTTTTAAAGGAGCCACCAAGTGGATAGGCCCCTGGGCAGTCAGTGATTGGCAGGTGAACAGAGTTCCCGTCTGGCAAACTGAAAGATGGAAACAACTGTTAGAGATTGGAAAGCAGCAGACGCTACATATAGGATGGATAAAAGGAAACAATCCATGTAACTCTATAGCTGCTTAATTCAATCAGCAGGTAGACAGCCTCACACAGTTGTGACAAATTGATGTCACAAATAATAACCAGAAATGGGAACATTTACTCAAATGGTTGCATGTCAAGCCTGACCAGACTGTCTGGGCTGATTTATACTGGGAAATTGTAGCCCAAGGATGGCCTATACCAGTTAAACTGTGTGAACAAGTGTTCACACACTGCCTAGTTCATGGAACACAACTAGAGCGAGGGTGTGCTACATTATTTGTGAATCCATGGCTGTGATAGTTCAGTACCCTGAGCTCAACCAGACTTGTATCGGCTAATTGGCTATACACCTTAACATGACAACTACTAAAAACACCAACAACTTGGGTCTAAAAGTACGTGATTGTTTTCTCTCTTTTCAGGCTCATTATGTAAAATTGCTACTGATTGCATAATTTCATAGATTCTTTCTTTGTATTTTACTGGGAAGTTCCTGATTACATAGGTTTGGCTGATGCTGGGCAGGAAGTTGAGAGGTGCTATGCATATAGTTAATACCTTTATATGCTGACAGGGGATCAGTAACTGACAGTATGTTTTGCAATTGCAAAATGCATCTTTAAGGAACTAGTATGATGCTGGTGGTATCACATGGCTTCAAGGGCTGTCCAACTCTGACTTGTCCTTGATGTAGTATGACTCATACTTTTTTGATGTTTTTACAAAATGTACTTACCACTCTTTTAACAGTTCCAAAGAACTGGTATTGTATTGGATGATAGGAATCTGCAGAAAACAAACAAAAAAAACACCAGTATACTATGCAGGATCACCTGTTGAAATCCTGCTTATATACAGAAAGAACACAATTGCTTTACGTGCATAAAGAGCATGCCATGCTACTTTAAAAATAGGAATTATTACCTGGGGATAAACTACCCATCATGAGGAAGAACTACTATTTAACACTTCATATTAATTAATGCAAGATCTTAAATATCTGAAAACCATTACTGAAAACAATAAAACATTCATGTAATAATTACCTATTGGTACTCACTTGTGTGTTCACATCCAGAAGGACATTTCCAGGCAGTTGCTATTTCATTGCATTGTTGGAGCTTGAAGTTTGTCAATGAAAAACAACATTACCAGAACTGAACTGCAAAAATAATAAAAGCAAAACGTGCATTTAATATGATACATCTATATTAGTGCATAAGGTTCCAGAAAATATGGAGGTCTTGGAAGTCTTAATACATGACAGTTATGTTTGTTACCAGTGAGATTTGTTAGTAAGAGTTACGTGACTGAAGCACTGAAATTATTGGTGGAGACCTATTTGCACAGGACTAGTTGATAAAAGGGGGACAGCAGTGGTTTTGTTGTTGATTTTTATGCAATTTATTGGTGGCTTGTAGTTCAGTTTTCTAGTATGGTTGAATAAAGCCCTGGTAGAGGAGCCCAGTCAATTCATATTGAAGAGGCAGTGCATTAAAATGCTCATCCCTTCTGTAATGCACCAAAGGAAGAACTTTGTTATTCAGCAGGACTGAAGTTATGAAGGTATGTGCTAGAGGATTTGAGCTGTCACCACCAAGATGGCTTTGGATTTTCTAATTGTTCACAGATGTGACATCTTCTGCCACCCAAGTACTGCAGAAAGAGAGCAATTCACTGTAAGAGCTCATTCTGGTAATACTTGTATAAATTTAATCGCTAAATTAGCATTAAATGCCTTCATCTGCTAATGTCTTCTGTGTAAATTGGACACATATCCTTCTATTAACATATATTTAGCACTATGGTCTTGCCAGTTTCCACAAGAAGAAATTATTATTGCAGGGAGACATTTCTGGAAAAGTTGAAATAAAACATAGTTATGTTACAACACTTTATTATTGAGAAGAAAAGGGGAAAAAAAACTCAAAATCCTCATTTTTGAAAAACTGGCTACTTCTGAAAAATGTACCATATTAAAACAATAAGCCCGAATTTCCACTGTTCTCTATGTTAGGATGTCTTTTTTTTTTTTTTTTTTTTTTTTTTTCCTATCGATTTTATTTTTTTCCTTAATGATTCTTTTTAACCAAAAACAATTCCAGGGGGTCAATTCCCAGAAGCAAATAAAACGACAACAAAACAACAACAACAAAACAGCTACACAACCATTCTGAATTGAAAATCAAAATATTTAGTTAAAGCCCCAAAACCTTCGGCTCTGGACGAAAGAGCTTTACCCCCGGCATTTATCGCATGGGTTCCTGACGTTCGCTGTCACCCCTAGAGCCTACATTTCCCAGGCAGACTAAATACACTGAGGAAAAC
>CM021797.1:66868506-66920019 GCA_011076525.1 Nettapus auritus | reverse complement strand
CAAGCTTAACACAGTGTGAAAATAGATGCAGCACCCAAACAGCTGCAAGGCTGAGGATCTGGCAGCCTAAACTCCCACAGACCATACCAGGTCTTTTTTTTTTAACCTTTGAAGCACTTTTCTGAAAAACAGAAATTCTGCAGAAACTCCATCATAGAACTGAAATTCCTCTCCTGGGAAAAGGTTAAGTTGCTGAAGACACCATGAAAAATGTGGACTTCTAGCCATTTCAAACATTTACTCTAGAACTCTTGTGTGTGTGTGTGTGTGTGTGTATTTTTTTTTAATTATTATTTTTTGCTTTAAAATTCAGATTCCAAAATCATCCCTTAGAAGAAAAGCTGGCATTTATTTATTTTCATGTTTTTATGCAATAAAGACTGCTTAGGCAATATGCAGGGGCTAGTCAAGGAGCGTACTACCATTGGAAAATAAATTAATGCAGCTGAATTGCTTACCACATTTCTAAAGATATATTAAACAAACACAAACTGTGACTACTTGGACAATTTCTGAAACTTCAAAGTGTAGGATTTCATCACACATTAGACTAAGGAACCATGAAGACAAAGCACTAAGGTAAAGAGAAAGTTTCTAGGAAAGCACAGACACTCTACAGCCTCCATGCCACTTGTTCTTCGCTTTTCCACTTACTAACTAGGAAGCAGAGTGTCAGGAACCAGCACACAGAGAATTAGATTACATTTGGACACGTCAAAAATTTCTGCAATAAAAAATTAAATTGTCTGAACATGAACCCCAGTGATTTTTTCTTCTCATTAATACTACAGAGGTGTTATAAAATGTTTGTCACATAAGATCACTCAGAATCATTTATTTTCTGTAATAATAATAGTAGTGCTAGAAACCTATAAGCCAAACAAAATTGTTACAGTACAACAGAAAATCAGTTAGTTAAACCCATGAAATCTATATTGTTTAATCAAGAAATCCAGCTCTGTTTTTAAGTGAATTACAAAGTTTGAGCAAAAGCTTTTAAAAGATATTCTAAAAAATAGGATTGTAGTGTTTTTATAAGAATGTATGTGTCTCATTGATCATTTTCCTTATTATTATGAGCTTCACTCAGATTTGCTGCCTTGAATACTTCAAAAGGAGTATGGGTATTGGTTCTCATCCTGTAGACATCACCCTCACAGAAATCAACATACTACTTGGAAAGTCAGGATAATGTTGGAAGCTGATTTGAAAGTCTTACATTTTCCAAAGCCTAATTCTACATTTGCAACTGAAAAAAAATGTTCAATATGTTGAGCATTTTAACCCTTAACATTATCTAACCTTTTGGTAATGGAGCTTTTCAAAGATAGACAGTACAGATCTCCTTTCACACCAGCACCAAAAATGAAAACGTTTCATTCTTGCTGTGGTTGCAGAAATTATCTTCTCAGCAAGGAATAAGAACAAAGTCTAAGGTGAGTCTTTGCTGAGTTTTACAGCTATAATTTTGGACCTAGAAACAAGAAAGAGAAGGAAATGAAGAAAGCAGTGCAAAACTACAGAAATACATCCTTGAAATAGAAAATGTGTTTATTTTCTTTGATGAACAAGGACAAAACTAAGTGTGCACTTAAGTGCTTTGTGATATTTTTTTTCTAAAACCCAACTTAATCCTGAGAGATGATCCCACATACACAATTTCAAACACATCCAATTTCAACAAACCCAAAATTCAAAGCCTTTCCTGGTTTTGCTCCCTTTCTTTTTGAGACTGTAAAAAACAAGATGTTATCAACATCTTAACTGAAAACAAATTAAAAATAATAATAATAATAAAAAGAAGGTACATCCTCTATTCTCATGGAAATTTCCATGATTTCTTAGAGAAGAACACAACACCAAGCAATTAAGTACCTGAAATATTGATTTGGATCTCATGATTTAATTAGCAAATTACACCTTTGTAGAACTTCTCACAGAATGATAGAGGAAAAGAAAGTAGGTCTTTAATTAGTCATTTTAAATTATCTCTGTATCAGAATTGTTATTTAATGAACCCCTCTGATTAAGTTTGTTTCATTAAATTCCTAGATCTGAATCATACTATGAGACCTGTATAGACTTATGAATCTCAAGGTGAAAGGAAATTAGTCTAATATGTGTCATCTTGACCTCTAAATTATTCATCTTTTGCTAATGTGTTTGTGGGTCGTTGATTTTTTATTTTAATAATACCAATACCATTGTATGGATGAATTCCTGCTGTCTTCATCTTCAGCCTGGCTTTTTGAAGTAAAAATTAATATATAGGAACCTAATTTGTAATGCCTTATAGATAATGACAACCCTTAAGACCAAGAGATTTCCCAAAAAAAAAAAAAAAAAAAAAAAAAAAAAAGGGTGGGGGTGGAGGGATGAGTTTGAAGTTTCAACTACATGCCTGGTTTTCCTTTTTTTCCTTTTTTGTTTTTTACTGATTGTGTCTATTTTGATTAAAACTGTAGGTTATAAAAAAAATATATTTACATGGACTGAGCCTTTACTGTAGTTACAGTTATAATTAAATACAGAAGGATTTTGCTTTCTACTAGCAAAGTAGCGGTGGCAGTCTAAATACCTTTATCTCAGTATAAGTCTGATCACATTCACACTACTTTATCTTTCGCTTTAAGTATTTAGACAGAAATTCTGTAAAGATCAACATCAGGCAAATTATATCCCAAGAATTAAATAAAAAATGCTGCCACACAGAAGAAAAAAAAAAAAAAAAAAAAAAAGAATCTATTGCATAGGACATTCACAATAAATATGTATCTTGAAAAAGGATTCTGAAAGTCCCTTATTTCATTATCACACAGATAGTTTTTCTTTTGTCATTCTGAGAAATAGTTTACAAACTGCTTTCCATTCACATGCTTCGATAATGCAATATATAAAATAAATACAGGCAAAAGAAGGAATTCTTACTTATGAAGTCTTTTAGGGAGATAGTTTTTGTTTTTTCTTTCTTGAAGAGATTTAAGGTTTAACTTCCACATTGTTCTCTTACTAAAAAAGTCATTTATAAGAATTATTAATATTTACAGAGTTGTGTGATTAGAATTACTGTTATAACTAGGTTTTGCAAGAATTATTAAAATTTACAACATTGTGACTAGGATGTCCTTCAAAGACAGGACAAGGAACCAATATATTTACAAAATAAAATGCTTACCATATTCCACAAGTTCTTATCAACAAGAACAGACTTAGAAAAAATATATAAATATTGGGATTTTTTTTAATATTGTTTCTTTAATTAAAAATATTTTTCCTACCCAAATAAAACACAAGCAAATCAAGTGACTCTCTATTCATAACAATGCACTGAATGGGTCTGTTCATAAGGTGAGTTTATTGTCAGTGTCGTCACTGTCAGCTACTGCCAGAACAATACCCCAGATTTTCTGTCAAGTTTGGTCCTGTATAGATAATTAGAGTTGTGTTCTTCTAAATGCCTTTGAATCACTCTCATACAACATTTAATATGGTTAGCTTTAATGGTAGACAAAGAAATTACGGTGACAAAGAAGCCGATACTTAAAACCAAATTACATATTCTTTACCAGAAATGTCCAGGATGATGAAAAGTGTATCCAACCCCCCCTTGGAAATAGGCTGGTTCTTCTCTTCATTGTATTCACAGTTTCCTAAGATGTCATGTATTATATAAGCATTTGGATTTACTAGTCACCATTTGTGGCCATTACGTTTTCGACTCTTCCTGAACATTTTGGTTTAGAAGAGAGGGGAAAAACAAACAAACAAACAAACAAACAAACAACAACCACAACAAAAACTTATATCCAGTTCTAGACAGAACTAATAATAAAATCAATAGGAAAAGACTGCAGTTTGATACCTGTTTTAGACAACTGCATTGAGCCCTCAGCACCGTGTCTGTGCTTGGAGGGAGCAGTAGCATGGCAGAATTCGGGGATACTGAACTGAATGGAGATGGCCCAAATCCAGCCAGCAGCAGGATGTAACTGCAGCACCCCACTTTTACAGTGGTACACACACAGCTTCTGTCTGCCACAACCCAAAGGTTTCTTCCCATTAGCCAGAGAATAAAAACTGTGGGATATTGCCTCCCAGACTGCTCAGCACAAGGTTGTAATGGAAATGTTTTCCCCCCACATTCTGCTATGGAGTAATTTCTGAGGCTCCACAACATCTAAAGGACCCAGCAGCATGTTAATGCTGCCGTAGGACACATTAAAGTCATACAACAGCACTTTCCCTGAGTGGGTGTATTCAACTCATTTAATGAAGCTTTTGAGTGACTGCACCTCTTTTTTGACTATGACGTGACTCAAGGATAGAGAAGTTTAATAGCATATTAGTCATCTGCCCAGAGGTGAAGTATTTCATAATGAGCTGAAAAGTCACCAAACAGCGTATATATGTGTGTTTTAATATTACTCTGCTTGTACTAATGAAATTTATGCAAAACACCAAATAAACTGATGAGTATACATCCGTAATATGACTGAAAGATGTTGCAGATTGCGTTAGAATGAGGTGTTAAATTATTCGTTACATGCCAAGTTCTTTCTTTCTTTCTTTCTTTCTTTCTTTCTTTCTTTCTTTCTTTTTTTTTTTATTGCTTTCCTGGTATTTTGAAATTATTCCTGCCAGTCAGTATGAAGCTATTAGCATAAATGTCAGGAAAAAATGTACATTTCTGCTTCTGCTGTACAGTTTGCCTTGCTCAGTGAAGAAAGAAAATGATAGGTTATACAAAAAATAAACAAAACTTCTGTAGGCAGTAAATTCTTGATTTTTTTTTTCACAGTTTAAAAAAACATTATGCAAGCTAGGTACAAGAAAACGGGAAGGACAAAGTGATTCAGTGGACTGGCAGTGGAATGGTGAACACATGGACAATGGGTTTTGCTTGCAGGCATAAGGATGAGTGGTGGCATGCCTTAGCTGCCTTCTCACCTTTCGAGAGCTTGTGTGACCAGGTCGCTTCAGGTGCTGGGCTTGACGGCAGGGTCACCATGACCACAGCTGACCCTGCCATGGGAGGTCCCCCAAGCCCCTAGGCCACCATGGGGACACTACTAGTGAGCACCAGAGAGACAGTTGTCACACAGCATGGCTTATTCCTCTGCTGCTGACCTGGGAAGAAGTGGGAACGTATCTTTTACAACTAGTGGTGACTGAAGTCAGTCCAGAGGCCAGCAAACCATCAGTGGCCGTCAGATTTGCATTCCTGGCTCTTCCACGTTCCTCCCTGCCCCTTCCTCCTGTCCAAGTGTTTTTTGGTGCCACTGCCTCCATCCCCAGCACCCCACGGGCCTGGTGAGCCCTGCCTTCTCCTGTGGAGATGGCTGTGGGGCTCAGGGCTGAGGGACAGCACCATGAAGTGCGAAGCCATCCCTGGACCAGGATTAGTCATCCTGCATGCCTGCTGGGATGGCAGCGTGCTGCCTGGCAGGTTGGGTGCTCTCCTGCAAGTTTGCAAAACACTTTCCTGCATCTGCAAAAGCTGGCATCTTCCTGGCCACTGCCAACAGCAGTCCTCAGGCTGGCTGGAGGCCCAGGCTGTCCACCAGTTTGCATGGCTCCAGCTGAAGGCATATGAGGCATGTGGCTTCCAGTTCTCTGAGAGCAGGGAGGGGAGAAAAAAGGAGAGAGAGAGATATTAAAAAAAAAAAAAAAAAAAAAAAAAAAAAAAAGTCTTCTTGTTTTGGCTGAAAGTTTCTTAAAACTGTGTGAGTGCCTCTGGCACTAGACACTAAATTGACATCTTTAGATTTCATTTGTCTGCATTTCTATTGAATACTTTTTAATAGGATTTTTACCAGTATGTTTATTGTTGCCTAGGAACTTAGTGACTAATGAGCAGTTTAAAACCTACAGTGATTATTAAGCTTTCCTCCAGCTGTCTTTATGGTAAACTTTGCTCCTGTTGGCATCGTGCAAACAAGAAGAGGGCAATACTCAGCCTGGAATAGCTTCTTGTTGGTACTAATGCACAATGCTTTGCAATGAGCTGGCTGCAAATTATTTTAAGGAAACAAACTAAAAACTTCAGATTCAAATGAATGCATAAGTATGTGTAGCTTGCAGCTTCACACATGCTAAGAGTATGGATGTGCTGAAATGCATTACTGGACTGAGATATTACTTCCTTACAGTCAAATTTGAGATTCTTAAATCAGCTAAAGTCATGTTTGATATCAAACATAGATGTCTTGTGCACAACGCTACCATACTTCATTAAAATGTCACCTATAAACAAAAAGTGGCCTAGCTCTCAGTTATCTACCCTTTATAGCTATTTTTCAGTTGTCCTGAGTGCACATTTTGCCACAACCAGCCTTGAAAAATCCAGAAAGTTATTATTTTTTTTTAAGCTAATACTGAATTTTTCAAAGCCAGCTTTCCCCATCTTTGTACACCTTTTAGTCATGTTTAACACTCGTGATCATGTAAGTCTGAATGAAAACTTTTTGGTTTTGTTCAGATTTTGAGTTTTACACAGAAACTGTTTGCAAAAATGATAGACTCAGCCCTGGAAATTTTAGAGAACTGTCTTGCTGTCCACACTAGGCAAAGAAAATTCACACACAAAGAAAAAAATAGAATACTTTGGTAGCTGAAAATCGCGTTTCTGAATGCATGCCTGGGCAGAGCTATATTATAAATTGCTCCCTCTAGAAACCAGTGGAAAATCTGTAAGACTATAAGAAGAAATTATTTCCTTTCCATGTTTGCTTGATATTTATGGAATTCTAACCCACCTGCTGCTGTTTTAGAACAAGTATATACAGTACATTTGGCCTAATTGTAGGGAAGTTTGTTTTTCTCATTTTTAATTATTGTTGTATAAAAACAGTCTCAAAGACAAATCTGTGCAGCATCAAAATACCCTGCTACAAAGCATGGGCCTGAATCTGTTATGTATTGACTAACATCAGAGACAAATCTTACTAACTTCACACAGGATTGATATTTGCTACTAAGTAAACTACTGTTTACTGATAGAGCACTATTTATCAGTTATGTACTCCTACTTACATAAAACACTTTCACTTCATGTTATTGATTCTTTAGCAAACCTCACAACTGAAGCCCAGAATCTCTAGATATTTTTCTTCAGAAAGCAGAGTTATTTACTTGACATTACTTAAAACAAAAGTATGGTATCTAAGGCTTAGACTTTACATGTCAACACTCAGCTTTCAGTAATATCCCAGTTGATTTACAATTTTGGGACTAAATTAACATAAAACTAATTTTATTTTTCAAACAGATGTACCAGCTTGTGGTTAACAATATTTTCAGGCTTGTGTTTTCTTTTGATTTTGTATTGTGTTTTTGTTGTTCTATCCTAAATTAAGTCACTATCACAGTCAAAATGCCCTCTTTCTTTTCCTTTTTCTTTTTTTTTTTTTTTTTTTTTTTTTTTTTTAATTTAAATTCCAATGCCTAAGGAAAAAATGTGTTTACTGAGAAATAAGACAGAATCCATTTGCATATCTGTCTTCAAACGTCACATGAGATAACAATAACATCTGATAAAAATAATTAATTAAAACATATATATATATATATATATATATAAACAATTTCAAACTTCTATAGGATTCCACAGGAAAAAAAAAAAAAATGAAATAAGGTGATATCACAGTGAACTATGTAAACATCATTATGTGTATAGGTCATTTTATACTCACAGTCAGATGAATAAGAAAATTTGAACAAGGTGCTCAGGAAAAGCAAAAATTTTTCAGGAACTTTTGTATCTTACCTTTTTAGCAATTTATGTATATAAGAAGAGGAAAAGAACTAAGCAAGGTATGTAACCCAGATCTGACACAGTTCCAGTCATTCTGCACTGTAACTTCTTTTACTAAGAATCCAATAGCCACTGGAGTTACTTTTGAAATTTATTTTAACTTTGCTTAAAATCTGGGGTAAATTTAATGTCATTTTTCCTAAGCATTAGGAAGTTCTCATGTGTCATTCTTACCCAAGTAACCAGTTTTGAGTTCTGCTTGTATAAATAGGTAACAGAAATGCTATAGATTTGTTCTCATGTAAAGGAGAGCAGAAGATGGCCTGCTGACTTTAATAAGGCCTTTCAGTTCAGCTTTGATGACAAGCAGAAGGGTGGTAGACTCATGCACTGCAATTGTACTTTTATTCTTTTTTTTTTTTTTAAAAAAAAAAAAATAAATTATTTTTTATTATTAAATAAAATGAGTGGCTTGCTTCCCATGTTCCTACCTGTCAGGTGAGAGGACAAAAAGCTTTAAAGTGTCGGGATAAGAACAGGATATGGAGTTCAGTCATACTATTGTATACTGAATCATTGGAGACCTGTCAAACCAAACAATACCCAGTGACTGTTCAGCAGACCTCTGTTAAACCTGCAAAGGAACACTCTCTTTCACTGTGGCAAAGGATGTAAAATAATAAATGCTGTACTTCCTATCATATGGGAAATCTGGGAAACAATAAGACCTAACATGCAAATGAAAAATATGTTACATGTATCAGGAAAGGAGAAGATGCAATTTGCAAAGCCCTTGACCTGCCCTGTAAGAGCATTAACACTTCTACATTACTGCATGAAAATCCCACATAAAAAAGGTTTATCCAGGACCCAGGAGTTTGAATTTGAGATGAAAAGGGGAAAGAACAGAACCATCCTCTTGAAACATATTGAATTCACGAGGACACTGGCATGCATAGAAACAGCAAAAGAGCTTTGTGGCACTCCAGGGAAAGCACAGCCAACAAATTCACACCACAGCCTACTGCTGGGCAGATGGCATGAGCATCTTGCAGCTGTTTTGTACACAAAATGGATGCCAAAATCTGTGATGGCAGTGTTCCAGAGATGGACAGGAGCTGTTGGCTGTGGACAGCAGTCCTACAGAACCCACTGCTTGTGGTGGCCTTGAGGACATCAAGCTGGAAATGGACATTTCTCTGAGCTTTACATACAACAGAAGAAGTGATGGGAATGAGGAGAAGTGAAATGAATCTTTCAAAGTTTCAGACACTATGAGATGGGAGGACTCCAAAACAGTAGGAGCAGTTCACAGCCTGTAAGCTTATCCCACTTCAGGGAAAAGACACTCTTATTTTTCTTAGTCACTAAAGTTTCATTGAGTGTTATAGGCCAATTTTTGTTGTTATGTATGTACTTACATATAAATATTTTTATATTTATTTGAGTGTGCATATCTCTGTGTTTGGCATATACAGAGAATATATATACATATACTGACAGATATATACAGGCTCCCAATCCTTCCTTTCCCTATTCACACAAAAGCCTTTTACCACAAATTTATTTTTAGTGTTTTTTCTTAAGCTGACATCTAAAAATAAAGTGTACATCCAGTACCATATATGGGTTGCAAGAAAACTCTTCAGGAACCTCTGGCCTACTAATTCATTTCCCTCTAAGAACATTCAAATAGAGATGAACAGAGACTGCAGTAGTAAGATATACAATGAAAGCAAAAAAAAAAAAAAATCTGTATGAAAGTGTTTGAAACAGGCTATCAGCATTGAATTAATATACCAGCTCCTTGTTTTTCAAATACTCTTGTAAAAAGATCACAATTTCTTTAGGGGAATTCATGAGACTTTTCTTGTTACGGATACCTTCAACCGTGTTTCTGTTACATTAATACCTGAGGCACTGTGTCCATTAAGTAAAGTCCTATATGTAATTTTAAGGCAGCTCTAGAGTTCAGACTTTTGCTGTGTAAATGGTTCTGCCACAGCCTTATGGTGTCTCCCTGCCAAGTCTGGACTCTGCATAATGTATACGCATATATGGGTATAAATACATATGTATTCAGGTGTGCATGCACACACTTAAGGAGGAGGAACATTCTCATCCTTGTACTTCCCTGCTCAAGAGGAGTTTTGACATAAGACCAATGGCCAACCATTATTTCCAAAACATTGATGTGTACTGGTTTGAGCTGGTATAGAGATAATTTTCTTCCTAGTAGCTGGTATGGTGCTGCGTTTTGAATTTAGGATGAGAATAACTCTGAAAACATACCAATGTTTAATTTGTTGTAGAGCAGTGCTCACACAGACCCAAGGTCTTTTTCAGCTCTTCATGCTGCCCCACCAGTGAGGAGGCTGGGGGTGCACCCGAAACTGGGAGGGGACAAAGCAAGGACAGATGGACCACATGGACCAGAGGGATGTCCCATACAGTGTGGCATTATGCTGAAACATAAAAATGGGGGAAGTTGGCTGGAGGAGCTGCTGTCGCTCAGGGAGTAGCTGGGCATCAGTTGGTGGGTGGTGGGAAACTGCTTTGTTCATTTTTTTTTTTGGTGTGTGTGTGTATTATTTTTTTATTTTTGTGGTTATAGCTTATTTATTTATTTTGTTCCCTCCCCTGCTCCTCCCCCCCACCTTTTCTTTCTTAGTAAGCTGTCCTCTTTTCAACCCACAACTTGCTGCGCTTTTCATTTTTCTCTCCCACCCCAGCTGCAGGGGGGAGTGAGTGAACAGCCACTTGTTGTCTAGCTGCCTGCTAGTTAAATCAAAACATGACATATCTTCTGATGACTTCTACAAGTCTTAGATGTTCTTGTATTTTTATGATGGCTGTCCACCGTAGCCATCAAGCAGATTGTAAGCATAAAGTGAAAATCTTGGGAATAGCTGTGACACTGCACATGTGCAAACCATAGTTTTCAGCACATAGTTTTCAACTACCTTTGCCAGTTCACATCCTCTTAAGTTCCCTGTGAACGTACACAGGATATGCCACAGTGCCTGGTTTCCACAGGAACATTTAAGACAGATACTTGTTATTGTGAGGCAACAGGTGTTTTTCCTTTGACAGTGTAATGTCTCAAATTTATCTCTGGCTTTAAAAGTATTTGAAATCTGCAGTTATTTTCCCACCACACTGAGCAATTACTACAATCAAATGAACTGTTTCAAGTCAAATCTGAAAGTAAAAATTTTCATGGTCTTCAACTCATTTCTCACCTGCCAATATTTAGGGGAAAGCTTTAATCTTCTACAAAATATCTCAACATAAAATAAAACTGAACAAAAGCCAAATAAACATTCTGTTTTAATTTCAAAATTAAGCAACTATGCACCTTTTGTCTGCTCTGACATATTTTATGAGCAGAGTGAATGGCGATACTAACACTGCAGCTGTATACATTTGTACATGCTAGTATTAATGTATATCTTATTATGTTTTCTCTGAGTCATGGGTGGAGCATCAGAATAGTGAGAGTGGAAAAGAAGGAGGAGTAGAGGCAACAGGAAACAGCAGTTTATTTTAAGCCTAAACCTTTAAACTGAAGTATTACTGTTATTATTGACTTGTGTCTACTCCATAGCCCTTCTTGCTGTTAGTGGTTGAATTCTCTTGACTCTTGGAATTATCAGGTTCTGCAGCCTAAAATTCCCCACCCAAACAACATATCCCTCCCAGGAAACAACACAAAACTCTTTTCACCACCATGCCCAGAGTCTGGGCAGCCTCAGTGTTGAAGGGGGTCACTGTAACAGCACTGAGAACATAGCCTCTCTCCTTGCTCAGTTTGCTCCACTCTCCAGGGCAGCAAGGTCTTCAGCAGATGGATCTAACAAGTTCATATTACAGAAGAGACTTCTTACAGTAAATGCAGCCTTTGGAGTGAGTAAGGAAAGGCGTATGTTACAAACTTTGCAAAAGAGCAGTCAGACAAAACTCAGGCTGCTGAAAGGATGTTGTGTGGTGAAGGAAGGGTGTAGTAGACAACTTTTTGCAACAATTTTATTTTCTGTCCTGTAGTATACAGTAATTAACACTTCCAAGCAACTGCATCTAAATGCTGCATTTTATTAACATGCAATACTCACTTTTTATTTATTTATTTATTAAGGGAGATTGTGTTTTTTGAAGTGGAAATTACAGTTATGATAAAATATAAGAAGGTTCAGCAGTATAACTGAAGACAACTATAGAGGGATCACAGTGGATGACAATCTGAAAACAAGCCAACAGGCAAAGCTTTTGACTACAAAATGAATAAACAAACAAAGGCTGAACAAATCCAAACACAAAAAAATTCCCCTCCAAATTGTTGCTCAATGGTGAAACTAACGAAACATGAAATTGAATTCTTCTCTTTCTGAACCAGCAGCTGCAGCTACCTCCTTTTGAGTTTCCTCTCCCCCCCTAAATACATGAAATGCCCTCCCTGCTTTTCAGTCCCTTATGCTCCCGTATGCTACCTCTCCCATGTCTATCCACTGAGTGCCACAAAACTGTGGATTTCCATGTATTCTTCTGTCAAATTTGATTGAAATAGGCTAGTATACTGAACATTTGTCAGGGAAAATGGCAGATCTAGAAGGAGTCAGGGCATAGCATAATGTCCTGAAAAAAGAACCAGTAAAAGGAGCTTATCCAGGGATGTTATTCAGAGGAGTAGTATGTATTGGACATGGGAGCTAATTATTCTGACATATTTGTTTCAGACTAAGTACTGAACCCTTTCTTAGATCCCAGTTTTTAAGAGAGATTAATTGCAAAGCACTCAGAAAACAGAGACAATAATAACAGACCAGGGAAACACAATCTCTAGAGCAAAAAGTGAGATGACTGGGTATATTTAATTTGGAAACAGACAGAGGTGGGAGGATAGGTTAAATATTTTTGATGAACAGATCAGTTGCTCTCCATGCCCAGAAAGGAAGAAACTGACTTAATTAAAAACAAAAATCTGGATGAAATATCAGGAAAAACATTGTGCTGGTGGCCATAAAACAACTAGAGAGGCTTTCCCCAGGGGAAAACTCCTCACAGGTAGGTTTTTAACAGTTACATGGACAAGCACAGTCTCTCGTATGGAATTTGTGCTTTATATTTTGGCCACTTTATCTTAAATCCTCTTCTCTGGGGAGATGCTGGGGCACACTGAAGGTCACTGCAGTCACAACAGCATGACTAGGACTTCAAGTCAGTAGTTTGCTAAACCTCTAAACTGTGAATCCAGTGATAAACGTGAGAAAAGTCCAGTCAAGAAAATGTGAATCTTTCTGATGGCTTCAGTTAATTTAGGTTTGGAACCTGAATACATACAAATTGTATAACTACGTATTTTAGCATCTAAAGGAGAAAAGAATTCATGCTCTTCCTTTTATTAAACCAACAAAGTGAAATCAATTCAATCTAAGCAGAAAGGAAATATTTCTAATGTTTTTACCTCCGGTGGCTTCTAGTATAAGGATTAAAGCAATGAAAATTAACTTGTGAGTCCAAGGTCATGGAGTCCTTTCCCACTAAAGATTAATAATAAACACTTTTTTTTGTGTGTGTGTGTGTGTGTGTGTGTGTGTGTGTGGTTATTTCCCTCTTCAACCTCTTTCAAAATACTTTTATTACTTTTTTAAACCTAGTTATGACTATAGAAATACTCCCTTCATTTATGGAGAAATAATTTTATCCAGTCCTGTTCTACTTGGTAATATTATCTCAAACAGTTCTGTGAGCTTAGTTTAGATTTATTTTATTTTTTCCCTGCTAGGACAGAGTAAAGTTTCAGTTCTGCAAATCTGAATGCCTTTGGACAGTGGTCAGTCACCTAAGAGCTTACTAATTTCAGTGGGACATTTGCATGACTAAAAATCCCAAGAGAATCATTTTCCTGAGAGAATCATTTTCAAAGACCGGGACTTAGAACCACATTCTGAATATAGGAATTCAAAGGCAGATTCTTGCTTGTTTGTTGTACCACAAAAGGGATTTTACTATAAAGCGCTTACTAAGATTCTTAAAATGTGGAACTTGGACTACAACTGACATTATTTTAAAATTTGAATTGTGCTAACAGTCACGTATAATGAGTTTATAAAAACTATTTCACTCATGTTCGTTCATTCATTCATTCATATTAATACATAAACACAAGCTTGAAATTAGTTTACTTTAGGGTTTGGAAAATAGAAAATGTCAAAATAATGCTCCCTGTTACATACACTTTGTGTCCAATAACACTTCATTTCCTTGTCCTCACAATGCTACATCTATTGGTAAATACCCTTCAACTATAGTCCTATCAACCAAGCTACCAAATGAGCCATCATTCCAAAATTTGACAGAGGAGGAACTAAAGTTCCTGGATATTTGGGAGGAAGACTTACCCACTTGCTCAGTCAGCAAAGGAGTAGATAGGCTATCTCACATCTTTGCACTCAGCAGAATTTTTATTTAACTTGACAAGGTGGATCAAAGGATTGACCAGCTTGTTTAATATCCCAATTGTCTAGTGAAGTCTGCCTACATTTTTCTGTTAATATTCTGTTTAATTTTCAGGGAGGAAATCTCTCTAAATCCAGTGCTTTAGAAATCGCTGTTAATGGTACATCAGTCACAGTGCTTGGCAGCTTTCAAATTCTGATTGGTCATGTGCAGTAGCTACCCTACTAGGAGGATTTCAGGTCTCAGAGACTCAAAGCCTGTAGCACATGTGTGTCTTTATGCATGTGAGTAGTCCAACGGGAGCAAATACAATAACTTTCACGCAAAATGTGTGGCTGGATCTGAGACCAAGTATAAGAAAGAAAAGAGAGGAAATTCCACAACAATGACTGGAGCACAGACAGAAGGAGGATAGAGGTGCCAAGGCTGCCACCGCTTCCTGAACCACAGCCCTGAGTTGCACCATTAACAATCAGCACATTCAGTCTCAAGTCCATTACACACTGGATCAAGGGCTGGAGAAAACCACCTCCAGGAAGACAGTGATGAATTTGCACCATCACAGAAAACCCTGTCTACCATTGCACTCCAAAAAATAATGCAATGCTTGGATGCTCAAAAGATTTAAAAGTCAACCAATGTATTTCTTTGCTAAAAATTCCAGTGCCAGAAGTTTTATGACTGACTCAAAGCAAAAAGCATTCCAAATGAATCATACAACCAGGCAAGCCCAGGCAGGATACGGTTAAGTATCTATTGGCCATCATAATGGTTATCTCTCTTTAGGAACTTCAGTGTCAACAAAACCCCTGGCAAACACAGACCCACCTCACATGCCAGGCCCAGACCTGCACTCTTTCCCATGGTAAAATTCCCACAGGTTGCAGTGGAAATTTTACCCTGAGGTCTGAGCTGCTCTGCCTTTTGAGTGAAGGTCAGGGCTTAGTCTTCTGAAGAGAACAAATAGCTAAACACATCTCCATATTGCTCTGCCTTCCATCCAAGCTGGAGAGCCTCCTGATGGAGTATCTGTGGAAGAGTAGGCAAAGGAATAGGAAAAATGTGATCCCTTCTCCACCAAAAGCTGTTTATGCATAAGGTTTTCAACTTTCCTGCCTCACCACACCGCTAGACACATGGTCAATTCACTCAGCAGAAAATATCTCCATGTATGTTTTAACATATTATGACCTCAAAAATATTATGTGCTCAAAATTTATCTTCTGCCATGCTAAGTAGGTGATTTACCAAAATGCATAAGGAAAAGCTCCTTGTTCAGCTCCTGGAGCTGGAGGTGACAGTTCTGCTGCCAGTATGATGGGGAAGAGCTCTTTGATCTACAATAAACCAGGACTGGCAGAAGGCTTGGGCCAATGCTCGTAGGGCCAAGCATCAGAAATTCACACTCGTGGTAACATATCCGATGCCAACCTCTCTACAGTCATTAGCTAAAGCTCTATCCACTTCTCCAGCCTGTCAGGCTCTTCCACTTACCTCAGCCAGAGGCTCCCCTAAAATGGAAGTCAGCTGATAGTGAAGTAGTTTCAGGAGCGAGCACTGGTAGAAAAACAACTGATAACTGTGGTGTGGAAAACATCTAGATTTAGCTGAAGCAGGACTGAACAGGATGAACTGAATCTGTTTGCGTGTTTTCCCACAGCTCCCACCTCTATTTCTAATATCAGATCCAATCCAGAAAGCTGGGTAGCCCCAACCTGCAGGATAGCTATACTTCTTTAATATATGCTTGTTATACTACTATAATATATAACTTAGTCAAAAATGAGATATTTCTCTTTCAGCTGTGTTTAATTGCTCACCTGGAGGCATTTGTCCTCACTGAAAATGGGTGTATATGGTAGGACAATGCTTGAACTTTTTCTATAAATTGTGTCTTATGATTTATAAGACTTACCCATTAAAACTTCAGAGCTTTTCAGGCAGAAAATAAAAGCAAATTTTTGCTTAAAAGTAATCATTAAAAGCCTTGCAGCTTTTCCCAAAGAGGAGGCATTTCTCTGTTATTTCATTGGCCAACTTATCCTTCATTTATTGTCAAATGAAAACACTGTTCTGTACTCCTCCTAAAAATTACCACACGGTTGTTTT
This sequence comes from Nettapus auritus, assembly GCA_011076525.1. Classification (NCBI taxonomy): domain Eukaryota; kingdom Metazoa; phylum Chordata; class Aves; order Anseriformes; family Anatidae; genus Nettapus; species Nettapus auritus. Next base: position 66,903,701 of record CM021797.1, on the reverse strand, counting down.
GGTGCCCAAAACCTCCCATTTCCTCTCCCCCGGGCGCGGGCGGCCGCGCCCCGGCTCGCCCAAACAGCTGCAGCAGATAGAGGTAATAACAGTAAAATGCTACCTTATTTCTATGAAATTAAGTGCAAAATAGGATTGTTTTCTGTGGATCACTTTGGGACATTCATAGCAGAATCCACTGTCCCAAAGCAACAGAAGGAACTCTGACTGCTAATGAAAACAGTTCAATGAAGTCAGTGCATAACCTCAATTTTGACATTTGTGAGCAATTAATTTCAGTCTTAAAAGAAAAATAAAATCTTGTTAGAAAAAATTAATTAAAGGAAAAAGAAAAGTCAATAACTAGAACAAATGGTCTTCCGTAGCATGGAAATAGAGTTTTAGGATGGAATAGCCACTGCACAACAAACACAAACAAAGCTAAGCCCAGCTACAGTGGATCATCAGACTAACAGAAGATCTCTGTTGCTATGATCAAATAATGCTGGTGTTTCATCTTTGGGTTCAGAAATTAGCCAATGTGCTGCTTTTGTAGAGTTGCATCAGTTTGGAAGAAAACTGATAGTATGAATCACTTTCAGTTTTCTAGATATTTATTTAACAAAACTATGTATATATACTAAGTTGTTTTTCCTGGCTTCTAAAATAAATGATCAATTATAGTAAATTTCAGTCAGCAATGTGCTGAGAGAGCTTGGTGTTTGAGAGGAGCATCCTCATAACTGCATCTTCTGCTGTTGAGTTTGACAAACAACTCCCCCATACTGTGTGTTCACTAGTACCAGTTAAATCTCTAAATCTACCTAATATAGCCCTGCTCCACCTCTCCAGCTACCACGACTCATGGCATTTAATTGCGCCTTCCAATCATCCTGCCAAACATAGCTATTGGCCCCAACCAAGTCTCCAGCTGTCTCTGGTTCACTCTTTGGATGTCTGGCAGGCATCATGCTCTCCAGAGTAACGACTCCATCCCTACAACTGCCTTTTCTTCCACCAAACCTGGCAAAACATCACTAGGTCTAACACTAGAAGTGTAGACATTCAAAACAGGTTCAGGCAGCTACATTTTATAGACAGAGATGAAAAGAAAAACAATCAGAGGTATGATATAATTACAGGGTAATAAAACTATAAACATCATTAATACATTAATTTAATATTTGGCTTTCTCATCCGGGTGCACCAGTCCACAGATGTCCAATAGTTTCTATTTTAGGATGAGTAAAAGTAATGTTTTTTGATTGATGCTCATTGGTAAATACTTATTTTTTTCATCCTTGACACAGAATAAAAGGTGTTAGAAATATTGCCAGAGTAAGCTTATCTACCCAGAGAGTAAGTGAAAAGTATCAGAGAAAAACTTCCACTGTATTATAAAGATTTTATTTGTCTGGGTGCAAAAGAAGGTAAAAACAAAAAAAGAAACAAAACCCTCTACTGGAGCAAAAATGTTATTATAAAAGTAGGGAGGGCAAAATGTTACTGCCACCTTAGGAAATGCTCTCAACATCCAACTTTCTGACTCCCTCCTGAACATTAATGTGGAAATCCTGAGCCCCTTAGAAAACATCTGCCTTGGACCAGGCCCACATGAGATAAAACCTTCCTGTGCTGGCAGATTCACAGCCAGCAGAGGGAAGGTCATTTGAGCCTTCATTCCCAGGGAGGCACAAAACATGGTCGCAGCACAGCTGGCGGGCAGTGACTCACTTTCCTCCATCCTGACAAGGTGATGGTGGCATGAAGGGACAACATGTTGCAGAAGACCTGCAGCTCGTGGTAGGATTGGGTGGTGAGGGAGAAAGGTGAAGGGAGAGAAGTGGGTGGGATGCAGAGTTTGTGCCAGGGAAAGACTGGGGATGAGGAACAGGGAGATTGCAGGGCGCAAGGCTGAGTGCAAAATTTGGAGCGGCATTGGGTGATCATTCACCTAATTCAGAGCTGGATCAAACCTTACTGCCATTGCAAGCATTGCAGTGGATGGCTGGCTGCTGGTTTGAATAAAGTAAGCAATCACGTTCCTCTGAGAATACCAGTCATTTTTATGTCCAAAATGAGCCTGTGAAACTCATTTTGATTTGCTTTATTTAGGCTACCTCTCCAAAGAATAAGACTCCTTGGGAACTGGACACTCTGTTGTTCTTTATTATTATTATTATTTATTTGTTTCTGTTTTTGTTTTTGTATTTGAAAAAGGACAAGAAGAAATATTTTGTGTGAAAGAAGAAACACCAGTAGCCATAAAATGGCTGATCTTGAGTGTCAAAGAGGGAGTTTATGTGTCTCTTTCTTGTTACAACAAATGCAAAGCTGCCACAAAGCACTCCACCCCTTATTTAAAGTGAGAGTTTTTGAATAAGAAAATCACCAGACCATAAGCTATTTATGCCGCCTACAGAACACTGAGATGTTCCAAGCGTGCTTCATATCACTTATCAACAACAACATGCCTGCAGTTAACTCATGGTTCTGCTGATGTCTGAAAAATCTGTTGTAGATTTTAGGGAAGAAAACAAAAAACAACAACAACAAAAAAAGAAAAATATAAATAAAACCAAACTAAAATAAAACAAAAAAGCCAAATACCCTCCTCTGCAAAATGATGTTAAAAACAATGTACATACATTCATAGTAATATAGAGGATTCTACATATGATGATTACAAATAATTCTGAATTCCTGCTGGTATGGTAGAAACCTCTGAATGACATAAAGTAAGACTAAAAACTCAGTTAAAATGCGAGCATGTTTTAGGATCACCCTGTTAGAGCTTCTATTTCCTTTCATCTAGGTGGGATGGAACAAATATTCCCTGCTGTGGGGCTGGTTTTGTCCTCCAGAGTCTGAAAGTTGCTTTTCTATATTGATTTCTGATGTTTTACAAGTTGAGAACAAAGCACTATATTTTTCATATGATCAAATGCCCCTTTGCAGATTATCACTTTAAAAACTCATTTTTTAAGAAAAGGTCTGGCTGGAGAACATATCTCAAATCCTTTCAATGCAAGCAGTGAACTTCTCACAAGTCATTTTACCCCACATCTGCTTTGAAGTGGATGCAGTGCTTGCTTACTTTGCTAACAACACTGCAAGTAACAACATTGCAACATAGGAAGTTAACATTGCTTACTTGCTAACAACAGTATATTGCCAGCTTTGGACAATATTTGGAAAAAAAAAATGAACTGGAAAAAATGAAAGAGATGAAAAATTGCAATTCCTTAGGTAATAACAATAAAATTCTGTGTTTTCAGCTGTGTACTTCTCTGTGTTACTATGAACAGAACAACAATGCCCTATGTTAAAAAAAATTGTTTTCAAAAAATCATTACAGCTACTGTAAAGATCTCAATACTTTCATATCATCCCATTGTAGAAGAGGAAGAGGAATAAGAAGAAGAAGAAGAAGAAGAATTACACTAATTAAAAAAAAAAAATCCTACAGAGAACTAAAATCAACAACACATAATTAATAGAATCTCTCTGTATATATATGTATATTCTTAGATATATAAATTTATATATATATAAAATAAATCACAGCCTTACCTACAGTGAAAATCTTGAAGTCATATAAGAATGAAGTGAGATGAAGCCCTTACTCATAATGAGAATCAGATCATAAAAGGAAAGAAGGTGAAATCTGGAAGCTAGTTCCTACTCGAAAAACCGCGACCATGAGGAAGGCTGAAAGTTTCTCTATGAATCAGCCAAACATCTGATCTCTGAGGATAATTAACTGCCTGAAAATAAATGCATCTGGAATCTTTTTGTTGAATAAGAGGTAGGGAAAAAAAATAGAAGCAACATAAACAAAGAAGCTCAGGAGCTTTTGTAGCTTTTGTTAGATGGCTGATATAAATGATTTCAAAATTCTTAAGAAAAAATTTGTAACAACTGGGCAGAAAACAAAGAAAATAAAATTTTTAGCAGCAGCTAGTAATATTTTGATCTACACAACTAAATTAACAATAAATTCCTGAACTACTGAAATAATAGCAACACATTTTTTTTTAATTATTTTTGTTTGTTTGTTTGTTTTTTTGTAGTGAAAGAGAAAGTAGAAAGTGGTGCAAATTAAATTGTTTATAGGCTTTCTTATCACAGACATAATGACCAGCTGGAGTGCAGGCTTCCTGCAATACACATATAGCATGCATATTTCTTCATAAACTGACAAATAAGAGAAAATACAAATCAAAGCTGAGACACCATTTCTAACTTGCACAAATACAGCAAAAGTAAAGCTTAGACCAATTTTCCTAGGCAAATTTAGTGTTCTTGCTCTCCATGTGCTCTGCAAATACAGTTTAAATGATGATGACAGTGACAGTTAAATGTAAAAGCTGTAGGAAATAGAGTCTGAATGAGGCCTTCAGTTGCTCCTATTGTAATATATGTTTATGTATCATATTCTATCTTCTTTAAAGTATATAAAGTTTGTTTAATTAGCTAAAAAAAAGAGAGAATACTTACAAATGCTTATATATTTTAACACACCTCTATACACATTACAGACAGAGGTTAGAAATACTCACAGAAAGAAATAGTCCTTATATAGCAAGTTATTTAATTACTTCAAACTAAATTCAAGTGTCAGAGCTGCACCATTGCAATGATGTACTTTCCTGTAAAACCAAAAGCCTGCAGAACTGGGCTGTTTTGTTTGCTGAATTCAGTCTACAATGTGGATATTCAAATGCTTCCCTCATAGTGGAAGATTTTTGCATCCTTTAGAAAAATCAGAATCCTGACTGTGAAGTAGCTCTTCTTCTACTTTGGAACATTCAATGCTATCTTAAGATACCAAAAGCATCTGATAGCTACAATTGCCATATTATAATTTTTCTTTTAATTAGTAAGTTCCTTTAAAAAAACATAAATTAAAAAAAAAAAAGAGAAAAAAAGAAAAAAAAAAAAGAAAAAAGAAAAAAGAAAAAGGAAAAAAGAAAAAAGAAAAAAAAAAGAAAAAAAAGAAAAAAGAAAAAAAGAAAAAAGAAAAAAGAAAAAAGAAAAAAAAAGAAAAAAAGAAAAAAAGAAAAAAGAAAAAAGAAAAAGAAAGGAGTACAAAGCTAAACAAAACATGATTACAAGGTTACAAGGTACTACATTGTAAATAGGAATTCATGCTGTTCTATAAAAAGAAAATTAAAATCAGTTCTGACCTGCTGAGAATATGAATGCTGTGTTCTGAGGTTTGCTCCTTCTGTGAATAGATTTTAAGGGAAAGGCATTGCCAAACACCGAGCAGCTACATGTCTTTATCATGGAAACATATTACGGCATACAGAAAGCACACAGATTCAGAGCTTAAACTACATTGTCATATTTTCCAAACAACATTAAAACAGAAAATCTGACAAGAAATAATGCAAGAATTTTAGAGCTACGGTGCTACTCAGAGGGTAAGAGTACACTTAAAGAAAATCAGACTCTTCCAGTAGGATACAATGAACATGTCCAAGTGGTAACAAAACACTTTTTCCTCATCTTCTCCAACGTTGCATCTCCTCTTTCTTCTCAAAACTAACACTAGTTTCAGCCCCAGTGAGTGCATTGATAGACTCGAAGCTTTACTCATGTGCACAAAGAATTTCCTTGGGCTGAAACTGAACTTCTTCCCATCCACAGGACATCTGTAGAAGTACCATGTTTTGGTACTGCACCCCTGAGGACAGGGAGGCCCTCGCAAGTACACTGAGTGCTGAGTAGTTATGGGATGCAACCATGAGTTCCTTCAATGCAGGGTGCCTGTACCACTGTGGGGACAGATATCCACTGGGACTGGGCGGGTTAAGCTTCATGGCATAATACCTTCACAGCAGAATGAAAGAAAGACAGGGTGACACAGAGCTCTGCAGTGTGAAAAGTGTTTTCAGCAGAAACAGGATGAAAGCTAGACTGTAGTGAACCAAAAATGTGTTGAAATTCAACCCCAGAAAGAAAAATTCAAAGGAAACTGTATTTGCAGCCAGGCTAAAATCAATTTCTTTGGCAAATGTCCCTTATGTAGAATATCCAGAGATGAGTTCCCACTCTTGGAGAACACCAGACTCGTGTCTCACGTAGCTGCATGACCTGGGAAGGTCTTTTGGGGGTTTTGCTTCTGAGGAGACCCAGGAAGTCACAGCTCCTTCCCTGGCTTGCTGGTGGCGAGTGCCACTAACTGAGTGTGGTCCTGCCCTTGAGGCACAATCCAGTCCACTCTTCATTCACACACAAAAAAAGTGATTTCCTTTTAGATTTTACTTAGATATTTACATCTTAGATCAAGTAGATACTTGTTCTCTCCTAAAAAAATACTTCCTTCAGTCTACAGTTAAGACCATTGATTTCTCAGAAGTTTTGATTGCTAACCTATTAGCAAGATTACAGCCTTCCAGCCCTACGCAGCTGAATGTTTAGAAGTGAAATATGGCCTTTCCATTCAACATCTCTGATGGCAGCTCTTCAGTCTGAACATGCAGAGACCCAGACTCATCCAGATGCAAATGAACTCTGTAAAAAGTCATCTAGGCACATTGGCTTCTTGGAGTGAGCCACCTATTGGAGGGGGCAATCCTTACGGGATGGGATTGGGCATTAAGGCTTCCCTGCTACTGAGGAAGTAGCAGGGAAGGTAGTCCATCAGAGCAGGGCTGCCAACCATCAGCCCTTTCAATTGAAACTTACAGAGCAGAAGCGCTGATTATTGCTAACACCTTTCTGTATTCCAGACCTCAGCAGCAGACACTTGATAAGAGGACCTCTTGTTCTTCTCCGCATATCCCATGCAACTCACCCATCCCCCAGGCACGACCCCATAAGTGTCACTGCCAACATGGGGCTCTGCTGCCTGTTGAAGCTCCAACATCAGAGAGGTTTGCTCCGTCCGCACCCGACATCAGCTACAGCTAGACCATGCACTAACTTGCCACTTTTTTACTTACTGTCCCCCTAATTTACATACTATTACATCTGTTTGCTTATACAGATGCAAGTATTGCTGATGGCAGGGAGTCTGGATATAGATCAACATTTCATTTAATTCATTAATTTTCTATCTTACAGTCCCTTCTATCTTACAGCCCCTTCAGTCCTTAGTACCATGAAGATTTTCTTTTCCTTTTTTTTTTTTTTTTTTTTTTTCCTTGAGAAGACAGAAGTGCTGTCAGTCCAGTGGCAGGGAACAACAGACATCTGTTCCATTTTGCTGGACACTTCTTTTAATCTCCCCTAAAATTACACACTCTTTGCTGCCTTATATTTCCTACGATTTTTTTTTCCATAACTGCCGGCCACTACTAAATGATGGCAAGCAGCCAAGTTTGAACATGCTTTGTATTTTCATTCCTCTCATCTGATTAGCAGACATTTTGGGAAGAAAGTGAAAAGGAAATATTGCACATTTTGGAATTTTCAGAGGAGTATTTATTGTATATAATGACTTTAGGATTTCTGACATACTGAAGAGAAAATTATGTCCTTAGGTCCAGGGGCACTTTAAGTGTTGCATCTCTGATAATCTGTTGTTTAAAAAGAAATATCAATCAAATATGTATCGATCCACAGCTATCAATGGTTCATCCCAAAGAATATTATGGCATGCATTGTCCTGGTTTCAGCTGGGATAGAGTTAATTTTCCTCCTAGTAGCAGGTGTGTTCTTGAGAATATTCAGTTTTCAATGTCACTGAATTAACAGGTGTGGTATGGTATGGTATGGTATGGTATGCTCTGCTCTGCTATGCTATGTTATGCTATGCTATGCTATGTTATGCTATGCTATGCTATGCTATTTTATGCTATGCTATGCTATGCGATGGGATGGGATGGGATGGGTATGGGATCAGAAGCATCCAGGGGAGAGGTGTCATGATACAGTGAAGGTGATGCAGCAGCTAGAAGGCTGTTGACTGCAGGAAAGCGACTCTGAAGTTCCAGAAGATTAAAGGATGGCTTCTCAAAACATACATTGTACACATATTTGTAAGGCAGGTTGAGCATGAAAGGGCCAAGAAGGGAATTTCTCAAGATTCTACTCTTTGCATCAGAGAATGACAATTCACTGAAAACAAATATTAGCCAGGTAAAGGTCAAATTTTAAGGACAGTCTATTCACAATTTCACCCATCTTTCCAAAACATTTGGTTAAAAATTTTGAAAATAAAATATTCTATCTAAATTGAAAGAAACCTATATTTTTAGTTTATAAGTAACATTAAACTGCTTTTTCCTTCTTTCTTTTTCTTTCTTTCTTTCTTTCTTTCTTTCTTTCTTTCTTTCTTTCTTTCTTTCTTTCTTTCTTTCTTTCTTTCTTTCTTTCTTTCTTTTTCTTTCTCTCTCTCCCTCTCTCTCTCTCTCTCTCTTTCGCTTTTTCTCTCTGTCTCTCTCTTTCTTTCTCTTATTTTTCCTCCTTCTCTCCTTCTTTCCTATTCTTTCTTTCTAAGTGGACAAAACTATATGAAGAGTTTCAGTGATATCAGAACATCTCAAGTGATATAAACCATTATTGGTTTTCAATGTTCATTAACAAAATAAATCAATATGTTTAACTTTTGGGAGGAAATTTATCCACGTTTGCCAGCTGTTCTGGTGCGCTGGTTAGCAAATGTTATGAGGGGAGGTATGTTTGTCTGTCAAAGGACAAAGACAAAGATATAATTTTTTTATCATTGCAAGTGATACTTCCCACTTCACAGCCAGCACTCCTTTAGATGCCTGCCCAGCAAAATAAATTAATAAAAATTATATAAAAATTTAAAATAGATTAAGTGGAACTTGAAATGTCCCAGTGCAGGCAGAGAGTGCTCAGTAAATAAAGACGTGAAGTGCAATTTTTCTCAAGGGGATGTGGTGGGGGAAAAAAGCCTAACTTTAAGAAGCATTATCTGAATCATCATGCAATTAAAGCCTGTGGGTTGAGCTTGGGTCTGTTCCACCTGCTTTGCTCCAGTTCCAGTGGTGTTATACAGTTCAACACCTAACTCAGCTGCCCATCAAATGATGCCTTTGGCGTAAGGAAATCCCCAGGAGTCAATCTTTAAATATTCCCTCCCAGCCTTTTGTGTTGGGACAGGGCCAGAGAAAGTTCCCTCTCTGAGACATCCACAGTAATACAAGGCTTCTGGGGTGGCCCCCTGAGGAAACAGGCAGTGGGTATTGAATTCACTAGCCCATGGCTACTTTAATTTGTGCTGGTGGCTGTTATCAGGTAGCTCCAAATACAGCACATACACATTCTGAACTGGAGACCAACCACAGGAAGAAAGAAAACTGCAGTTTCTGCCAGCAGGTAAAGTAAGTTCACTGTTCATGACTCCAAAATTAATAGAGTGATTCTTCTGAAACAAGTCTCTTCCTTAGATTGAGGGAGATATACAAAAGGAACTGAGTTTCGACTGAACCTAGTTAACTTACGCTGAGTTATGCAAGAGAAAGGATCTGGGGAGGGATGTGGAAGACTAAAGGAGATAGAAGACAAAAAGGACAGACTTAATTTGACAGAATCTTTATTAAAATCATCAGAATTGGCCTTTACATGTCCAAATGAAATACGCTGGGGGAAGTTCAGTATTGATTAAAAAAGGCTCAGATGAGTCTTATTTCCGTAAAAAGTTTGCAACAGCATGAGTCAGCTACAAAAGCAGACTGTCTCCCAGCAAAGTAAGCAAGGAGAGAAGAGTGGCTCTATTCAGCTGCCTTGAAGACCTTCTTGACAATCCAGATTAACATCCTATGTTCAAAAAACATTTCAGAAGCAGCACTATGGCATTCAGTATTGTGAAGTTATCCCCCCCCACCCTCCCAAAAAAAAAAAAAAAAAAAGTGTTAATAGGACAGCATAAAAAGGCTACCGGTAAACAAGAACACTCTCTTAAACCCTGATGTTGCTTATAGAAAGACCTTCCCTTGCCCTCCCCCCACACCCCCAGCAGGCACGCAGAGCAAAATGGAGAGTAAAAATTCCAAAAGCCATGAGCCCCACTGACAGCAGCGACAGAAATATGCTTCTTGGGAATTAAATGAAGGAGATTGCTCCTAGTATTAAAAATTTTATCCAAAAAAATAATTGAAAAAGACACCCAAGAGAAAAGAGAGAAAGAGAGAATTAAGAGAGAGATGTTCTTCGCTGAAAGCTGTATTCCAGGTTGTGAAAGAGCAGCTTTTGCTGGTAGTGTAATACAAGGCAGCCTGTAACTTCATGATCATGGCCATATTCAGTACCTTTGCCCATTTCTCACCAGATATCTTGGTTAATTAATAATTCTTGATTCTAAAATGTTAGGTGTCACATGAACTCTTTGACATATATTGGAAATTATTCTGAAACTACATGCTTTTGTCTACTGCTCACTTTACTCTGTCAGTGGCATGAATATCTGCACCGGTTAGGTTAGAAAAGGGAATATTAAAAATCTTAATATATTGGAAGGATAAATGTGTGTGCATGTGTATATATAATATTTTTATATATATATTCATACATGCACAGACACATACCCAAAAATACTTCACTGAAGTGTAGTGAGTTTTGAAGAGAACTTGGCACAACTGAAAGATTCATATAAACGAACCTGAAAACTGGTTGTTAAATAATGCAAACCAGGGCAAAGAATACCATATACTATATTAAATACCTTAAGCTTACTAAGATGCTTGCTTGGACTTGTAGGAGAAATCTGAAAACTGAGATACATAGTCAGTATGAAACAGCACTTAGGAGTATGTGCCTTACCTCCTACTCCTGCATATTTTATCATCTATGTTAATTATGACTTTTAATGATGGGTAATCTTCAAAGAGGCATCAGAAAATCCCTGTGAGGGAGGATGAATACAAAGAATAGACAGGCTACAGTCATGTATCAAGGCGTGGGGTGAGGAAACAACCTGCAAACTGTGGGACAAATGCAGAATGACATGAGGGGGCTAAGGAAGGCAGTGAGTCAGAGACAAGGCAGATTTTCTCCTAGGGGGAAGGGAGGGGAAGATCAAGGATTCCGGTGTGGGGAGGCAACCTGGAAGGAAGAGTTTGTCTGGGATGGAGAAGGAGAAATATTTAGAAGATCTGTGGGTGGCAGAGCAGGAACGTAAAGTTGTTGCTGAAAGGATGGAAAATTCAGATTTGTTAGCTTAGAAGTACAAGCTATTCTCTGGAGGCTTGCATTTCTCACTGTTGACTATAAGAAGTGTCTTAGACAACTCCTAATTCGAAGCTTCAGTTAGGGGCCCAAAAGCAACCCAAAGGAACGTAGATTTTCCAGCAAATCAATATGTAAAATATATTCAGGAAACAGGATAAATCCTCTAGTAATTCAATATGATGATTTATTCTAAGCCTGCCCACTGCTGTCTGAAAAAACAAGGAGGAGTAAAATGGCATCACAAGTCATTACAAAAAGACAAAACCTTGATGTTTTATAACCCTATATTTTCCATTAGTAGTATAAGCACTTCCCTCTCCTAGTTTCCAAAAAATAGATGAGAATGAACTGGAAGAATAATTACAGTCTCATAAACAAAAGAAAATACATTTACATTACAAATATATTTACACCTATCTAAAAAGCAGAAAAACATTGGTCCCTCATTAAAGGACAACAGAGTTTTTGTCCTTTAATTTCTCTCTATATATAATTTAAAATATATAATCTGTTTATCTAATTTAAAAATTTATATTTATAAAATCTATATAAATAGTCATATATGTAATAAATAGTATATATCATTACATTATATCATTATATTATATATACTAGATTATATCCATAACATACGATTTTTAAAAATATATTATATATGCATGTATAGGTATATACCTACCTATATACGTACATTATATATATGCATACATAGTATATATTATATGTATATATAATCCAACTCTCTATATAATTTAATTTAAAGTCCTTCAACAACTGGACATATGTTGAAGAGACTGCAAAGTAACCTCATTGTCTGAACATGTATCAGTCTTCCAAAACCATCACTGTGTGCAATGACTGTTAGTACTACAGCCCCACTGAATTATCCAGTGAAGTTGCACTGCAACAGAAAGAGAACAGAGAAAGAGATCAGAGCCCCTTTTCTTTACTCTGAGAAATGTTGCTTATAGCCTGAGCCTGTGGGAGTTCTTGATTTGTATCACCTCCTGTTCCTCTTGCTAAATCTATGAATACTAAGATGGATATATGTGGACTAGAAACACTAGATGAATTCCCTTCTCACACCTTGGAATGAAGACCTGAGATAACCCCGTCTTGCTTTAAGAAACCTAGCTCAGAGCTAGATTCTACTGATTATTTGTGTTTGGGTCATTTGTTAAAATGATGTGTATTACTGTTTTAACTAACAAATTGAAGCATTATTAGGTGAATCATTTGATGATTAATAACATAAAAAAGTTCACTTGATGTCTAATCCTTCCTGACTTTCAATGTTCCTGTCATTTTTCATCAATATCAGAAAACCTTCTGTCATGTGGAAATGTTGTCCTTCTACATCCAGGAAACTGGGGGGTTCAGAGTGGCAAAATCCATCAGTGTTCTGTTTCACCTTATTTAGTGGAATCACAAACCCATGTTGCAAGTTCCTGAGCAAAGCGGTCCTGGGGGTTTTCCATAGAACCATAGGATGGCTTGAGGTTGGAAGGGACCTTAAAGACTATCCAATTCCACCCATCCTACAGGCAGGGACACCTCCCACTAGATCTGGTTGCTCAAAGCCCCATCCAACATGGCCTTGAACACCTCCAGGGGTGGGGCATGCACAGCTTCTCTGGGCAACCTGGTTCAGTGTCTCACCACCCTCACAGTAAATAATTTCCTCCTAATATTTAATTTAAATCTAACCTTTTTTAGTTTAAAGCTGTTACCCCTTGTCTCACCACTACACTCCCTGATAAAGAACCACTCCTGAGCTTTCCTGTAGGCCCTCTTTATGTACTGGAAAGCCTAAGGGAAGTCTGCCCAGAGCCTTCTCTTCTCCAGGTTGAACATTCCCAGCTCTCAGCCTGTCTTCATGGGAGAGGTGTTCCAGCCCTCTGACCATCTTTGTGGCCCTTCTCTGGACTTGCTATAATAGGTCCATATCCATCCATGGGAAGGACAACACATCCATGACACTTCCCCAAGAAGAATGCTGGACAGCTGTCATGCCTCTGCTTTGAGCTGGCTCAAATCTTCAGCTGTTTCCTGAGGTTTCTGAAATTAATTACTGGTGTTTTGGAGGAGTTAGGACAACAGCTGAAATCAGATCTTCTTAATATATACATTACTAAGTGCAGAAGATAGTATAGTTGTGCAACAGTCTGGATTATTGTATGAATGGAATGCATTTAGAAGTAAGTAAATATACATCTTGCAAAAATACATCTTTGCTAAAAGGAACAATCTTCACTTCACCTCCTGAAGAACAAACACATGGAAAAAGAAATTGTTTGTTAACAGTTCCTGAAGCTTCTTCATGCTCTCATTTAGCTCAGGGAAATGTACTGATCCTGCTAGGACTAAAATGAGAAGTCTAACAGAGGATTAGGGAATTGAAGACAAACATATATATCCATGTTTTTTCTTGGACAGATTAGGTAGGATTTGGGAACATGGATCTCGAATACAATAAGGAATGCTACTAGTGCATTTACTTGGCATGAACATGTAGCAAAATGTTGCTGAAAATCTTTCTGTCGGGTCACTAAAAACGATTTTATATAAAAGATTGATTCTTCTGAAGAAAGAAGATTTGGTATGAGACACTGGGAAAGTGAACATTTCAGCCCTTTTATATTTAAGAAATCTCTTATCTGCACATTCAGTTCTTGGCTGTTGTTTTTTCTTGGCACAAATATTCAAGAAAAGCAAACTCCAGTACTGGAATATTAACTATGAGTAAAATATAGGCCTCAGCAGGGTCCAGCATATCATTTGTGCAATGTTTGTACTTCCATATGAGCCTTCACTAAGAGGGGTAACATATTAAGTAGGTGTGCTCTGCACAAGGGCAAACTTCAAAGAAAATGCTGAATTCTGTCATCCATATGAGTACTGTTACCTCAAGGTTCAACCCTCTCCATCCCTTGGCAATTTGCACAATAGCAGTTTACCAGGTAAGTCTTTGAGTCAGCAAGGAGAAATAACATCAAAGAAAGACAGTTGCAAGCTACTTGTATGGTCTATATTTTATTAAAGAACAGAAATGTTCTGCAAACCAAATCAACAAATCCTCCATAAGAGGTAATAGTCTACATAGTACAAACAAGTTAAGGAGTTGCACTGAGTGATTTCTATTCTTTAGGTCTAAACATAACATGGGAGTAAATGCATTCAAGAAATGGAATCTAAATTTCCGCTGCATTGCCTGGTGCCTGTGTTTATGGCAAAGGAGTAAGTCATGGAGTGGCTTTATTGTCATCAAGCTATTAACATTATTAGGCAAGGACAAGTACCATTAAACAATAAAATCAAAAGCAAAAACAATCCTACTCGTATTTCTTGAAAACGTGTCAAAAAATTGTTTTTGTTTGTGTTTTCACAAATACAGATTCAAATTTCATATGTAGACCTACATTTAAACAGTGTTGTTTAAATGTAGTTTCAATTTATACATATATATATTTTTAATTTTAAATGTTGTTTAAATGTTGTTTAAACAGTAAACTAATGTAGAACAATAATGTTCTACATTAGTGCCACTGAGATTCACCATATGAGTAAAGTGAAGGGGGTACACCAATCCATGTTTCCTTGTGAAGACCTAATAGTTTTTGCTCTAAAAAAAAAAAAATCTTACGGAGTGGTTCCTGATTTTGGAGAAGTTTTGAGTCCATTGGAACCAGTAGCAGTTTTCTCTTTGACTTCAGTAAGGTCATAGTTTCATACACATGCTCAAAATTTAGAGAAAAAATCTAAAAACATATACTTGCTTTCAGCTTAAGATGCATTTGTACCTTCCATGAACTATGTTCACAGATTCTACTACTTTATCCATTTTATATCTACTTTACATGCAATTCAGTAGAAATTTCTTTTTAAAATCTTTAAAAAAATATTTTGCCTTGTTTTCTTAGGTTTATTTTTGCTTCAAGGCAGCAAAAGAAGTTTGCAATGATCAGTTTCTGTGATTCTTGAACTAGGAAAATTGTTTAAGACTTTGTACAAAACTGACAGGTTATACATACAAATTTCACTGTGCTTAAGACAAGAAAAGATCTGTGATTTAAAACAGAATCTGATTAAAAAGCAAATAGACTCTCAAAATATTTACAATTCAAAGATCACCACACTTGCATTAAAAATGTCAACTCAATAATCTAGAGACTGTAGCTAAAAAATTATGCTGGGTTAGCAATCATTCAGATAGGTCTAAGGGTCCTACATTATACCTGCATATTCAAATATTAGAAAGACATTTCTCAATTCATGTGAAGATATAACATATTATTATATAACCTTTTATATAACATTTTATTACTACTCTAAGTGGAAAAGAGAATGTGTAAGAAGTAAAATAAAATACAGACAGCCATCTATAAAAGAACACTGTTTACTCCAAAAAGTTCATGCCAATGGTGTGGCCCATTTGACAAAATCAGACTAAAGCTATTCCTCATATACAGCCTTATCAACATCAGTAGGCTGAGAACTGAAAGAACTGAAAATAATTCAAAAACTAGGCCCTGATCCAGCAAAGAACTTAAATATGTGCACTACTCTAGGGACAATAGCAGTCCAATTCACCACAACAGAAATATGCATGTTTACAGGCCTGCTTAAGGACTTTGCTGGTCAAATTTCAGTTATACACTGGAAAACTCACACCCACAAATAATAACTATGCCATCTATTGCTTTATACTGTCCTCCTATGCAGATCAGACATCTTTTGGCAAGAAAAAGGTAATGACACAAATAAAAGTGAAGTCAACCCATAGTTAAAAAGTCAGTAGCGACCCTGTTTAAATGCTGAAGTATTGTGACTCAGTGGGGAACAGAATGCTACCAGCATTCTGCTTTTCTGAGCCAAGTATTAATTTTACGCTTGGCCCTGAAAACTCAGCTTTTTTTTGATGTGACCTGTGCTCAACTTGGTCCTGCTGCTGCACTAGCAATGCTGGTGGCGGTAGGACCGTGGTCCTGCATAAGAGATACTTGCCAGTCAGTGCACAGTGCCCTGAAGTCAGTGCACAGTGCCCTCCTCACTTGATCAGGGGGAGCTGGAAAGAATTAATCTAACTTCATCTATAAGAGGGCTAGCTACCAAGAACTTTATATGAATGCCAGAGTGGGTCAAACATAAGCCAGTTATTCAACACTGATGCTTTTTCCACCTAGTGAACTCTCCCAGGACTTGCTCACCCTGCCTCTCTGAGCATGGTCAGATAGGTCACAAATCAAAGAGGAATATGGCGGTGGTGTTTTGCTTTGGAAAAAAAAAAAAAAAAAAAAAAAAAAAAAAAGAATCACTGAGTGAAGCATGTCATATATTTTGATCTCAACAGGGAATTGTGAGGAAAATTTAAAGAAATGCATTTTAGAACACACACACGTGTAGCTCTTGGCACTAAGTGTAATGCTTAAAACCGGGGCAAGCACTTTTGATTTAAATAGGAGTTTGATTTATGCTATTTATTTTCTTTTGGATTTCATCTTTGACAGCAAAATTATATTAGTAACATAAGTTTTCATCAGTTTAATCTTAATGTGTTTTTAGTTTCCACTTGCCAACAACGAACAAGAGTTGTAATATGTTTGCATGTCACTGGTGTAAAAACATATACTAATATTAAAGTTATAAATGAAAACCTAGATAACTATTTCATAGAGGTTCATTTTCTCTCTTTCCTAACAGAGCAACTAAGTTCTGCTAAATATAGCCCGGTGAGGGGTTTTGGTTATGAAAATAATGCCAAAGATACCCAGTAATAAATAAATCATACGTTTGCACGCACAATTGTAACTCAAATGAAGACAGCCTATCAGAAAATAAATAAATAAATAAATAAATAAATAAATAAATAAAAGGCTACGATGCTATGAAACATTTGCATTGTGTCTTTGTATCTTTCAAAGGTTTGAGCTTCACTACATGATTGGTACTGTATATGAAACTAAAATAAACCATAAGGACACCAAACAAACTGCAAGTATAGTGAAGTCTAACTTCAATGCTTTACTGTTTTGATCTTGCAAACTTTATTTTACTAATGGACTTTTGCATTATTTTTTTTTTTAAATTAAGTACTCACACATACACCCATTTCACAGAAATCTATTAAATTGCTCCCAGAAGGGCAACTCAGAATAATCACAAACTTCAGAACTTGCTTGTATGTTACGGTTTACAAAATCATATACGTATAACCACATTCACACAATCATATTTACATGCTGCATTTAGATTCTGCTATATTTTTCTTCAGAATTTTGTAATTAATGCAAGCTGTTACTAAATATTCAAAACTGGCATTTTAGGGAGATGTAGAATTTCTGTTTTGTAGGAACTACAGGATTTAAAAAAAAAAAAAAAAAAAAAAAGAGTAGGCAGTTTTTCTCAACAAGTATCTTGATCTCCTTTATCATGATGGCCAAGTGCCAGGATCTAACAGATCATACACAAGGACAAAGAGAAGTTAATTACTGTGTGTAAACCTAGTTCTTTCTATGAGTCACTTGTTCTCAACAAGGTCTTCATCATGCCAACTGTTAAAACAGTACAGTCATTGCATTTTTGACAATTAATACAAACTCCAGGGTTCTGCTGCCGTCAATAATGACAACACCCATCCAATGTTAAAACTTGAATACTTTTTTTCCAGTTGTCAGGAGATACAGTTATATTACATTTGGTGCCTGATCCTGCAGTCCCTATTCATAGGAGTATTTTATCTGATTAATGATTTTGGCACAGATACCCTTGAGTCAAAACTGTTGCAATATAATTGCTTTCTTCAGGGTGACTTAGAGCAGCGATTCCCAAGCACAGCCTGAACAGCTTTTACCTGCAGCCTGGAAAGGTACTTTTAAGGTCACTAATATCCTAGCAGATAGATTTTGCTGTCTAGCATGATGTCCCTTTCAGAATGTGATCCTCCGTGAATACAGTTTTGAAGTCTGTGCCTTAGGCTTGTCCTTACCTTGTCAAAAACACCTGATTTCTGAAGGTAGATTTCATTTAACCAAGCCACTACCTCCAATACATGTCTTGGAGGAGATATCCCACAGTTTTTGTTGTTGTTGTTCTTGTTTTTGTTTTGAGATTCAAGGATTCAAGACATGGCATCTTTGTGTTGCCAAAAAAATGTTCTGTTTTTGTTTGTTTGTTTGTTTTTCCTTTCATGCCATTTGTACTGATAATATTTAATTGGAAGTTATGAAGACATGAGGGAGGAACAGTGAAAGTAACTACAAATCTCTTGATCCTCACAATCACTTTTTCAGTATAAGATGACGACCCTGCATACCTGTACATATCCCATTGCCTAATTTCTGTGTTGAGTAATTATTCAGTGTTTGAAAGACTGTAATTTACATAATTGCCGTGTTGCCTTTTGTCTCGCACTAATGAAAGACCACAAGGAAGGGAGCAAAGAAAATGAATTTATGAGATCCTATTTATGTCAGATTTTCTGCTACCGTTTTTTGGCAGTCTAGACAGAAGCCTATAAAGAAAGCATCTACAGATGTACCTTCTTTATTTTATATACAAAGTAACTAAATACGAAGAATAAGCAACCATCAAACTAACATATAAATAATTAAGTTTTGTTTGTTTGTTTGTTTTTGTTTTCCAGAGAAGGTCAGGAAGCAATTTATACAGTTACAGTCCCAGAAATTAAAGGGATTTAAAAGTTCATACACAACACTTGAATCAGAACAACAGGAAAACAAACAAATAAAAACCAATAATGGGACTATCTTACAACATAGAAAAGACACTTTACCACCAAGGAATCTCCCTGTGATGCAGGAAAAGCTGTTCATCAAGAATTCATCAAAGACTAAGTTGCCAAGGGTACAGTTCCACATTTTAGAAGGCTATTTTCAACACAGTTCATTTCATTCACTCACTCAGAGCACACTCCCCCACAAATTACTGAGGGCCAGTAATTTTCTTAAAAGCTTGAAACTAGATTTATCCCCAAAATACCATAATGTGAAATCATTTATCCTAATGTTCACTGCCAAAGCAGCCTTTAAGAAAATTTGCTGGACAAAAAACATGTTCCCTTTACTTTCACAGAATTAAATCACATAATGGTTGAGAGTAGACAGGACCTCTGGAGGTCACCTGGTCCAATCCCTTGCTCAAGCATGGGCACCCAGGACCATGTCTAGACAACTTTTGAAGATCCCCAAGCGATGATGCTCCACAGCCTCCCTGGGCAACCTGTGCCAGTGCTCAGGTATCTTCACAGCACAGAAGTGCTTCATGTTGTTCAGAGGGAACCTCTTCTTTTCCAGTTTGTGCCCATTGCCTCCTGTTACTGGGCACCACTGAAAAGAGCCTGGCTCCATCTTCTTTGCATCCTCCCTTCATGTATTGATAGACATTGATGAGATTCCCAGAGCCTCCTCTTCTCCAGGTTGCAGTCCCAGCTCTCTCAGACTTTCCTTATAGCAGACATGCTCTGGTTCCTTCATCATCTTGTTAGCTCACCACTGGACTCTGTCCAGTATCTCCATGTCTCTCCAGTACTGAGAATGAAGATCTTACAATCCTGAATGAGGAAAGAAAAGCAGTCCTTTCATTTTCCAAAGAGTAAGGATGGACACAAAGGGAGATTAAAAGCATTGCACCAGTTTTCAACACAGCCTTTGGTAAAACTAATGCACTAAGAAAAAATACTTGGAAGGTGAATATTGGAAGAAGATCTCAGCAGGTCAGACTCCTCCAACAAACTGTATTTGAACCAGTAGGCCAAATTAAACCAAAAGTGACAGAATAAAAAAGTATATAATTTTCATAATAATAAGCAGCCAAGGACAGGAGAACAAAATATATTTCTGCCCTTCAGGGCTAGATTTTAATGCTTACAAGATCCAGCTTTGCAGTACTCCTCAGGAAAAAAAAAAAAAAAAATGATTTCTGCTTCTCAAAGTGTTTGATTTTTCTGTGGTCACTGTTCATTTCAGTAGGGAATGGCCCCAAATCTTTGTGCTTTAAAAGGACACAATCTACAGTTGAACTTGTCAGATCCAGTTCTTCCCAAATCAAGTGTGGCAATGGTCATGTCAAGCTATGAGGACCACTGTATTTAGTGATGAGCATCTGTCTTGTTGAGGATGTAGTGTATCTCCTTTGCTCTTGAATCCCCATTTCTCATGTGTCCTATCAAAACTAATCCTTCAGGATGAGAACACTAGTGCTGAAACCACAGAGTCCCAAATGGTCTTTTTATAATTAACTTCATGATGTCAAAGTGTATGTGACCCCAATGTAGAATTAGTAGTACAATAACTGTAATAATAAATAAAAACTCTTTCAAAATTGAATAAATAAATAAATAAATAAAACAATAACAAACAAACAACCCACCCCCAACAAATTGTTTATAGGATGAAAACAGAATTCCTGTAATACAATATTCAAGGTGACTGAAAAGTATTAACACTTCTTCAAAAGTTAGACATGCTGTTGACCCATTAAATTCTAGTGAATGGGGAGAGACAGACACGTCCAGAGGCAATTTAGATACCTTACATGAAGTTTCTGTTTTGTATCACCCTCACTGACTACACAAAAACATTCTTCACACAGTTATCCAACAATTAAATCTCCTCTGCTATTCATGGACATATAATCCACTGTCCCAAGTGTAGAAAGAAGAGGTTCACAGTGACATCAAACCAAAATGTAAGCATTTCTTCCATAGAAGGAGAGAGTCCCCAACCACAAGTGTAGTGGATTTATGTGGCAAGGTTTTGGTAGCAGGGGGCCATAGGGGTGGCTTCTGTGAGAAGGATCTAGAAGCTGCCCCATGTTTGGTAAGGGCCCCACTGCTGACCAGAGCTGAGACAGTAAGTGATATTTTGCATCTCTGTGAGAGCATATTTAAGACGGGGAAAAAAAACCAACCAACCAAACAAACAAACAAAAAAAACACTGCGCCACACAGCAGCTGGGAGAGTGAGAGGAGTGAGAAACAGCCTTGCAGGCACCCAGGTCAGTGAAGAAGGAGGGGGAGAGGTGCTCCAGGTGTTGAAGCAGAAGTTCCCTGTGGCCTGTGGTGAGGACCATGGTGAAGCAGGCTGTCCCCCTGCATCCCATGGAGTACCATGGTGGAGCTGGGTTCCACGCTGCAGCCCATGGAGGAGACCACGGTGGAGCAGGTGGACCTGCACCGGTGGAGACTGTGGCCTGTGGAAGACCCCTGCCGGAGCAGATTACGGGCCGGATCTGTAGACCATGGAGAGGAGACCACACAGGAGCAGGTGACCTGGCAGGAGCTGCTGCCCATGGGGGACCCGTGCTGGAGCAGTTTCCTCCTGAGGGATGGACCCCGTACTACAGACCCATATCTGGAGCAGTTTTGAAGAGCTGCTGCCTTTGGGCAGCCCACGCTAGATCAGTTCAGCAAGGACTGCATCCCATGGGAGGGACCCCACAGCACAGGGGATGAGAGTGATCAAGAAGTAGCAGCGGTGAAGAAGCGCTATAGACTGACCACAACCCCCATTCCCCTGTTCCCCTGTGCCGCTAAGGGGGAGGAGGTGAAGAGGGTGAATGGGGTAGGAAGAAGGTGCTTTTGGTTTCTTTCCTTTGTTTCTCACTTGTCTAGCTTGTTGGTAATAGGTAATAAATCCTACTATCTCTCTAAGCTGAGGCTGTTTTGCCCGTCATGATAATTATTGCGCGATCTCCTCTTCCTTATCTCAACCCTTGAGCCCTTTTCATCACATTTTCTCCCCGTTCATCTTTGAGGAGGGGGATTGAGAGAGAGGTTGTGGTGGAGTTCGAGTAAAACCACCAGAACATGTCAGCCCTTCCATGGAAGGCACAACTCTACTTCTGCCCTGGATGCTGAGAGACATCAACATTTGCTGAGAAAATAATTCCCCAACTCAATGTCCTACACATTAATGCAAAGAGTTTTAAGCAATATCTTCAACTTGTCCTTTCAGACCCAGCACTGACACAGCTAGCACACACTTGTGAGACAACACCTCCTTTGCTGTGGACAATACCACCTGAATAATGCTCACCTGCGCCTGCAGCAGGATGTCTGACTAAGGAATGATCAACATCCTTATGAAGTGATGAGCTTCCACTTGAATGCCACAGGTGTTGAAAGCAAAACTTAAGCACAATGACAATGTCAGAGTAACCACCTGTATTAATGTATGTTAACTAGCATGTTTCACAACATTAAATCACCAGATGCCTGGGCACCAGTGAGTAAATGAGGTGTAGATGGGTGGGAAGTTAATTTCAATTCATTACCTCAGGGGGAGAAGATAAATGTTCAGTATTAAAAGTGAAATCCATCACTTTCTGGCTTTGCACTACTTCCTTTGGCAACTCTGTTGTTCCTTTCATAATGGAGTAACTCTGGTTCAGACTAATTCCAACTCACCTTTCCAAAGAAATTCAATGCCTTTCTAGTTGTTGCGTGTCTCAGTTGGTTGCCAGGCCACTCTTTGCAGATCCAGTTTTATTCCCACAATCATCAATAAGAAACAGTGATGAGACTGTTAGAGATGGAGCCACCTGGACTATCCCTCAGTAAAATTGCCAACAGTATTTTGATTATTCATCCAGTGGTATGGTCATCCTTTTGATTGGCTCTGAGGACACTGGTAGGCCATAGACATAATGATCATGACTAAGCAAGTGAAGTCCAATTTCTATGTTATTTCTCTTTCTTTGGATATACCCTTTAAGCCTCTTTTTTTTTTTTTTTTTTTTTTTTTTCCAGAGTGATCAGGTTTTCCTTGACCACTTTCTCACCTATTATGAAGCAGTTAAAACATTGTAATTTTTCTTTAGGTTGCTACACTTGAGGATATATATTTCTCAGGTGACTACAATTTTTCCAGTTTGCAACACCGAGAACAAATCCATCCTTTTACCTTTGCTTTTAAGGTTACATGTAGAGCTTTGTTTTGAAAGGTGTAAATATTTAGTCTTTAAATGATGTCTTGTTTCATTCTGGTATTGCATTGCCCTGTTTCCCTCCTACTGCCTCATGGAGTTCAACAACCTCATCCCAGCCATCTCATTCTAGGCTCTTCCTTCATTCTCTCGTCTTCTGGTGGCAGTGCCCACACCTTTACTGTATTCCCAACTAGGCTTGGAAACACTGGATTCAATGTCACATTCAGAAATCAATGAGTTTTAAACAGATTTTTCAACCTAATTCTCACTGAAGACATTCTTCTTTGCACAAAGATGTTGAATATAATTCTACTGAGGCCAATGCCTGGGGTTTTCTGACTATGCTGGTTTTGGGAAGACAAACCAGACCTTGGATATGCTTTGCTCATGTTACTCCACATTTGGAGTAAGAATAACAGCATGCAATCACATGAGGCACAGCAGTAGATTAAGTCCTCCAAAGAGCTAAAAAGCAGAAAAGTCTTTTCTTAAGTTGCAAGGCCTCTCAGCTTTGAGGAGAGTATATGGACTTCTTTGAGTTACTGCAGCACATAAAAAGTTACTTCTTAATGAAAACTAAATATTAAAAACTGGTTTCTTTCCCTTGCCAAGTTAGGTTATTACCTTTACAAATGACAGCTTTTACTAATTTACTTATGAAAATATTCCATTTATAGCTAGCAAAATGAGAAACTTTATAAGGAAGTTATAAATATAGGAAATGACATAAAACCTTCACAAAGGATGCAAAAGTGCTTTCATAGCCACTGCGGCAAGTAAGATGAAGCTTCTCTCTTTGGGGAAAAAACAACAACAACAACAACAAAAACAACAACAACAACAAAAAAAACAAAACCACCATATGCAACAGTTTCATTTAAGACTGTGGTTCTGAAAAGCAATAAATTTGCCTTTAGTGTTTCTCCTACCACATGAAAAAATACTGTAGCCACATGTGGCAATGTGTTGATCCAGTATAAAGTCACTTTTCTGGTTCATATTAGTTCAGAAAATTCTGAAGCTTTAACTTTATATGAAAGACTGCAACAAAAATCAAGTTTTGTCATTCCAAACAATCCCAATTATATACAGGGTCAAGTATCATAAATCATCTCTCAACTAGCATAAAAGCACAAGACTCACTGTATTGTGTACCAATCCTGCATATAAAATTGTGTGCCCAGGAAGATTTGGATCAACACTAGAATGATAACAGGATTACATCCAAAGACCTTGGAACACTGAGAAAGTCCCATGAGTACTTCCAACGTCATCAAGTTTATTTTTGTTTGATTATGTTTCAACTGGACTTAATGACACATCAACATGAAACACCTCTGCTTCCTCAGACAGTAGGTTCAGAATTTGTCATTCTTAAGACGATTGCATTCACATGTAGCTGTTAAAAAAATACTACAGGGAGGTGTGCCTGGCAAACCCAGGATATGAGTCATTTTAGCTGATATTTGCATTATTTTCTTCCTACGTGGTAATTACCTAAAGAGAAATTAAAAAAAAAAAAAAAAAAAAAAAAAAAAAGTTAAAAGAGAAGGGTGGAAATATATTCCCTTAAGGTTGGGTTTTCCCTTTGTTCATAAATGCTCAGGTTAATCTCCCTCATCAATTAATTAGAAAAATCACAAAAAGGATTAGTGAGAAAGATCACAGTAAATCAATCACCAGTGATAGGACAATTTGCTGACTAAGAATTACGTGTCTCTAAAGACCATGGCTAAAAAGTTCTCCATGTGGACAGCAGAACTCATTCCGCTGCATTTCAAAACTACCTATGACTTGTATTTGTCTGGCCAGCCAAAATGTGAACTTGAAAGAGAATAAATGCAGACGAATGAGTATATCGTATGTTTTTGGAACTATCAGCATTAATAATGTCGCCACCTTGAAAGATGCTCAGATGACAGGCATTGTAAGGTAAGGGCAGCATTTCTGTGCTATATGTATATATATTTTTTTTCAGTTGGAGCACTGAGGGATGCACTGTGCACCTTGCATTGTGCAGCTTTAAAATCTTGATATTGATATATGTGTTTGAATGTGTGCATTACTGTTGTCTTTTTATGATTACGTTTGATGATGGAAAGATTCTGGGCAGTGCTAGTGAACATTCAGATTACACGCATGTTAGGACAAACTGGCTTCAACTTTAGTAAAAATTAATACACATTATGGTATCACCTTCAAATACTAAATTGTATAGTAATTGCATGTATAGTAATTGCAAATCTTAAATTACACTCTTCCAATCCTTTTGTGATTTTTTTTGCCTAAAATGCCACACTACAGGCCAGCTCACATTCACTTTCTTCTTGTGTAATATCCTAGGTTACTGGCCTTGTAAACTCCTTACTTGCTTACAAACTTTCAGTAAGTCAGCTAAAGAGCAGAAATGCAAAACAACAAGTTGAAGTGAAAACTGGTATTATTGGAGCAGACAGCGGATGCTCTTGATACTGAAGGGTGACAGCAACTGTGCCACATGCACACACCTAGAGGCCAGGATACAATCCAAAAAATACAAAAAAAAAAAAAAAAAAATACAAAAAAAAAATACAAAAAAAAAACAACCAAACAAACAAACAAAAAAAACCATTCAGACAGAATAACTTGATCTTACTGTTTCATCCATTGTTTCATAAACATCCCCTTTAGTTTAATACACAGACCAGAACTATTTCCTTTTTAGTTAGGACATTAGCTTTGGTGATATAATGCAATTACATGGCTAGTTTGTAATCCCATTCATAACACAAAACTTTTCAGATTTGTATTTTTTTCTTCAGGAATATTCTCTCTATTTTGATATAATGTGTTCCTGGCTACAGATTAAGACAGGTGCTTTTAAGACACTGTTTGCTGCTGTTTGCCACCCAGGATAAATCCCACTGATCTAAACAGTACAATACAAATGACTCACTTGTGCAAACAAATGTTTGTGTTCTGTGACGTGTAGTTCATTGCTTGCTCACCCCCATCTCCTTTGCCTTCACATCAACAATGGTGACTTTATATACGCACTATCAATATATAAATTACATTTTACAATTTCACTGCTGTGTTGGAAGTTACTTTGGCATTTGCCTTTGGAATAAGACTAATTGTTACATTTTAATTCACTATGATTTTTTTTTTTCCTAAAAAGAATTATACATTTTACATTAAGCATGAAAATGGTTCTAATTCAGCTGGAATATTCGCATGCACGAAGTTAGCATTTGCAAAATTCCTTCCATGGTCAGAGCCTGTATTTCACCTGCTTAATAAAAGGGGAAGGAACATATTGTTTTTAAAGGAAACTTCAAAATAAACTAATATTAAGAGTCCAGGAAAAATTACCTGCAACACCTGATGAATGTAGAACTTTTCACAAAGGCACTGTTTTTTTCTTTGTTTGTTTGTTTGTTTGTTTGTTTTTTCTGCAATGAAAAACAAATGCAATGCAAAAGTTTTCAATCTGGCATTAATTCCTTTTCTGGACAACAAAAAGAAAATTTCAAAAGAATACAAAAAGAAAAACTGTACAGTTCTTCATGTGTTACATTTTAATAAATTCTTATGTTTAAATTTGGAAACTCTTTAGTACATAAAAAGGAAGTAATGTTGCAGTAAATCACCTGTTATGAAAAGTCTAACTTTACAATACACATTAGAAAATCTCCTAATATTCTAAAAAAAGTTAAGATGGCATTTTTTTTTTCTATGAATCAACACAAAATGTCACAAAAAAATGGAAAACAATAAAGTTGCAAAGTGTTTAGAAACTTTAGAAAATCTGCTGTTTTACTTATTTTCTGACCTAGTAACATGTCTTTACTGGATTTAAGTTACACACTGATTTATCCATTTAGGCAATTGTATTTATCAAAATATTCCCAGCAACTTGTGAAAAAAAATATTCTCATTCAACATTTTACAGTAGTGGTATTAGTACTACCACAGACCTATGCTTTACCTTTGAATTTCAGGATGCTATCATATTTCTCTCTTAAGCAAGAGCTCATACAATTGCTCATTCAGTGTTTAAACAATAGCCTTGGAGAATAATACAAAGTTTTCTTTACTTTTTGTCAAAGGTGCACAAAAGTGCCACCTGATCTCTTATGTGCAGATGTACCAGTGAAACAGGCTGAGTCATTATGTCACTGTCATCATGTTCCAGATGGCAATAATCAGGAAACCACTGGAGATGTAAGAAAAGATATATTTGAGTGACTATATGCCTCTACAATCACCTCCAGTGTTAACTTTTCTTATGACAGATACATATATAATCACAGCAAGTCAAGGTCAGCTAGGTGAGGGAAACCTCACTTCTGTTCATGCCTTTGAAAGCACCCTTTAGATGTCTTGCTTGGACATTAATAAATCTAGTATTACTGAATGGGCAGATATTGGAAGTAGGTGGCAGCCTATTGAATTGATTATAATCAATTTCAAGGAAGATGCAGAAATTACAGGTGATATCTGCAATGGAACAACATAATGAGTAGCTGTTTAATGCACACAAAACTGGAAATGAGCAATGTTTGGTAACTACAACATTGAGAGTTTAAAAATAAACAAATGGGCCAATCTAGTCTGCATCTATCAGCAGAAGATTTTTAGGACATTTTTTTTTTTAGCAGTCCAGGTGCTCAACCCTAGGGTAAGCCACTAGTAATTGCTACTCCAGCACGTGTCAATCATTCTGCAGCTGAAGCTGGGAGAACACCCCCCTCTCTCCCCCCATCTGCTAGAGCCCCACCAAGAACGTGGTACTTTCCAGATTTCCTCCAAAGGCAGAATCTTAAATTATTAATAGTAAGAAAAATCTACCTTGAGGTCACCACTGCCTCTCACCTATTTTTCTGCTGCTGCAGGGTGAAAGGAGAAGCATCCATAATATAAAGATTATTGCCTATCTAGCACAGAGGGACTTATCAAAGAGAAATGAAAAAGATACAAAAAAAGATACAAAAAAAAAAAAAAAAAAAAAAAAGGCAGGTGGAGTTGACATCTGCCTTGCAGCAACATGTTAAAACCAGATGGGACTTTCTTCCGAAATACTGAGACAGTGCACTGGTAGAAGCGGAGATAGCAGACTACACCAGGAACCTTGTTTCCTCAGCTGCTCAAGTAAGAAAATGTTCATCAGAGCACTGGCAGGTAATAGGTAGCTTGGTCCAGAGTTTGTTGTTCGGAATGAGAAGAAACAAAGCAGAATCTCATATAAAAGCAGCAACAGCTACATATTTCAAAAGCAAGCAAGTTATCACATTTGCACATCAGGCAATGCAAACGGCAGTTCATTCATTAATTTTAACTCTGTTGTACCAAGCAAGATCAGGTCCAGACTGTGATCAGACTGGAAACATCGGGATAAATCAGTGGAGAGGAGCATCTTAGTGCACATTTGCAGTGAAGAGTCTTCCCGATCATCAGTGTCTTGACTATTGTGTTTTAATAAAGCTGTATCACCTGATGGTCGGTCTCCACAGCTCCAGAGCTGCTCTGACACTATTTGTCAGACTGGTGACATGAGAAGTAATGTTTTTTAGAATACCTGACCACTCAAGTCACTTTCTGGAATATATTTATGTGGTAAAATATTACTTTTGTTTCCTTAGCATTGTGGAACAAAACAACATTTTTGACAGGGTGAATGACAAATATTGGTAAATCATATAGTTTGTCTTCTAAATGTTTCCATTCAGAGGTTCATAAAATAAAGCCATTTCAGATTGCTATTTCTGCACAGAATAGTGCACTTCTGAAGGCACAAACATGCTTTCAACCTCAGACAAGGCTTCCATGTGGTGAATTCTCATGGTTTTATTCCAAGTTGACAAGATTCATTTAGGAGATTGATTATGAGAAAACCACTAGACTTTGTCCTCAAATGAAAAGTAAGTATTTCTTAGAAGAAGCCTCCCTTCAGAAGTGTGGACAGTCCAAATGTCTGGTGTAGGTATTCCAAAAAAAAAAAAAAAAAAAAAATCTGAAATTTTTGGCCAGCTGTGTTTCCCTGCTCAAAATGGTGAGAAACTCCTGACCAATGATTAGTTAATGTGCAAGTATTTCTCCTTGGAAGGACTGTAAAAGCACTCACAGCCTTTTGTTCCCTATGTTTTTTTTGTTGTTGTTGTTTGTTTGTTTGTTTGTTTGTTTTTTCTCTGAAGCTCTAAGTCTCTCATTTGACTACAAAGTTTTCTTGGAGATCCCAGAGTTCATTTATCCGTGACCATACTTAGCTTTCTAAGCAGATAATTTTTTTTGTTCATATCCTACAAGTCCTGAGAAGTGCTCTTTAGAAATATAAAAAGTTGAGGCCATTAAACTCAGTTATGAAACTAACATTACTAATACCAGATTTGACCAACTATGTATTTGAGAGCAAAAGCACAAAACATGACCAAAAGACTTGGGAAAGGTTTTTGTACACAAAACCTCTCAGTTATCATCACAAAGAGCTCTCTAATTGCAATTCCAATTCATATTGCTATTAGGGATTATGCTTAACAGTTAAAGAAAGTTTTCACAACAGTAGTTTACTGTTATTTTATATACTTTTTTTATGTGTTCAGAGGAATGTAAAATAATTTTACAGTAAACAGAAACAAATCACATCTAACTCAAACTAAGGACTAAATAAAAACAACCTGGTGCCAAAAATTTGATCAAATTTATGTGGTTTTCGGAGCAACATAGGTTATATAGACAC
Source organism: Nettapus auritus (assembly GCA_011076525.1). Lineage (NCBI taxonomy): Eukaryota > Metazoa > Chordata > Aves > Anseriformes > Anatidae > Nettapus > Nettapus auritus. The sequence goes on along the minus strand of CM021797.1, from coordinate 66,873,910 downwards.
ACTATCTTTTACTAAAAAATACACTGAATACCTTCATTATTTCTAGTGAAAAAAATGCACCTAGACAGCTTTGAAAAATCACTGTTTGGTGTAATCTGAAAGTCAGTACTGAGGCACTTTGATATGTGCTGCATAAAGGAATTTACTGCTTCATATTACAATAGATAGTAAAAATTTAATGGAACAGCAAAGGCAGCCTTACTATGGATCTGTTACCCTCCATTTCCAATACGGTGTTTGTAGTTTTCTAAAAGACAAAAAAAAAAAAAAGATATGTCTCTGACTAAGTATTACTATTAATCAAAAAGAGAAAACACTTACTGAAATGCAGGGCAAATGCAGCCATAAGTAACAGAAATGAACAAGAGCAGAAACCACTAACATATTGGGATAATGTTGACTTGTTTGTCATCATTGGGTTTGTTAAATAAAAAGATAGAAAATGTGCAAAAAATATACTGTATGTATAGGTGGTTTTATGTAAGTGATTTATTTTAAACTAATTTAGCCTGACATTAAAAACATTAAGCCTCTTCTGTTGGCCCTAAGCCTTCCTTTGTCCTGCTGAAGTCATCAAGGATTGAAGGTGTACAACATCCAGCTAAAATGCTGCTATTATCTTTCAGCATTGGATATAATTTCACAGATTGTTTGATGAAAGCATCTCCCAGGTGTCCATGAAGTGCTATTAATAACTGAAAGAAGGTCATGAGGGTTGTGTTTCTGTGTAGTGTATTTTCATTTCAAGTGCTGTTTAAATTTTATTAATTTCCACAAAGAAACACAAGTGCGAAGTTCATAAAAACAATACTGGAAAACAAGAGAACACCTTTATTAAATTGTGGGTCTGATCCTAATTTTGAAATCCGTGGATTTCAAAACTTGAAAACAAAGTAGCTGCAAATAAAGGCTGCTCTCTCAAAGTGCTCCAAGACAAAATTTTCAGTTGGATAACACACACCCATCTGAATCTACTGCCCCACAACAAGCTGTCTGAGCCAAACCAGGATTTTCAGATAAAGAAACAAATCTAGGGACTAAAACAACAAGAATGAGTTCATTCTTGAGTCATTTGTATTAGTAAGAAAATGCATTACTGTTGCGTCAATGGGAAAAAAAACACATTCTTCAAGTAATCTGAATCCCCTGAAAGTGGTATCTGCAGAGATGAATTCTGTAGTCTTTATGAGAATATTCCATTGACAGTTATACTGAGTCCATGAATAAGTGGCTACACAGAGAAGGTATGCAGGACTTGATCTATTTCTCCAATGTAGAAATCTTTCAGACAAGACTGATAATATCCCTATGAGTATTTCCTATGGTATAGGACACCAACAGTAAGCTTAAATCTCTGATAAGCTTGCCTATAAAGAAAGCAGCACAGAAGCAGAAAACCTCAAACTGAAAGTCCCTCTGATAACGAATTGTCCCATATGCAATGTTTATTCTTATGAAGGGCAAATACACCCACAGATGTGCAGATAAATCTTTTCTGGAAGATTCTAAGCATAAACCTGATATATTAAAACAACCATGTCTAAGCAAGACTTTTGTCATGGCTACCATAACTGAAAGAGTGATAATGTCTTTAAAAAGAATTTAAACAACTTGGAATCATACTCATTATCCTAAAAAGCAACCAAATCTGGCCTATAAAGGCAAAACATGGCAACAAGATAAAGTTAGGGTACTATGCTTTCTGTAATAAGAAAGTGTGTGCTGTGACCCTTTTATAATACAAAACCAAGATAAATATATATATCATTTTATATAATTTATTTAATAAAAAATAAGGTAAAAGAGAGAATTCAGTCTTCCTACTGATTGCCATGTTTTATATAAAATGAGAACCAAATTATTTGTAAGCATGACTGGTGCGTAAACAAGCTGTAAGTATGTATTACACCTCTGGAAGTAAGTATGTATTTACCTCTGGAAAACTTCTTCCCCTGTAAAGGCAAAAGACTTTGTTCATTACCATTAATTATGCTTACTACTTCACCAGAAGAAAATGTCAGTTAACTTATTTATTCGTAACCATCAGAAAGGGCTAACCAGAAAGAGCTAAAAATCCTGAGTGAGGAGACTCCATTCCCCCTGCAGAGAAATGTGAGCACAGAGCCATGTGCACTGCCACCACCAGAAGCCACCCCAGAGGGCTTGGCTGTGTATGTTGTTTTGGAAGCACGAGTAAGAGCTTGCCTACATGGCGAACCTATTGCAAAATAAAATAGGGCACACTCTGCACGTACTGAATTGTTGATTCCCTAACAGTTTGCCACCCAGGCCCTTGTACTCTAGAGCAGGTCTCAGAAAGGATTCTCTCAGCCCACTCTTCAAGTGGGCTTACACCAGTAGACAGCCTCCACTAACACTCTAGAGCCGTCACCAAGAAGAACCAAGCTCCCTTGTATGCAGCACACCTGCTGCTAAATGCAGGAGTCCTGTCCAAGCCCAGGCTGCCCTGTTTCAATCCTTTCTCTTGCTTCTTGGCTTTGCACTTCAAAACTTGTTTGAACTTTGTTATACACACTTACGATTGCATAAGGAGAAAGGCTTGAAGGCTTTTTCTCCCTGGTTTTGAAGGAATTTGTATCTGATCTTTGTCCATCTGCTTGCAGAGCCTTATAAGCTGACAACAGGCAAAGAACAGAAAAGCAATAGCAAGAGAAACTGCTGGAATGCACACAGTGGTTTTTCAGGATCTCTTTGTATGAAAATTGTTAGAGAAAATTGATCAATTTCATTACTCATTCTCCACTTCTGTCACTGACTGTCTTCAGATTGCAGAAAAGACTCAAAAACACAGGAAGAGGACCCAGGGTAGCATTGCTCAGGTCTGCATCACCAAAACTACAAAAATCTCATTTTCTTACTACGTTCTGTATCTTTTTGTAAGTTGCAAGCCTCGCAATACATTAACGTCATAAGATCGTAGAATGGTTTGGGTTGGAAGAGACCTTAGACATCATCTAATTCCACCCCCCCTGCCATGGGCAGGGACACCTCCCACTAGACCAAATTAAAAAATAATCAAAATTCAATCACAGGCATAGGGAATTTCATGCAAATCTTGATCTCATTCAAAAAATGCATTCAGCACCTGCTTATCAAACCAAGCAGTTAAAACAAAACATAATAGAAAACTGCAAATGAATTCCTTCTTTTAATTTATTCATTCTAATCTGAAACTCATTACACTTTAAATCCTACTGATAATACAAAAATGTGTTTACTTTTCATTCTGATCTCTAATAAAGGGAGATATGGAACACTTTGAAGACAAAACTGTGAGCAAATCAACATGTTAGAGATTTTCAGCAGTGCTTTAAAATAAGAGGAAAAAATCAGATGGAAGAAACATACTTGGGTATTTAGTGAACTCCAACTAAAACAATATAGTAGGTGTCATGAAGAAAAACTATGAACGATTAGTATCAGAGCTAGTGATTGGTAAAAGAGGTAGGAAGATGAAGTAAGACAGAAAAATCAGGTTACTTGGAGGCTTTAACAGAGAATGTGTCACAGAAACCACAAGAAATTGTTAGGATAATGTTAAGAACATGTTTGTATATTAATACATATTTCATATTTTCTTAATATCAGTTTTCAGATAATACTTTTGGCTACTTTACTTTGAAATCATTTCACCTAGATTGTACAGGCTTTGTTATTAAACAAATTAATCTGCTGTTTTACACAGACTTTTTTCAATTTATTAATACAAAAGAAACTCAGTCTGATTTCTCATCAGAACTATGTTAAGATTAAACAATGCTCGTGATGGATCAGTGTAATTGTCCTTGGACTCCTACTAAAGCAAGAACAGCAAATAAAAACTACAGTACTTCTCTGAAAAGAAAAACTCACTACTTCAGTTCTGCTTATCTAAGAGAAATCTGAGACTTTATGTGGACTCCTTTCATATGCATTTAAATTAATTAAGCTTTAGTGGGTCTGTGGCAATAAATATACAGGGTACAGTCAGATTCCAGAGTTTTCTCAAAGATCCACACAATCCTACAGACGCAATCACTCCATTCAGTGATACAAGCTCTCTAAATGTTTATTTTGGCACTTACCTGGGGAAGCTGCATTGATAGTGAAAAACTCACACAATGGGTGTGGACATCATGAGATCTGTAGATGTTGGCTAAAAGATATTGCAAAATGCTATTGTCTGTCTTTCAGAGCCATGTTGGAGACTATGGGAAAGTGGTTAAAATTTTGACTAATTTCATTTCCCTGTAAAATTTAAATCTGGTAGGTTTCATTATGATTGAAATTCTGCTTGACAGATGTTATCATTACAGAAAAGAAATCTTCTCCAAAAAGTGATAAAGGTAGCAGCATTTTCAGGAGAGTTCAAGTTTTATGCAACTACTCTATGTTGTTATACAGAAGCCTGTCATGAAAACCTAGATAACCAGTCAGCTCCAGTGTACAGCTAGTCCTTGAGATTAGGCACTAACTAAGGTTTCTGAAGCTTATTTTTCAATTCAGTGCTGATATGCCCAGCTAATTGATTCCATCTCTCAGAGTAATTAATTGCCAACAGTGCTGTGCCCCACGGCGGTAGCTCTGTGGCTGGTGGGTTCTGAAACATGCTCATTCAGTGCCATGTGGAGGATCTTTGCATAAAGTACAATTTTAATGCACTGTTTAAGTGTGTCCAGAGTTCTCAAAGGAGACCAAGAACAGTTGCATTGGACAGGGTATGTGCATCCACATCCCTTAATATATTTGCATACCAGCGTCAGTAACAGAATGAAACTCAGCAGATTGCAAACCCTACTCTCCAACAGCTGCGCAAATATTCATGCAGTGGCCTGCACCGGGCTCTGTGCTGCAGCTCTTTGCCCGCAGCATCCAGTTAGGAAGCTTAACTCAGGTGTGTCCACCGGAGCTGCAGCAACTGCAGCGTAAACACACCCACCAGCCTGTCTATAAACTCCACTTTCACTGAAGTAATTGACAAGTTTAATTTGAAACAAACTGAACTACACACTGACGCTTCTGGATAACTGTGTTTATTATAAGCTTGCTAGTTCTCTTACTGATGCTTGTTGCTACTGCTTTCTGCAAGCATATGCAGATAACATTCAGGCCCTGCCTTTTCTTCTAAACTTTTGAAACAGAGGCAGTTTAAGGAGATATCGTAAAAAACTGCTTAAGAGTTTTCCAAACATCTGCTGTCTTTAAGACTCTACACTGAACAGAAGTCACAATAACACAAATTGCCTTATAAATGGAGTCCTTCTTCCCCATGGAGGTTGTATCAATGAAAAAAAATATTTAAAAATTACCTTCAGATATAACTGTAAAAACTCTCCCATTAGAATTAAAGAAGAAGAAGAAGAAGAAGAAGAAGAAGAAGAAGAAGAAGAAGAAGAAGAAGAAG
>CM021797.1:66832894-66865690 GCA_011076525.1 Nettapus auritus | reverse complement strand
CTTTTCTTTTCTTTTCTTTTCTTTTCTTTTCTTTTCTTTTCTTTTCTTTTTTTTTTTTAAACTGATTCAACTCATACCAGGTATTGTTCTGTAAAAGTGCTTTAACTGTTCCTCAGATGCATCTCATTATCAACTTTATTTACCTCAAAATGTATTATCAGATGCAATACCTGTATTAGAGATACAATCTAGACTGAATGTTCAAAAAACAGCCTTATAAAATGAATGTACAAATATTACATACATTTATAACGTAGACGAACTTATCCATCTCTTTATACAATTAGTGGTTGAGATCCCCTGGGACACTGCCCTTTGGGACTGAGGAACTGATCGGAACTGGCAAATCTTTAAGGACACTTTTCTTAAAGTGTTGGAGAACTCCATCCCCATCTTTAAGAAATTGAGCAGGGAAAGGCAGGAACACGGGATGGCTGAGCAAGGACTTGCTGGTCAAACTGAGATGCAAGAAGAAAATGCACAGGCAGTGGAGGCAGTGACACGTGGCCTGGGAAGAGTGCAGGGATGCAGTCCAGACATGCAGGGATGGGATAAGGATAGCCAAGGCATGGATGGAACTGAGCTTGGAAAGGGATGCAAAGAAAAACAGAAAAGGCCAAGGAGATGGTAAACCCTCTGATGGATGAGAAGGTTGAACTGGTAACAACAGACATGGAGGGGCACTCAACAACTTTGCCTCAGCCTTCACTGCCAGTCAGGTTTCCCATGCCTCCCAAGTCCCTGAATCTATAGATGAGGGCTGGGGGAGCAAAGTCCCACCCACTAAGTGAAGAGCAGGTTTGAGACCACCTGGTGGAACAGAACAGGTACAAGTCTATGGGGCCCGATGCCATGCATTCCAGGGTCCTGAGGTAACTGGCTTATGTAGTTGCCAAGCCTCTCTCCATCAGATTTGATGAGTCCTGGCAGTCAGGTGAAGTCCTTGGTAACTGGTAAAAGGGAAATATCACTCCCATTTTTAAAAAGAGTAGAAAGGAGAACCCAGGAAATTAGACTGGTGAGCCTTACATTTGTGCCTGGGAAGATCTCGGAACAAATCCTGGAAGCAATGACAAGGCACATGCAGGGCAAGGAGGTGATCTGAGACAGCCAGCATGGCCTTCACCATGGGCAAATCCAGCCTAGCCAATCTGGTGGCTTTCTATGACTGAGTGACTGCGTCAGTTGACAAGGGAAGATAAACCAAGGTCATCTACATGGATTTTTGTAATGCTTTTGAGATGGTCCCACATGATTTCTTTATCTTTACATTGGACAGATACAGATTTGAAGGGTGTGCTATTTGGTATATAATTAGCTAGATGGCCACAGAGAGTTTTGGTCAAAAGCTGTAAGTCTAGGCAGAGGCCAGTGATGACTGGTGTCCCTCTGTTGTCTCTCATGAGACCAGTGCTGTTTAATGTCTTTATCAATGACATAGACAGTAGGATCAAAAGCACTCTTAGCAAGTTTGCAGATGACACCAAGCTGAATGGTGCAGTTGATACAACAGAAGGAAGGGGTGCCTTCCAAAGGGATCTGGACAAACATGAGAAGTGCAACTATTTGAACCACATGAGGTTCAACAAGTGGAAGTTTAAGGCACTAAATCCCAGACATGACTACAGAGTGGGAGAAGAGCTCACTGAGAGCAGCCCTGCAGAAAAAGACTTGGGAGTTCTGGGGGACAAAAACCTCAACATGGGCCAGCAGTGTGCACTTGCAGCCCAGAAGGCCAAAGGCATCCTGGGCTGCATCAAAAGAGGAGTGGCCAGCAGGTCAAGGGAGGGGATTGTCCTCCTCTTCTTTGCCCTTGTGAGGTTCTATTTGGAGTGCTGCATCCAGATCTGGGGCCCCCAGCACAAGAAAGATGTGGACCTGTTAGAGCAGGTTTGTGCACCTCTCCTATGAAGAAAGGCTGAGAGATTTGGGGCTGTTCAGCCTATAGAAGAGAAGGCTCTGGGAAGACTTCATTGCAGCTTTTCAATACTTACAGGGGGCTTATAAAAAGATGGAGAGAATTTTTTTACTTGGGCAGATAATGACAGGACAAGGGGGAATGGTTTTAAATTAAAAAAGGGAACATTTAGATTAGAGACGAGGAGGAAATTCTTCACTCAGGGGTGGTAAGGCACTAGAACAGGTTTTCCAGAGGAGCTGTGGATGCCCCATCCCTGGAGGCGTTCACGGCCATGCTGGATGGGGCTTTGAGCAACTTGGTTTAGTGGGAGGTGTCCCCCCATGGCAGGGGGGTTGGAACTGGATGGTCTTTAAGGTAACTTCCAACCCAAACCATTCTATGTCTCTATGATTCTATAATAACAAATCTAGTACATTCAAATTGCATAGTAAATGAGGATTTTGCATATTATAGTAGCTTGTCTTCAAATGCCCCACTCTGCATTAATTTAGTTCAGTCATCGAAAATAAGTAGTCATTTCTGAATGTATTTTCATTGAGTGTTGTAGCTTTCATGACCTTTTGGTAAAAAATATCTGCTTCACTAGGAATGGCCAATATCTGACAAGGCAAGAGAAAAAACTCTTTTAAAGATTAGAGTTCAATGAGAATCAATGTTTTAGAGTATGTGTCCCAAGGAAGCAGTTCTAAGCATAAAAACAATACAGTAGAAATACACAATATATTCAATCTGAAGGTTGAGAGTTGCAAGAGTTAGCACTCCATACCATCAGAGATGACTAGAGAAAGAAAATTAAGTTAAGCTTCATTAGCTGTCATGCTTTTAGTTTAAATCACTCTTACGTTTCACCTCAGACTAAAAAAGTATGGCAGAAAGGCAACAAATATTCTCTTCTGATGCTGAGAAATATCTCTCCTGCTTCTGTACAACCCAGATTACAAAGAGGTTTACAGAACCCTGTGTGTTACTTCTCATGGATGTCCCCTCTCATTGCTCCCTCAAGGCCTGAGTTGAGAGGAAAGAGATAAAAATTCCCAGATGTAACAAACCTGAGGGATGCCCAGGAGAAGGCAGCCATGTACCAGTGGACAACCATTTGCAGTGGCTGGAACCAGTTCCACACCATCATTTTGCTCCCTTCTTTCTACAGCATATGGATCCCATATAAGACAAGTTGCCATTGCGTAGCCCAATCCCTGTAGGTCAGTAGCAGCTGTGGAGTAAAGGCTGGTTCTCTTCATCCCTCTCTGACCTTGCTGCTTCCTGCAACACCATCTGCATGAAGCCCCCAAAGAGAGCCAGAAAGACAGACTCTAGCCTGTCAGCTCTTCACTGCCTAGGTCAGGAGGGAAAAGAAAGACCAATAAATAATGGTTACCAAGCTCAGATCTTTGGAAGCTGGCAAAGGCTATACAGGGGTGGTAATTTTGTTCAATTTGGTTGAATAAATAGGAGAGTGAAATGCCAGGATGCAACACTATAAGTCTTGCATTTTCTTCCCCCAGTGTTGGCATTTGAGAGATCACTGTGTATTCTAGGTTTTACCTGCCTTTTATGTCTCAGTATAGCAAAGCTACCCAAAACAGTACAGCATGTACAACAACCTTCCTCTTGCATTATATACTTCTATGACTCTTCTTCTGATTAAATACTGATGAGACTTCCCAGATTAGTGGTGCTGATAGGCTGATGAAATCCATGTAATTAAACTGAATGATTTGGCTCAAAATCTAGCACTTTGGTTTTTGCTCACTTCAGTGAAATTCCAGGGACATCTTCCATATTACATGATTTGCCTCATACCAGTAGGGGCCCCCTGAAACTGTCTGTGGGTGTATAGCACACAACAATCTCAGTCAAGCAAAGGACATCTTTTCTAAACCTCAATTTCACTTCTATATAACATGAAAAATCACTGACCTATCAGTCTCATTCCAGTTGTCAGTCTTATTCCACTGCAGAATTCAATTGTCATTAAGCTGTGACAATCACACTGTTCACATTAGGGTCTACCACAACATACACCATGCCAAAATTTCTGTCCCCTAAGGGAACAAGACTGGGATCTGTTTTAATACAGAAAATCGGGAAAATAATAATAATAATAATAATAATACTTTTATGACACTGTATGTCCTCATCTGAATTAATTGCATTCTCTGAGACTCAGTTGCCTCATTTGTAACATGAGGCCATAATGCCTACCTCGCTAATGACACTTATCAAGCACCTTGTGAGTGCGAAGTACTAAGGCCACCCAGTGACACAGGTAAGATGGAAAGCTGTTGCTTCTGATTTCTACCCTCATGCTTTGGGCACTGAAACATAGAGCAACTTAGTTTTCCAAAACTGCAAAAAGCTGATATCAGAATTCGACAAAGACCAGGCTAAAAAAATGTACGTAGATGAAGCTGTTTGATTTTCATTTCAATGCTTCACTTCAATAACTAGTCATGTCAGGTGCTTATTAAGAGATATTTACAAACTTAGATATATACATGATCTTTCTTTCATGGCATTCTGTGCTTTAACTTATATACCTATCCTATATGCAATGTACCAATAATTTATCATATTGTGGTCAGAAAAAAAAAATAATAATAAAAGTGAGTAAGCACAGAACTGAGGCCCTTCTAATGAAGTAAGCCTCTGGAAATGGGCAACTTACAAGTTCATCACTGAAGCGTGTGAGGAAGACAATAAATATTCCATTCTTCTTTGTGAGAGAATTTCCTTTTTAGTGGTCAGCCTCATACACACTGTTATTACATTTGATACATTTGCAGTAACTCATAATGCTTCCACAGTGCTACAGTGAAATATATATTTATGAGGGTTTTAAACTCAAAGAAGAACTAACTGGTAGCTGTAAAGGAAAAACACCTGACATTATTTGTATGAACAATAGCACAGCTAGCTTTGACCTCAGTGAAGTCTTTCACCTTTTAGCAGGGTATAACCAATGAATGCTATATGCTGCAACATTAAGAAAGAGCAAAACACCGAACTGAAGGTATTAATTAATATACATTTTACCTGAGTAATAAGTATAGGATTTTACTTTAACACAGAAAGCACAGACAGGCTCTAACTCTCTTCTCAACACAGAACCACAGGTAGAAAGGGAGAGAGTCATAAGGTGCACCTACTGGCCTTACATCGTGTTCACCCAAACAACAAATGCTGTCATTCCTCCCAAAAGCCCAATGTGAAACCCCTTATTCTCTGACCTTGCAGAGGGCCAAAAGAACACACTTGCCAAAACAGGCTGTTCTCTCATCCTCTGTGTTAGCCAGCAGTCCCTATCTGCCATGCTAGAGAGAGAGTGGCTACTGACCAAATAAACACACAATCATCCCTCTTGGACCATCCCTGAAGAGCCACTGCTGGTAGCAGTGCTTGCCAGCATGCTGCCTGACAGGCTGGAGCATGTCCCTCCCAGGAATGTGCTTTTTTGAGGAATTATTTCCTACGTGAAGTATATATTTTCATTCTAGCTGCTTCTGATCTTTTATCTACTTGGTTTTCTGGGTCTTGTGATATTTTTGATCACTAGAAAATTTCTCTGTTTCAGGTATCCACTGAAAAAGAAAAGTAAATCTTTATTGGCTTATTCTGCCATATAAATTTGAGTAGTCAGTTAATGTTGATTAGCTGTTGACAACAGAACTGCCTTGGACACATTTAGACATGGCATGGCGGGAAGTATCATTGATCTGCTCTGTGATTAGTAAGTTCAATGTGAAGTTTTTTACCTGCATTTTGTGTTTAAAAGGAATAAAGAGAATTTACTTTGAACTTGAAGAGAACAGTGCAAATGCTATTCTACCCTAACCCTATGTGAGTGGTATGTGCAACATAATTAACTGCTTAAATATTGAAGAGACTCTCAAAAAATTGGTTCAATTTGCTGCTCCTCTGCAAAGAGTCTAGTTTCATTGACAAGTAACTTTTTAGAAATCACCTGCTGCTTTGTGGGCTGGCAGTGGCTTCATTTGAAGTTTTCGTTGTTTTAAAATATTTATTGTGATAGGCAACCAACTGGTGCACGGGTCATTGTGAGGTGACAGGTATGTGTTCTTCTTGTCTTTATCTTACAGACAAATGAATTAAATTCACAAAGGATGTCCTTTTTACCCAGAAAGAAGGACAAAAGGATATCAAAGAGCCACAGCTAAACAAACATTTTAGCATTACAGAGCATGTGTGGTTGAGAGGTCTTTTCATCACCTCTGTGTCTCTATGTGTATCTTCTAGAGTATACAACGTAGCTCTGGAGTTTGAAAGTTACTCACTTCCTCTTGAATTTATTTATACTTTGTGGCTTGCCTGCAGTCCCAATGATTTATGGGAAGACAGTGGAGAAGGGAATGGAGATAGGTTGCACAAAAGGAATAGGGCAGATAAACTCCTAGACACGATGCTTTATGTTGCTTGTCACTCAAGAAGACCTGCTATTGCCTTAGATTGGACTAGCATTTACATAGGTCTCAGGGTTTCTGGTATAGATTTGAGACTCTGCATACTATTAATGTCTTGTCTTTTCTACACTTTTTATCCCTTAATACTCTTCCCAATAAGCAGAAAGAAAGGAAAAAAACAAAGAAGTGAGATCTAAGAAAAAATTAATTTCCACAAACAAAGAATTCTAAACATAATTTCCTACATTTTTTGCTAACCCAAGGCTTTCAAAAATCCTAAACCAGATTTCCTTTTCCTCTCCAAATCATGGGCTTAAGCCCACACATAATTAAAGAAACACTGTCATTTCATTCTGAAGAAAAATTCTTGGTAATTTTTAGATCCTAGCCATTAGTACTTTAAAAACATTTTAACATAGGAACAGAGTTGGGTAGGAAAACTGAAGAAATTTTCAGGTTATAAGAAGAAGAAAGATGCTCTTAAAAAAGGAAAAGAGTTAGAACTCTATGTCTGTATGAGTTTTTGGTCCTCCAATAAAACCAATCAAATGTTCCAGTCAAACAGACAATTTTCATGAAAAATATCATTAATCACATTTTGAATTTTCTATCAAAATAAATTTTAAGGAGAAGTCATTCCTAACCAAAGAGGATGAAAATGGGAGAGACAGCATTGCCATGGAGCTGTGAAATGTTTTATAAGCTTTCTGTACTTTCTTTCTCTCAAGGAACTCCTTAAAGTCAGAGCAAAAGTTCACTTTGTGCAATGTATTGGTAAAATAACTATTTTCAAATTGTCAGAGATCAACTACATATTTTTTCCACCTCCTCTGTTGTTGTCTAGGATACAGAACAATAACTAGAATTTACAAGTTCTGAGTGAGATCCTTACCTGCACTACCACATGGCAATGCTGTTGGAAAAGGGCCAGAATAGCATGAAACTCCCAGTTTTACCTGATGAGACAGGACAGATACCGCTGACCATGCAATTGACTTCCTGCTTCCCGCAGACCACCTCAGATCTTGATGCAGAGGAGAAGGCTGGGGTACTGCTGTCATTTGAGATACCTTTCCCTCCTCTGTGCTCACCTCTCAGATGTTTCTAACAGGGAACTTTTCTGTCTTCGAAGGAGGTCAGCATTGAAGGATCCAAGTTATCTCATCTGAGCTGCCCCCCCCACCACCCCCCCACCCTAGGCTGAAATTGATCTTCTTCATTTCTGACAAGTGAGGACAGTCTTCTTTCTGGAACTCCTTGCCCAGTTGCACCCCTGACTTGTTAAAGGACTTCAGCCAGTTCAATCAGCCCTGTTTCTGCTCTGCAAAACACAGATTAAATGGAGACATTTCAAATAGCTCTTTCCCTCAATGGTTATGTCCTTGAGTTTAAAAAGAACAATAATAAATAAATAAATAAATAAATAAATAAAAGGAAAGAAATAGGAGTGTAAAAGAGTTGCATTAGTATATGCTTACCAAAGCTGGAGATTAGACTTTATATTCTGGAGCATTAACATTCACCAAAAACAGAAAGAAGGAGCTAAGTGCAGTGTTTAAAGCCAAGCAATGCAAATCAAGATAAATTTCTGCAAATGGATTTGTAGGTTTCTAAAAATATAATGCTTTGCACAATTACACAAACATTACACAGATGTTTATGACATTCATTTTATTGACAAAATACAGTTATCCTTTTAGTATATCTCTTTTGTTCTTTCCTATTTCATCCATGGTTTTAGCTGTCTGAAAGCTTTTAGATTTTGCCTTATGAGAAGATGTACAAGAGAACAGAAAGTAGTTTTAGTTTGGGGTTCCCTCTGAGATTCTTCTTAAAAACAATTTGAAAGGTGAGAGAGCTGCCCTTGTAAAGACCTTCTGAAACTAATCCAGAACAACAAACAAAAAGTGCTACTACTCAGTAGAAAAATCAGAATAACTGTTTTTAAACTATTCAGCTCAGGTCTCGAAATTAGCTTATAATGCCTAACAAAGCATCATATCTCAAGATCAGGCAGGCATGTATAGCTCTGATTTTGCTTACAAGGTAAGGAGTAGATTTGACTGGGCTAGATACTACTATCAGAGTATGCATGGACAATCTAAAGTATTTTAACAAATAACAGTGAAATAAAGGCACAAGCTGCTTTTTAAATCCATGGAGTCTGTAGTCACTGGTCTTAGCTCCTGATATATCCCAATTCACTAAGCATAAATAAAAACATGATGAAAGATAAGATCAACCTGATACAACCCATTTTTCAGCCCCAATGCAGTTGTCATTGCTTTTCTCCTCCAGATAATCCTATTGATATATAAAAGGCATGGCTACAATTTAATAATTAAAGTAATTATAATTCTGCTCCTGTTAGGGGCCTGTCTCTGCAATAAGCTGAGTATACTCAGATGTCTTTGCAGAGACTAACTGCTCTTAAGCTTAGAGGAGAGTTTGGCACCAAAAAATGCTGCAGGACAGTGGTTGGTAGTCTGCAGAGAGCTGTCGAGGAGACATGCAGTTTGGTGGACTCTTCCTCTTTTGGTTGTTCCTACTCTTAATTTAAAAAAATAAAATAAAATAAAATAAAATAAAATAAAATAAAATAAAATAAAATAAAATAAAGTAAAGTAAAATAAAATAAGACTATAATTTTTCCAAAAGACACCACAGTTGTAGCCCTATAGCTATGATCAGGATATTTATAGAATACTCCTCTAATGTTAGTTTTTTAAGCAAGCAATTTCTGTGTTTCTCACAAAGTTACACTGTATTAGTCATGATTGGAAGCAGAGGAAGGCTGCTCAACACATGTGAATATTGCCCACACTATGGGAAACACCTGAACAGCAGCTCCCACAGTCAGAAATGACAGTAGTAGTCTCAAACCAGAAGGCACCAAGCTCTAATGCCCTGACACAGATACAAAGGGATTTTGCACCTGAGCTCCTTGCTTGGGCCTTGGAGTGAAACAGTAAGGGACGACGTGTCACATATGTTGTTTCCCTCCCTCACCAAGCAGACCGTGATTGGAAGTGGCATAACCTTACAGTTGGTAAAAAGTCTACAGCCAGTTGTTTTGAAAGGCAAACACAGGGAGAGCATTTACCCGAGTCACAAAGCTATCTTCTGTAGGGGAAGGCTGAGCTGCCTCTTTCTTTGAGGGGGAATTAAGGAGAAGCTCGTAAGAGTCCACATGAGGGGTAACTGATAACTTTCTTACTAAGGCTCTTGAAAAATGTTATCTTTTCCTCTATTCTATGCACTGTAGCCTGAAAAAAAGTGAGGAAAAATACTGCAAAAATTTTTCTAAAAAAAAAAAAAAAAAAAAAAAAAAAGAGTAACATGGTTTTTGCTGGCGGAGAAAAGTGGATGTGAGGCAGAGTTCCAGGCTATGATAGCTCAACCTGAAACCGTATGCTTTTCTTCACAGTACCAACTGTGTTAGGGAAATGAAGTAAATTATATCAAGAAAATAACTAAAACACATTCAAGTGAGGTATCTTAAAGTATAGCTGTCAACTCAAATCAGAGCTGGAGTTTAAAAAATTTAGCTACTCCATCAGTTTTGTGGGTTTACAATTACTTTCTTTTTATTTCAAATTGCTGTGAGAGCATTGCACAAAAGAACAAGGAACTACAAAATTAACAGCACAGAAGGAAATATTGAAAATGACTGTATACAAAGCTTTGGTAAGAGTAAAAATGAGAACTGGAATAAAGGAAAACATTTGCCTAATCTCTGATCTATTATAGAATATAATGGAAGTAAGTGTAGCTAAATTCAGAAATTGGCATGACTTTTAATTAGCAGCATGCTTCTCTAAGGTCCGTGCCTGTGTACTTCTTGGAATGGAAGCTCAGACTTAACTATCTCATATGGAAGTGTTAGCTTGAAAGTCAGGCTTTTTCCTTTTTTATTTTTTAAGCTTTTCTGTATTGCAACTTCCATCCTGAACTTGACAACTCAGACTGGAACTAAAACACAAGAGATAAACTACAAGGTTTCCCTTTTCATGAGTAACGAGATACAAAACCCACCAAGGTCCCTGCTCTGCTCTGCAGGTGTTCACCACATTTATTCTCAGCCAGTCGAATAGATCACTTAAACAATTGTATTTAAGTTCTTTTGGCCTTTTTTTTTTTTTTTTTTTTTTTTTTTTTAATCTTACATTTTGCTACTTCTTTTCAGCCATGGCAAGGAAATAGGTCAAAAGATGTGTGCTTTTTTGTATTGGCAGGTCTGATGAACAATGTTCTTTGCACTGACAAAAAGGAAGACATTCGTGTTTAAGTTAAAGAGAGATTACTACACAATTGCTTTTACTACTTTAACTGCAGAAAGGCAAAGTGCTATTGATTTTCTAGGTAGTCCCCCAAAACTTTCTGCTTGACTCTGAAATAAACTGAAAACAGCTAAAGCTGATGAAGAATAAAGGCTGGAAGGATCATATCTGAGGTGTGCAGATCTGAAGTTGTGCCCTCACTTGAAGGCACACACACTCTGGTGTCCCTGCACACCACCTCCACCAGCACTGACAGGAACCAGCGGACCCAGCTCCTCCGGCTTTTGTGGCAGCCAAAGGCGTCCCCCTGACCGGGGGGGACCCCGGAGAGGTTTTGGAGGTGGACCCGGGCCGCGACGTCCGCGCTGTGGGCGAACCACCTCACCCACCCCACCGTTTTGTCGCTGGGGGAGGCCTGGCAACCAGCACGGCACGGCGCGAGTGGAAAAACCGGGAGTAGCACGGCTGGGCACAGGGACACGACCGAGGGGGGCGCCGGGGGAAGGCTGGCGCGCCCCCCGGCCCCGACGGGAGCGCCCCCCGGCCCGGCCCCGCCGCTCGGCGCCCCCTCCCCTTCCTCTCCTTCCCTCCCCTTCCCGGCAGGGAGAGGCGAGGCGCGGCGAGGCGAGGCGAGGGGCTGGTGGCCATGGTGGCCCGGCGGCAGGTGTAGTTGCACGGCGGCGGCAGCACCCCCCCCGGCCCTTCAGCCCCGCTCACCGCCGCGGCAGGTAAGGGCGGCCGGGTGGGGGGCTCCCACCGCTACAATGGGGGCCGAGGAGGGGCCCCTGGGCCGCCCGGCTGAGGGAAGGGAGGCCGGGGGCGGTGGGGCGGGCCGGGGCGGGGCCGTGCCGGCGGCTCACCGGGCGGCGCTGGGTCCCTGCCAGAACCATTTTGGTACGCGAGGTAGCGGGAGCACAGCCCCCCGACGGCCTCAACGCGGGGCTCCCGCTGTCAAACCCGGCTCGGCAGCCTCCGAAAGGCTTACTGAAGGGGTACCCTGCCAGGCCAGGCGGCTGTCGAAAGTGTTTTATTATTGTTATTATTATTTTTTAAAATCTTTTTGGCGGCCGTCGGAGCGAGGGAAGCGCTTGCCCCGGCAGGGGCTGCGGCGAGCGTCGAGGATCGCTGGAAGAGTGAATTTCTCCTGCCCGAGTAACGGGGAATGGGGCAAAGCCGCTGCGGCTCTCAGGTGGAGGTAGGTGCTTCCCCGGGCTGAAAGCAGCCAACTCCAGGTACGCTGTTTCGTCTGGTACTAAGCTCCGTGCAGATCTTTGAAATACTTCTTTCTACAGGTACTGCTGACGGTGCTGCTTTTTATTCAAGTGAGGACTCCTTTAGCATGTTTAACTGGATCCTCTCCTTCTAGGTGTCTGAGGCTATAGCACAATAAACTTCTGAAGGATATGCTTTTACAAAGCAAAAAGTCCTATAACTTATAAACACTTCAGAACTTTGTGCTTCCATGCTGTTCTCTCTCTATATACGCTTT
Organism: Nettapus auritus; assembly: GCA_011076525.1. Taxonomy (NCBI): domain Eukaryota; kingdom Metazoa; phylum Chordata; class Aves; order Anseriformes; family Anatidae; genus Nettapus; species Nettapus auritus. The sequence goes on along the minus strand of CM021797.1, from coordinate 66,853,579 downwards.
TTTTTTTTTTTTTTTTTTTTTTTTGGTCTGTGAGCTACTTTAATAGTATTCTTTTCAACATGCCTTTTTTTGCAAGCCAAGAATTGCCCTGTATCAGTGTGTCTGAAACGTTTCTGGTACAGATTGCCACTGACATCTTCATCAGGTGAGATCTCTAATTCAGCAAACAGTGGAGGAGGCTGTGGACCTGCAGCCTGTGGTGTGCTGAAATCCTTCATTTTCATTTCTTCTGTTAAGAAGGAGCCACTGACAGCTATTGCTGTATCACCTTATCATCCAACATCCCTGCAGAGCATCACAGTAAATCCACTTAGCTTTGTTTTTCAGAAAACTTAATGAAATACAATCATAATAATACAATTAAAATAACACTAAAGCAGAATTAGGTGTTTGTACTGCGTGTGCATGCATAGGCATATTTTTAGGAGGAGTTTTATTTATAGTTTCTTTCAAGATAGAACTCATGCTAATGATGAATAAGATATTTTTCAGTACATTTCTAAAATAAAACTTTTCTTTAACTGTTAATGCTGAAGAGCATCTAAGCCCATGTACTGTCCAGGTGAAAGTCAGTAGGATTAGGTGCAAACAGGAGAAAAAAAAATCATATTTCTACACAATATGACTAGCCAAAGTGCTTTCTGAGGAAGTATAGTCTTTAATTCTTCAGTATTTGACATCTTGATACTTAGCCCTGTATCATGGTTGTGTGTAGCCTTTTTCTTTTTTTTAGTGCTTCATGCATCTTGCATGGGGAGGAGTAAAGAAAATTTAGATAGGCAATTATAATTAGACCAGTTTAAGATTGACTCCTATTTAAACGAAACTTTCCTTCATGGGGGAAAAGTTTTAAACCTCTAAAGTCAAGTGGATTTTCGCTATCAAGAGGAACAAGGTAAGTATTGGCTTCAAAGAAGTAGTCCTCTCCTCATAGACAGTAGCATAACAGTGTGCAGGAACTGAGAATTTTTCTGGTCTCTGCATAGCTGCAGAGGTTGGATACAACCTTAAAGTTAGAAGGAAGTGCATTAGCACAATGATTGACCTCTGATTTTGGACTTTGGGCAAGTAACTACAGCAGGGGGTTTGTGCTTTTTTTTTTTTTTTTTTTTTTTTTTTCCTTAAGCTTTGTAAAACAAGCAGGTTGCATTAGGTATTTTCAGGACAAGCTGCAGTTACTGAAGAGTTTCTAGCCTGAAAACAGAACTGAGAACAGAGAAAGTTTTTTGCTTTAAGGTGGTGAGTGTTGGTGTTTTGGGATGCTGGACCACAAAGCAAAGAATGAGCCAGTATTACATTCAGCTACAGGAAGCAGCCCTGTCACTGCTCAGATCTGGCAGTCTCTTGCACTGAAGTTTCTCTTTCTTTGTATTTGACCAAAATTATCCCAAAACATAAAGCAAGCTGTCCCATTTTTGGAGGTTTCTTACAACTCTAAAATCTTATGTATGAAAATGCGGTTTGGTTTGTGTGTGCAATTCTAATTTTATGGTGGAAATGTATAGTGTGAAGGAACTGAGAAAGGACAAGGCATTGGGCTAGAAGAAATTAAAGGAATTATGTTTATGCATCAAGTGAATAAAAGAAATTAGTGCATAAATCCCAATTGTTGTCATAGGACTTCCTTTTCCTATGTTATTTCCATCTGTCTCTGCAATCTATGTGGCTATCACTGTGTCTCCTCAGAAAACTACAAATTAAGCGTCTCCTTAAAGATCGATAGGGAGGTCTGTCACATTCTGGTCAGAGCAAGGCACTGCATCCCCTCCCTTTATGTAAGAAGTAACTGAGAGCTGAGGGAGTTACAGGATGGGCAGAACTGATGAATCAAACCAAAATTTTATTCTTGGCAACTCAAATCCCACAATAAACATACAACTCAATGGAAAGTAATACTGTTGCTCTATAGGGGGGATCATGGAAAGAGACAAAAGAGTGTGCCTTTACAGTGTAGGTGAATTTAACACAGGGCTCAATTCAGAATAGTTTTAGCTATTTCTTCTCCGAAGTCTTGCTGTTCCCACATCTGTTAGTGATGCTGCACAGTTGGCAGATTAACAGATGCCGTTAGAACTTTCCCTTGTAAGAAAGGTTAGTGGCAGGAAGAATGCTGTTATAAGAAGGAGCTATGAAAATTTTGAGAATAGGGCAGATGAATGAGTTGAAGTTCACCATTGGGTTATTAAGAGAGACACAATGCTAAATGATAAGATGGTGCTGTCCGACTGTATGGTTAGTAAACCTTCCTTCTCTTTTTTGTTGTTTCCAGTGTTATAGATATGTGGATACAAGTGCTTTAAATATTGTATGTCAGATACCATTCTTTTTTAGAAGAAACTCCCCCTCTGTTGTAACAAAACAAAACAAAACAAAGGAAAGGAAAGGAAAGAAATGAAGACTTGCAAAGGCAAGAACCCCTGTTAAGAAATACCAGCATTGGTAGCACAGGCAGACTTAATTTCTTCCTGTGCGTATATCCACGTATGTATATTAAAAGCTACTTTTTTTTTTTTTTTTTCTCTTAATAAGAGTTCTGCCTTCATTTGGTGAAACAATTGTTCTCCATTTTTTTTATATCTTGCACCTAATTTATTTGATTAGGTCATAGATTTAATTTTAGCCATTCTGCACCAAAGATGAAATATTTTATCTCTTTCTAAATGTGCATTCAGTACAAGTATTATAATTGTAATTTTGAAGTGTCTTGTAACAAACTGATTAAGTTTCACAAGACCTGCATGTCATTGAAACCCAGTTACTCCTATTTTACTTATGGTAGATACTGAGGCAAATACGATCAGTTCTAGGTATTGCAGCTGGGTGTGAAATCCTTTAAGTGACTGTTTTTGCAGCAAAACACAGAGCTACTCCTCACATCTGTTTGTCTGGCTCTGTGTTTCATCCCAGCTATTCAGAAAACGAAGTGACAAGAATTAGAAGGCATTTGCGAGAACTTTGAGAGGAGTCAAGTCTTAGATTTGTATAGAAATTGTAGGCTTGAAAAGGAGTTCACTTTGATAAGAGAGCCTTCAGTGTCTGTATGACAAGATCGCTCTTCTCCTTGTTTCTCACACCTATATTTAATTTACTATATACCCTGCAACTTCTGCAACAAAGTGAGCTGAAGTTCTGTCCTTTTGTGTACTGCACTTACTGATTTCCCAGAACATAGACAATTGAATGGACTCTAGAAACGATTGTTAACACAAATGCCAATTTCTTTCTGAAGTTTACTGCATTAAGAAACAAAGTACATATTTGGCAGTAAATAAGTATCTCTTGAGATCTGATCTGGTAAAGTACCATGCACTGTCATTTTCACGAATTGGGTTATCCAAATGAGGTCTCATGACATTCAGAAAAATTGAGCTAATAATTAATGCATTAAAATAGAAGAAACAATTGTTCACACAAATAGTACTTGCAAATTTTCAAGGTGAAAATTACAGAGAGTAGAATATGTGAGGTCAGAGTTTAAAAATAAAGTAAATTAGTAGTGAACTATTACTCTGAATACATTTTAAAGCTTCTTTGCATAAGCCAACAAACACACATTAACACTTAAAAGTAGTAAAAAAAATAATTATAACTTAAAAGCGACCCATAAGACCAGAGCCTAAAGTCTGTATTTATGCTATTTTAAATAGACGCAGGATTGGGAGTTGCCAGTAGGATGACTTTTTTTCTTGAATGTGTTAATGAAGATGCTAAGACCATCAAAACCTGTTTTAATTGACTGGTATGATTTATGGGAAAAAAAAAAAAAAAAAAAAAAAAAAAAAAAAGAAGCGATCATTACCATGTCCATGTGCATGCTTATGACCTACTTTGGTAACATGAAAAAAAATTTCCAAGAAAATTTCAGTATGATATTTTTAATAGTTTTTTAAGTTTTTAATAGCTTTTTAAGTTTAAAATATCTGTGTAAAATTACAGTACGATTCTTCCTTTTATCTTACAATTTAGAAACCCAGATAATGGTATTTCCCTTCATTTCCAAAGAACAGACAAAGACTAACTCAGTGTATTTCTGTAGATTTAGTTAAGTAGACCTAACAAGAGGAAGGAGCTCCATATAAGCAATAAAACCCTATGGCATTATTTTCAAAATCCACTTTAATGTTAACGTTTCTTGGCAGTTCTTATATATACTTTCTCCAGGGAGATACTGTTTTAGGTTAATCTTTTTGTTAGTGGGTATGAACGCATACACACACAGACGCACAAAAAGGGAATTCATTAACTACAAAGACTTTGCACTAAAACAGAGGGGTTTCAGTTTTTGCTGGCAAAATTAGTCATGCTTAGATATCTGTAAAACAGCTCTTGAGCATGAAGATCTTGTCCTGCTTCTGAACAAGACAAAAAAAATCATTTCTCTTCTGTTGCTGTGTTGGTCTTGCTGTATGCCACCTCTCAGATGCCTGATCTGTGGGTCTCCTTCAGCAGTGCTGCCCAGGGAGTGTTCCAGCAAAGGGTCATTCTCTCTGGAAAGTCTTCTGTAGTGGTGCCCACTGCACTGTAGATAGGATTAGTTGTATATCCACCATCTACAGTGCTGGTAGTCCCCACAAACATATTTCTGCAGGGGTGCTGGATATAACCAGTTTTAGAGAGGGATCTAAAGGGTCTCATAATTTAAGGTATTCTACATGAAGGAGACTCATTCCTATGTGCTTCCCACACAATTTTTATTTTTCTCACAACAGTAACCCTTTCCGCTTCCCTACCCTTCTGCTTAGAATTATAAAGTTGTTAAAGTGATTCCTTTCAAAACTTCATATTAATGAACAAGAAAAATATAAGAAAATGCACATTTCCTGCACCAGAGTCTGTGTTCCCAGCATATTGTCACTGATCCACCTATATTTCCAAAATCCATTCCTGTCTTTACCAGCAATGTCCTAAATGTGGATCTTGGAATGAGTGGGAAGAAAGGCAATACTGCAGTAGACAGTGGCCAGCTTTCTACGCAGTGAACTGAAAAGGTCTGTGCCCAAAACAGAAATGCAAAACTTCCACGGATAGGCTTGGAGCAGGATTAAACCATATTTAAAAATCAGAACCCCAGTTAATTTGTAGTTTCTTTCCAATGAATATATTCTTGACACAGTAGGGATCCTTATTTAATCACTGTTTCTTAGACCTACTTAGGAACATGCTTCCCACAGCATGCTATTTAAAGAATATTTTAAATCACAAAAACACATTTGCAAGACACCTGTCCCTGTAAGAAGTTATCCGGAAGTAGTAAATTACACCTTTCCTTAAAGTGTAACAGAGAATTTGGGATAGGCGGGGTCAGGAACAGTAAAATAAGGCAGTGAAGATCACAGCATAATTTATTGCATAACTACAATATTATCAAAAAAATTTGTTTGCAAAATTGCTAATGAATTGCTACAAGTTCTCAAATCTCCAGCTTCTTATAAGACTGATAGATAGATGTATTGTCTTTGCATTTGTTTGTAACAGGCTGCAGTTCTCTTGGTTTGTGAAATAAAAAATGTGACAAGTCATTTTTATGGTGGGCATCACAAGCATGTTCCATGCGTGGTATGGTTAAAATGAAGTAATCATAACACAAAGGCAGACTGACCCATATTTGGTACCTACCTAGGGACTACACTACAGTAACTTTACTGACAACCTCTGTGCTTTCCTGTGTGTAGGAATTAGTTCTGGTTTCTATGCCAGGTGAAAAAAACAGGCTGAATGACTTGGACAACAGAGAGTCTGCAAGCTGCAGAAGAACTTATACCTCATGTTGGTGCACCTGATTTATATTTACAGATTTAGTGGTTCAGTTGTTAAACCATGGAGGAGCAGGAGATCAATAACTAATGCCACTATCCACACACATGTCTTTTATAAATGCCTTACAGTGCAGTCCTAGTGAAACCCACAAGGCAGAAATTGCAAAAGGCTTGGAAATAGCTAACAAATTCCCAAACAGTTCTGCGTTGTGCAGCTCAGCAGAACGAGAGCTGCGTCTTCCTTCTTGGTTCTGTAAGACTTAGTTATCATAACCTACTGATGACAGAGTATTGCTGTTACATGTTTTGGTTCATTGTTCACACCTAGCTGTGCCTTTAGTGCAGTGGTGATGCACCATGGTGCATTTGAATTTAATTTTATGCACCAAAGTCATTGCCAGATATCTTGCTACATCCCATTGTCATTCAGCATATGCATCCTACACCATCATATGTCATGTGGGGATTCCCTTTTTAGGACAGCAGTAGTAACAAAGGTGTTTGATGAACAGAACAATGTGGGTAACATTTCCCTGTTATCACAGCACATTTGAATTTTCCTGCTGTACCTTAGGAACTTACTTCATTTTAGTCTGTTGTGAACAAATAAGGGAAGTAACCAAAGCTGTTGCTTTGCCAAAAAAGAATATACAAATATGTAGTGGACTTACATTTTTGCAAAATAGCATTTACCCCTGTGGCTCCTCCAAGGAGTGTTATCTGTTATTCATATCAAAATTCTTTATGAGCTGAAAGTAAAGATACTTATCTTGTCAAGCAACAGGTAGACAAGCTATCCCGTAGATCTCTCTCTGTGGAAGTATATCCTGGAAGTTTACAAGATACTGATTAAACAAAATCACGTCCATAATTTTAATAATCAAATTACTGTTGTTAATTCTAGCAACAAAGCTAAATTTAATAGGAGCTCATAGAATGCCTTGTTCCTATCTGAAGACTGTGGGAAATATGACATCACTGACATCGTATTTTACCAAATTGACACACTATTGCATCTGGCTCTGTATATGTCAGCTAAAAAACGGACAGTTCTCACTGGAGAGAGAGAAACACTCTGAGAATTTAAACTCCTTTTGTTGTTTGTGTGGTTATTTTTGCTTTGTGAATGTATTATTCCCCATGTAGTACCAATGCCTCACAAAATGAGCTGGAAAGATAATTTTTACAGGGGAATGAAGCACCATTACTTGATTCTAGTTTAATTCACAACCTGATTTACAAACATAAGCAGCCATCTCTTTCTGTGTTCACCTAATCAGTGGCAAAATCCTGCCTATGCAGAAAGCCATGCTGTCAACCACTAAATGATTCAGATGTTTGGAATCTGCACCTCTAGTGGAGAGATGTTCACTTGACGCTGACCCATAATTCACATGGAAGACTGAGGACCTGTAATCCAAAAGTATTTCTACTGGATCAATCTTTTAATCTAACTGGTACATAAGAAGTTTTAACAAAGTTATAAGAATCATTACTGGATTACTGGCAGCTGCGTTTGGCCTTTAAAAATAGATTTAATTTTTTTTGAAAAATATTTTTTATGCCTAGTTTCCTTGTTAGTCTTGTGACTTTACAGATATATCCCTATACAGGTTCAAATCTGGGTAACAGGTGTGATGACTTTCTAGCTATACAACATTACATTTCTGAAAATATAATATCACTTCTAGGTGTTAAAAGTAGTTATAAATGGGCTTTACCAAAAAAGTTTAAAAGTTACTTGAGGAGCTGCACCACATGCAACAAAGTTTAAAAACAATGCCTTTTGTCCTGCAAGCAATTTTTAATCTGAGGGCTGACATTAAAATTGCAGGCATTTCTGTTTTAAATAAGGATGACAAGTGTATTTGTGGATCTATATCATCAGTTATTTTGCTTATTATTTGCGATACCATCCAGTTCTAATTTATACCATTTGAATTATTATTATTTGTCTAACATGCAGTGTAGTTCAAAGTTGTTCTTCATGTTGCAGGCTTTACCATTGGAACATGCCTAGCTTATTGCTTAGTTCACATATTGATAAAATCTGTATTTTATTTATATTTGCATAAATATGAACATAAGTGAATGAAGTTAAACTGAAGCTACACTGTATTTAAGCAAAGCAAGAGGTCAGTGTTTTTTTTAAATGTGTAGTGAGAATCAGACATCTGAGTAAGGGTCAGATTACTCCTCAGTGTCAGGTGAAGTCAGGGACTAGCTTGTCAAAGTTCAGTGCTGCATACTTAAGTGCTTGGACAAACCCATCTAACTCAAAGCACCTCAGTTTCTTGTTTTTTGGACCACCTTTAAGATGGATGACTCTTCCAGAGGGTTAAAGTTCAACAAAATCTGAAAAAATATGGCCTCCATGTGAAGCTTCAGTGAACCAGGATCCTCCAGATAATCTCTCATTTTGAAAATACACATTTTCCATTATCCAGAGGGAGACAGATACCACAAAACTTCTCAAAAGACACGGTCTATACTATGCACTTCTGTTATTCTCACAGCCACCAGCAAAAAGTTAGAAATTTTGAAGGAGAAAAATAGCAGTGTAGAAAAAGATTAGTTCAGCTCTTATAACAATGTCCATTGCAAAGAAGAAAGGAGTTCAAAGTATGCTAAAAATTGTCAAAGAGATGGATATCCTGATTTATGGGAGAAGTTGAGAATCAGTCATTCCTTGGTCAACTTCAATGTGGAGTCAACTTCAATTTGCACAAGTTACATTTGTGTGTGTATGTTTTTTAATTTCATGGAGTCAAAACAGGGACTTAAAAAATGAAAAAGAAAAGAGCACATAGACTTACTGGGCTCAGTTCAAAACCTAAAAATACTAGCTGGAATCTGTTCAGCATGCTTTTAAATCTGGTGCAGTTTTTGAGACCGTGCAGAAAAATGATGTAGAATAGGCTCTTGAGGAATCTAATAATTGTTGGGGATAGTGGAAAGAAAAGTGTACATTTTTTAATTTTGCATGAAGAATACCCAAGGAGAACTTACTATGGAAGAATCCTGTAATTATAGAAGGAGTACAGTTCTCCTTGGTCAGGTCCAATTAGAACTAATGATGTTTTATCCTGGAATAAGTGAACAAAAACTGCTGGGTGAATAATTTACAAGATTTTCCATGGCCAAGTAATTTGGTATGAGGGAGGAATATGTACGACTCTTAAAAACAAACAAACAAACAAACAAACAAAAAAAAACTCAAGTTTTCCCTAAATGAATGTTTTGATCAGCTCTATTTTTTTCTGTTTCCAAATGCTGCTTTTGTTGGTGCATGCCTACCTGAAAATTTCACATGCAAGTTCTGATTGTGGAATCTGCTTGGAAGCAGTTAACTGCCTCTTCCCTTCATCTTCTTTCTGGTGAAGAATATTTTCAGATTTTCAGAAATCTTTTACCAAACCAATTCACAGGAGAGTGGCCATCAGCATGTTCCTGATCTCCCTGCAATTTGGAACAACTTCTGATTTTTCACCAGTTCCATAGGGTTAAGAGTGTGACACCTCAGCAATGTTGTGTGTGCATAAGTTGTGTTAGTCTCTTTGAAGTAAAGTATTTATTTTCTTCAAAAAATGTGCTTATTCTGCATTTAATGGGGAAAAATCCTCTAGCCAGTGCAATAAATGAAAATTAATTAAAATGCAATTAAGTCATTTTATGACAGACTCTTATCTATAGAAATTTCAGGCTATTATTCTGAGGAAATTAGGCATAGTCTCTCTATAATTAGTGAGAAAATACACTGAAATGGATAATGCATGTCAGAGGCTGCCAAAATACTTGTTTTTTAAAACAAAGATCCTTCAGGGAATGTCCCAAACTCCCAGTTTTATGGAGCTTCAGAATTTGTTTGCAGACCTTTACATTACCAGACCTGCATAATTACAGGGATTAAACTGTGCCTGTAAGGCTGCCTGTTTTCTGCTGGTTCTTTCCCTCACACATAACACTGCTAATTCCAGTTCAGGTGCTGGTTCTGATGGTGGGAGCTGTATCACAGAAGAAGCTCCAGGCGGCCTCCAGCACTTCAAATATCAGTTGTCTAAACCTGCTCAGAGCAGGTCTATACACAGCATGACCGGGATGCAGGGGGTTGGAAGGCATCTTTGTGTTCTCTGCTGCAAGGTCCCAGGGAATCTGATTAACCATGGTTGGTTCTCCCTTCCCTTCTCCCTTCCAAAAAGCTTAGCCTGCAATGTTTGTGTGGAGTTTTGCCTTTGTTTCAAGATCCATTTACGTATACAACCTTGCTTCTGTGCATCAGCAGTCTGAGAGGGAAAGGTTTTAATGCATTAATGTAGTCAGCTTGTAGCTTGTTTGCTTTCCCGTCTTATTCTTGTCTGACCATACTAAGGAGAAGCTGCATACTGCTAATGAACTTTTTAAGAGAGCAAATAGGTGAAATTGGCAAGTCATTAAGAAAAATCTACTGACTACATTCACCCTTACCAACTCCATTTTTTTTCAGTCAAAATTAAATTCTCTACTTTATCAGAAAATGGGTCTTTCAGCAGCTGATTTGCTTTTTGCTTTTGGTAGTATTTAACATATTGCTGGGGAGTTTACATTTTTGTCTTGTTATCTCATAGGTTCTCTGGAGAAGCAACACAATCTGCAAAATAGCATTTTTTCCCACAGGTTACCATAGATTTTTTACAGATTATTTTATTCTTTCACAAAATAATTGGTGTTTTATCAGTACACTGCCAGAATTGCCCTGTCCTGCAAGATGCTAATTGTAGTTCTGCAAGCCATAGAGCTCTGCTTTCAGTTTCATAAGCTGATTTTGAAATGGGATATTAACTTCTAGAGGCAGCTTGTTACTGCTGCAAAGCATAACCTTGCCAGTGGTTTGACCTGATTAATAGATTTTGGATCATCACAGCATGCCAAATCCAGACTCTTTGGTTAGTGGTACAGCTAGGATGTGCAGCTCTGAAATAATAACTCCCTTGGCTTAAATCCAGACTAAGTTTCAGTTTATACACTACCCTCCAAAACAACAGGCTTCATAAGGACAGAAGTGATTGTATGAGACATCAGAGAGCAGGTCAGAGAACATCAGTATTAACACACCCTGATCTGGTCTGCTGACACTGCGGTTTAGTTCAATTCTTGTTTATTGTATGTCATGTCATGTATAAAAACCCTCTGCTGATCTGAGTACACTTACATGCAAATATTCTGCAGAATCAGGTCCCAAATATAGGCAGTTTGCAAGTCAAGAAAGTCTTTAAAATGTCATGACTTTAAGAAAATGCAGAGATATTGCAGAAGTTTGTCATAACCATACTAATTTATAAGATATCTATAAAGTTATGGTTAAGAAAAGTTGTATGTAAGCACACCTGCTTTGAAGATACTTAAAACCAAAATTCTAAGGGCAGAAAATTCTAAGTTTGTCTTTAGCAAAGACAAACTAGGCAAATGAATGCAATAAACATGTTGTTTTTTTTTTTTCACATATCCTAACTTTTTATAAAATAAGCATTTTGAACTTAAAAATTGCTTTGCATTTTGAACAACTAAACCATCCTGAGACAGAGCAGTCCAAATGGAAAATTATAATGAAATTCACTTATTTCCAGTAGGGAGATTTAAAAGCTGGATTAATCCTTAAACTGGATTGAAAAGCAATTCTGAAGGGACTCTAGGATATAGTGCTATTCACATCCTAAACTCTGCACTAGTTTTGCTAGAAGAGAATAACCAGTGGTAAATCAGAACTCCAACCGTGTAAGACAATATCAACTAGCATGCTAATTGTAATGTTAATTAAAGATACAAGTGTTAATAAAAACAACAAAACGCCTTCTTCCAGAATTTTAAAATGTGGTAAAGTGCTTAGTTCTATAATGGTTTCTGTTCTATTTATGAAATATGGAAAAACATGGCTTCCTTTCTAAAATCCTCTCTTTGAAGAGTTCTGGGTTGTATATGGTAATGGGAAATTGCTCCTCGACTTTACTGCTGATAGTACAGTAATACCTGGGGAAGGCTACATTGTGTAACAACCACAGATCTAAAAGGGCTCTCTGTAGCAGTTTCTTCAGGTTACTTACAAAATGTTAAGCTCTCAGGTTGTCTTGTAACCTTGAATGCACTCCTTTTTATTACAGGTGGTGCAGCCGATGTAAATAAATCACCTTCCCTTCCCTTCCGTTCTGCTATAACATTAAGCATCAAGTTTGAATACGGAGCTTGAAAATGAAAATTAAAGGTACAAATTGACATCATCGTCTGATCAGTAAACGTTCATATATTTAGTGTTTCAAATGACCTGTGTAGCTTATGTGTTCTAGTTATCAAATGTCAAGCTTATTAGCCTCTTATGTTTCAATCATTTTGTAAAGCACAAGGTACACGATAACATAAATATATTCAAATATCTATTTTCCCCCTCTTTTATGTAAAATTAAAAACAAAACCAGCAAGAGCAACAACATCAGCAACAAAAAAGTGTAAGTGTGATCCAATGGGCAAAATAAATTGTCTTTGTTTCCTTAATGCCTACCACTTCCCTCCTGAAAATCCTTCTCCCTGGCAAATGCTACCCCCAAAAAACCCTCCACACATATACATGCAAATGGCAATAGGTTACAGAAAGGTGGAAGTATAATTTCTAAGTATGGAATAGGCTGCTGATATATAACTGTAAATGTTTGTGTTCTAAGTCTCTTGCTTTGGCATCACTTTTTTTTTTTTTAGGTGAATCTAGGATGAAGACACTGACCAAATTAAATATATATTATTTTTTAAAAATAAAGGGACCTCAGAATATGCTTCTGCTTCTGTATAGAGGATATTTTTCTACATCTACTATCCTCCAGGTTGGATTTTGTTTATGCATAGGTAAGAAAAGTCCTTAATACATTGTTTCTTTATGACAAATACTTAAGCAAACACTGACTATGCTCTGCAACTGTCATAGTCACAGAGGTCTAAACAAGGCCCTTTTCAAGGCTTTTTTTAGATCACATAGGCTGAGGGGTAAAAACCATCGCACATGAAAGTTACTGTACACTGCACTGTGAGATTGATATGCATGTGTTTTACATAAATATGAAGCTTGTACCTGAATTTTGGCTTTCTATTTCAGATCAAACTAGTTTCATTAAGAAATTTTACAGTTCCCACAGGTGCCTTTCCAAGAAGTTCCTTTATGCAGAACTGGAGGGGAGGCAAGATGTTGGCATAGCTGTTGACCTAAAAACCTGCTATGCCAACATATTGTCATCTTTCTTGTCTGTTTGCAGCAGAAGAAAATTCTACATTGTAATGGGCATTTGGAAGAGCTTTAGACATCTTGAAATGCTATTTCTCTGGCCCCACCTTTGAGTTATTGTGGCAAGTGGTTATTCATTGTGTAACAGCTGAAGGATGGACTCCTTCCGATTATATTTTGTTACTCAAATGACAAACAGTTTACCTTGCTCTGAAAAAGTTAGTGTAGAGATGCAGAAAGAAAAGGGCTGGGAAGGTCTGAGGGGGCTGTCAGGGGACAGGACACGCATTGAGTGTTTCACTGCCTTACCTTTACATGCTTGCAGAGAAATTGAGTTGTCAGTGGGCAGCCTTCATGAGCAATAATTCCATTTACAATTTTTTGCCCATACTCTGATTATAAACTCTCACCCCTCTACAAACACATAAGCATTTGTAATGTTTGTACTTTCTGGTAAGAACCGTCAGGTAAAGGATTTTGAGCAATGAGAATACCATCATAGTCAATAAATGAGTACCCACTAAAGAAACGCAGCTGTATTTCACTGATACTTTTCCAATCCTGCACAAAAAAAAATAATAATAATAACAATAATAATAATAATAATAAAATAATAATAAATAAATAAATAAAAATCAGTAAAACAGTTTTGAAGAAGTTTGTGTTGGGTTTACATGGTGAGGTTTTGGTAGCAGGGGGCTGAAGGGGTGGTGTCTGTGAGCAGAGCCCAGCAGCTGCCCCATGTCAGAGCAGTGCCAGCTCCAGCTGCTCTAAAAGGGTCCCACCACTGGCCAGAGCTGAGCCAGGGAGTGACGCTGGGTGGGCCTCTGGGAGAGCAGAGTTAAGGAAGGGAAAGAAGTCCTGGGCAACAGCAGCTGGGAAAGGGGTGAGAGCCAGCCCTGCAGCTCCCAAGGGCAGTGCAGCAAGAGGGCAGGGGGTACTCCAGGCATGCAGCAGCAGTTCCCCTGCGGCCTGTGGAGAGGCCCCTGGTGGAGCAGGCTGTCCCCCTGCAGTCCGTGGGTCCCACATGGAGCAGATCTCTGCGCTCCAGCCAGTGGAGGAGCCCCCGGTGGAGCAGGGGCAGTGACCGTGAAGGAACGGCAAAATGTTGCAGACTGACTGCAGCCCCCATTCCCTGTTCCACTGCACTTCTGGGGGGCGGGGGCGGGGGGAGGGGAGGAACTAGAAGAAGCGGGTGGATGGGGGGGAAGGTGTTTTTAGTTTGCTTTTAGTTCTCACTGCTCTAGTCTGTTAGTGATAGGCAATAAATTACATTAATCTCCCTATGCTGAGTCTGCTTTGCCCACGGCAGTAATTGGTGAGTGATCTCACAGTCCCTATCTCAAGCCAGCAGTTTTATTTTATTCTCTCCCTCTGTCCTGTTCAGGAAGGGGAGTGAGAGAGTGGGTGTGTTGCCTAGCTGCCAATCAGTGTTAAAACTGCAACAAAGGTGTCACGACTTCTGTAAAGGGAGACACACACACAAAAAAAAAAAAAAAAAAAAAAAAAAAAAAAGGAAAATTTTCTTGATGAAATGATATGAATGATGAAATGATTTTATCATATTTCTGGAATGATAAAATTCATGTCCTCATTCTACATATGGTGTTACTTAACAAAAATAATTTTTGCTTTGAAAAAATCTAAAATAAGAGTCATGATCAGGAGCAGCAGTGCTATTAAAAAATAAATAAAATGGAACAAAGCAAAAATTGACTGCAGGTTTTATACATTTCCAGCAGTCCATTTGCACTGACAACTCGTCATGTCTCATGTGCCTAACACTTTAGGATTGTTTTCTTAAGTACTGAGTTTGACCTGTATTTGCTGTAAAACGGGTGTTCCTTCTAGCACCTCACAACCAGAGATGATAAAATGCTTGTTCATGCAAAGTTAAAAACTCCTGTTTCTCAAATCTTAAAAGAGAATTTAGGCATCTATATTACCTGACATTTATATATTATTTTGGCTGGGTTTAGTGAATTTGCTAGAGTACCATTATTCTTTACTTTAAAGGGAACAAGTTTAAATCGTGTACACAAAATTAAAGTCCAAAGGAAATTGTACCACTAGTGTGATATCTGAACACTGCCAATGGAACTGGCTCCACATTTCTGTCTCATTGCCTCAGAATCACCTCAGTTCTGAAAATAACAGAACGTATAATACTGACTGATGCACATTTTCTTTGCTCATCCAGTATCACAATAACTGTATGTCATCTTACTTTCCACAGAAATTCTTTCAATTCCAGGTAGAATAGACCCATTTGAAGATCATGTTATCCTAAATGTAAAAAAGAGGTTATTAAATATCCAGTGTACTCTCTGTACTTCATAAAATAACACATCTGCTGCTTTCAATAGTCTATGTTTTCTCTGTATGTCAAGATCAAAATTTAGGCTTGATATCAAAAGAAAATCATCAAAAGAAAAATATCATCAAAAGAAAAATTCTGATCTTTTTGGTAGTTTTGCTAACATTTAAAACCTCAAGATTTTAAAAACTAAAACAAATTACTTTTTTTTCAGTATTCACCAACAAATGCTATTCTGTTTAGAAGACACTTTCTCTGTACCTCCTACAACTATGGCTTAGGAAGAGTATCACAGTGCACTTTACTCCTGTCTTAAGGCAGGGTATGACTATCTGGTGATCACAGATTTTCAGGGAATGTACTTTCTGATTATCAGTTCTTAGACAATACATTTTAGTTTTTGTTCCTAGTAAGTGGTGGATATAGAATGCAATACAAGTACCAGGAATGCCCAGATTTTGAGTATTCTTCTAAATAGCGCAATAGTGCCCTTGGGTCTTACAAAATAAACATTTGTATCTAAAGGATAGTTTGCATGTCCTAAGACTGTTTTGGTCAGGACTTCTATGTGTGGCATACACTTACAATATTTTTCTCTCTCCTCTAAACTCTAGTTCTTTTTTTTTTTTTTTTTTTTTGTTTTTTTTTTTCTTTTGTTTCCTTTTTTTCCGTCTTTTCATTTTTTTTTTTTTCCACAGTTTTGTATTTCTTGTCTCAGATTAGGTACAGGTTAAATTCTTAAAAACTCTCAATACCATTTAGGAAAGCAATTGTGTTTTTTTTTTTAATTTCCTTTTGAAAATAAAAAAAATAAATACATTCTTTTACACTTGCATACTAATATTTCATAGGTGTTTTGTGACAGCTCTTTCATTTTGAGCTAAGTTTTGATTATGTTGCTGAATTGTGTGGTTTGTATTATGACAAACCAGTGACTCAGAACAGCCTAGCAGTTGTGGACAGGCAGCCTTCTTTATTTCCAAAATTGTTTCAGAAGCCTAACTCTTCCATGTTGGTTCATGAACCAGCTAAATTAGCATAGGTCTCAAAAATTAAAAAAAAAAAAAATGACAACTCCAAATTTAAAAGGAAAATAATTCACAGAATTCCATTTGAGAATCAAGTTTTTAGTAACGGGTCAGAGACAGGTGAGCTTTTTCTTTTCAGATAGCAGTTGCATTTTTCAGAAAGCACTCCATGAATCAAATATGTTTTGTCTGACCTCTTCACAAACAAATATTACTGTCATAATGCAAACATAGCCTACTTCTGCCTTGTAACTTCAAAATGGTAAAAAAGGTGATTCCTCATGAAACAACCCAAGCAAGAAATACATGGGTTTGTACTGACATGCAAGCTGGTTTTTTTTATATCCTTCACTGAAAACAATGCATTTCAACAGTGGATCATGAAGAAATTTCAGTGCTGGTATTAACTGAACTGACTAAAGCTGTAACCAGTTACTAAATGAAGTTTAGTTACTAAATTTAGTTTACTAAATGAAATACAGCCCCATTCATTGCAAAAGAGAGCATGTTACAGGATGCTTTTGATTGTAATCAGACATTAAACCATACTATCAACTACCAGAGTTTATCAGAAGAGGCAACTGCTTAGGTACTAATTTTAGTGAGCTGGACATTCCGTTTTGTCTCCTAGTTTAAACAAGATGTAATTCAAGTAAGAACGGATTGGAAACCAAACATATTTTTTTGTTCAACGCTCCATTTTTTTTTTTTTTTTTTTTTAAGTTTGCTGGACTGGACCAAGAAGTTGAAGCTTTTAAACATTCTGAAATGTTTTGACTTGGCACTTCTGAAAAAGTACATTTTAGCAACAATGAATTTTTTTGATGCAGCTCCAATTTCAACAATGCTTTAGTAATACACTTATAGAGCCTTAGCCTCAACAAGCTACACAGAAATCAGTATATTCCGTGAAGACAGATGAATTATGGCAAAATCTGATTACTTCTGTAGGAAGCATCTACACCGTAGAAACAGTAGTGCTACTATACACAGACACTACAAATTACAAATACTGTATCATGAGAAAAATTCTCAATAACTGCATTTCAAGTAAAGTTAACTGGTTTACTTATTTTGTGGGTGTATGTATTTAAAATGTATGTTAAAGGTGGCCTGATATGTTCAAAAGGGTGATTAACAGCAGAAAAGAGCTGAACAAGAACAAATAAAATTATTCTTGTCTTTCTTGCCCAAAACTAGATTGGGCAGAATTACAAGTAAGGGGAAGGCAAAGTCCTGGTGCAAGATTCTGATCTTGCTGGGTGTCAGCATAACTACTATTCTGTCTCTGTTTAGGATGAAGATACTGCTGTGTAATTAAGTTTTCTCTTAACAAGGTCTGTTTATAACTTTTATTTGAGGATCAATAATCATTCAAAATGCACATGTATTGTGCTTCACTGATCATTTTAACAAATAATCCTTTTTCCTAGTGCAAATACTCACTGCTCTCCTTTTGACACAGCGGTAGAGGGAACATGGAGGCCTCAGTGTGCTGCCAGAGGAGAGACTTCGCCCAGGAGGCAGCTTGGGAATTCGACAAAGACATGCTTCACAAGGCAGACCAGTGGGTGAACCTTCATTAATTAGCAAGATTAAACAGTAGTTGGCAAGCTGGGCTTCTCTAATCATGTAAACATATTGTCAATATAGCACAAAGCTTGTCCAAAAAGGAAAATATAATTGGAGGGAGGAAAAAAAAAAAAAAAAAAAGGAGAAAAAAAAAAGGAAAAAAGTAATTGAAAATTAGTAACATGGAGTACCTTCAGAAAAATGTGGAAGAGGAAGCAGAAACTTTGTATCTCCAGTGATCCCTGTTGCCCTCTGGACTGGATTTGAAACTTAAAGTCTGTTTTCAACTGCCTATATGTTGTGTATAGAATTGATTTTGCTCTTCTATGATGGCTACTTGATAGTTGTTATCACAACTGAGAGATGCAGGGAGGTGAGAAAAGGCTCAGAACAAAGATTTGTACTTTTCAAAGTATCAAAGATTTCATACTTTTATAATTATGGCACAAATGAAAAACTGTTTCAGTCTGTTGACTTGTCTTAAGAGTAGCTGTCAAAATTGCTCTGGAATACAAAAACCTATCCTCATCCAGATCAATTGCAAATCTTTATTGGAGAAGTATTATAACTCTTCTCATAGCACATACAGACCTACCACATAAATCAAAACAAGAAATGCTCCTCAAACAAAGCATAATATTCAAAGCTTTCAACCACTGATTGCTTTTCACCTTGTCTTTTTTTTTTTTTTTTCAGTAAATCGCAGGTGTTTTGCTGGCTTGTCTTACTGAGTATAAATTTAAGTACAGAATAATACAAAGTTATACCTAGATTAAATTATGTCAATTTGAATATTGGGTTCACTTGAGGTTAGTTTCTTAAAATACTATTTTTCATAACCAAATAATTTCTTAGATTGTTTCTTAGATGTATGCTCTACTTGAAAAATACTCAGTTTTTGATAGCCATGATATGACTATGCTCACTAATACCAAGTACTTTTGTTGTAACTAGAAGCAGTTTTATTCAAGAATTTTATTAATTCTGCATATTGATCTTTAATCATTGAGGGTTAAATTACATTATTTCTGATTGATTATTTCCACACTATTAAGTGATTAAGATTAATTTCTTATTTAAGTTATGGGGGTTTATTTTTTATGTTCACTGCTACATCTGTGTTTAGAGCTGCAAGATTTTCTAGTGCTGAAATACATACCAAACTGGAGAGTAAGGAGAAGCAGGATGGATATAATTGGATAAGAAGTGGAATGAGACTGACTACTTGTTGCCATTCAGGGAGGAAAAAAATACTCAAGGAAGACAAGGTAAGGTTAATAATGGTACTAAAGAAAGTACTTCTGATTGCTGAAGAACAAGAGAGAATTGGAAGAAAGTCTGCACATACAGAAGGAAAACTATTTTGGAGTGATTCCCTCCTTTTCCATCACCTGATAAAACTTGCTTATATCAGCTGCAGAACTGTGTGCATGTATGTATACAAAAAGGTTTATTGGTTGATTCATAGGTAGATAGCTATGTGTGTGTGCACATTAGTAATTCTGAAATATCTTGTTAAGGAACTATTTAATGTATTTTAAAATCAATATAGTATCAAATCATTCTTTCATTATCTTTTCCACCTCAAAATGTTCTTTAATCACAATAAATAAAAAGGGAGAAACACAAATGTCTCTTCTATTCCTCTACAGAGTACAATGAGTACTTATACTTTCTGTAAATAAATGCAACATTTCTTACACCCTTGGTTTATAGTCAAAAAGCTTGCTAATAGATATGTATAATTCACAATAAATTAACATTAAGAGCACAAATAATTGCTCGTGGCTATGTTTAAATACCTTCTCCTTTTCTCAAAGCGTGTATCTGGATAAATTTTAATTTATAGGCAGTATCTCTTCAAGCAATCTACTGGGTTTTCTAAAGTACCTGGAAGGTGATTTGGGCTCCTGGCTACTCACCTGTGAGAATTCCCTATTTTCAGGCACGATACACGTAATGCAGCAAATTGATGAGTTCATTTCTATATCAGCTGATAATTTATTCTCCAAAAATATCCCCACAAACACAATGCAGACTATACCGCATCCAGCTTCTGCTGCAGAATAGGATACAGGAATTTACCAGTATACACATTTAACTTCACCTGGATAAGTGTATTCTAATGAATAAGAGGTTGGAAACCAGGACAAACAGGATAGAAAAGTACATGCAGGGTTTGGGGCAAGAAAGGTTTCCAGTGTTATTTCTGAACAGTGGTGACTTTGCAAGAGCCTCATCCAGAAGAGCTATTGGAGCTGCTTTCTCCAAATGTCTAGAATCTACTGTAATGGTGCTACAAGATTGGATCCTTTTTTATGCTACTGTCTTTGACTTCAAATGGCAAAGAGCATGAAGGAGGATGCAAACAGTAAAGACATAATGTATATCTGTAATTTCAGTTCTGTTAAGGCAGCTTGTATAAATAACTCTCAGTGCTTTCATGTATACTGTTACCTTGATCATATAACATCAGTTTCCAGCCTACAGGTCTTCAGGGCAATATGTTTACCTTTAGATTTTCCAAAGCCAAACTGAGAAAGTTGTTTCTCAAAAAAAACAAACAAACAAACAAAACAAACAAACAAACAAAAAATGTCTTCAAAGGTAATCGGCGCCCCCTTCTGTTCTTATTGCAAAAAGGCGAATCCTTGATAACAAGAGAACGTAACTAAAATCACTACTTAATGCATGTTCCCGTAACAGAATTCTGACATGATAACGGTCCAGTAAGGTCACCATTTTGTGTTTAATGTTATGGGCTTCTCTATG
>CM021797.1:66813008-66828357 GCA_011076525.1 Nettapus auritus | reverse complement strand
ATAAAAAAAAAAAAAAAAAAAAAAAAAAAAAAAAAAAAAAAAAAAAAGGTATAATGTTTGAAAAAGATGTGTCATAAACCAGGAAATTCCAAAGAGACACAAATCACTACAGTGTGCCAGGGCTTGGCCTATGCTTCCAAAGCACAATCAATGCCACCACAACCCCTGTGACAGGTTCTGCAGTCACTCCAACCCCAGTTACAGGACCAATTGCCAGGACAGGGAACCAACCTGCGCCAGCACCAGTTGCCCCGATATGCAAGATGAAAAAATGGATGAGAAATTCAAGTCATTTAGAAAGCAGAGGAACTCCTAAGATAGGGGAGGATGAAGACGATGAAGCAGGCTTCTCTGAAGTGACTGGGCTGTCAGACAAATGGGAAGACAAAGATAAGAGCATCAATAACTTCCTGATGCCTATTCTAGCCTGAGCTCTGAGATATGTGAAAAGATTTCAGTGATCCTCCAGGTGAGCACACTGTCACCTGCCTACTCTGGAGCTGAGACTCAGCACTCTTATTCTGCAGCACACTGAGGGCTGCAACGTGCTCCACAGACAGGACAGCTGGCAGTGTGACCTCAGCCAAAGAAGAGACATTCCTCAGGCTTGTCTTGAAACTCAGCAGGCAGAACCACCCTGACTGCCTGATGGGACCTGCAGAGGACATGAAAGATACTGAACCAGGCATTTTAATGTTTAGTTATTGCATGTCTCGATTGACTCTATGGGGTGGATTTTTTTTGTTCTTTGCAGATGTTACATAGAGGAGAAAAAGGAAAGAAGTTGGAAGATTCTAAAATCTTATTGCAAACATTCCTAAACTCAGACTATCCTGAAGGAAGAAACCAGCTAAAAAAAGAAAAATGGGTAATAGCTCTACTGATCTTTCTGGAAAGAACAGGTAAATTAATAGCCAATGCAACACAGAAGAGTGTTGCATTCACACTTGAGAACAGTTTAACAATTTAACACCGCTGGCAGCTAAACACCACACAGCCTTTCACTCCCCCTCCCCCCTCCCTCTCTGGGATGGGGGAAAGAATCAGGAAAATGAAACCTGTGGATTGAGATAGAGACAGTTTATTAGGACAGAATAATAATAATAATAATTATTATTATTATTATTGTGTGTACGAAACAAGTGATGCACAATGCAATTAATTGCTCACCACCTGCTGACCAATGCCCAGCCTATACTTGAGCAGCTGGCCCCCCCACCCCGGCTAGCCACCCCTATATATTGTTTAGCATGCCATCAGATGGTATGGAATACCTCTTTGGCCAGTTTGGGTCAGCTGTCCTGGGTCTGTCCCCTCCCAGCTCTTGCTGCACCCCTAGCCTGCCTGCTGGCAGGACAGGGTGAGGATCTGAAAAGTCCTTGGCTTTGTGTAAGCACTGCTCTGCAACAATTAAAACATTAACATGTTAATAGCACTCTTCTCATCCTAATCCAAAACATAGCACCCTACCAGCTACTAGGAGGAAAATTAACTCTGTCCTAACTGAAACCAGGACAGCATGTAATGTAAAACATTACATAACTCTAAGTACTTCTGAAATCCAGACAAGGCAAATGTACTTTGTTTAGATCACTGAATATAGTTATATGAGAATTCCATCTCTGGAAGGGAGAAAATTAGCCCATCTGATGTGGCTTCTAGAGTAACGCTCTTTGATGAAGAATGACAATATTTTGCTAGATCACAGGTGAACTTGTCTACTTCAGACATTCTTGAAGAGTGGCTTACTTAATTTAGAGATCGAGAGATATGACAACAGTTCAAGGAAAAATATTCCTCAAAGCTACTAAAATATTAACTTTGCCTATAGTTCAAGACAAACTTAGAGGAACTAAGTGAATCTGGGCTCTGGGTCTCCAAGTGCCCTGAGTTGAAGGACCATGGACGTAGTAACAATAAACTCCCAGCCAAGCCTGAACATATGTGGGACTTACTGCTCCATCTGGTTGCATGCAAATCTATAGGGTTTGATGGGATTCATCCCAGAGAGCTGGCTGACATCATTGCTAGACTTATCAACTATTTTTCAATGGTCTTGGGAATCTGGAGAGGTCCAGGTCAACTGGAAGCTGGCAAAAGTTGTTCCAATTTTCAAGAAGAGCAAGAAAGAAGACCCTGGTAATTACAGGCCTGTCAATTTAAATTCTGTGCCTGGTCAAATTATGGAAATGATAATTCTGGGACTTATTGAAAAACACGTGAAGAATAATGTGGTCATTGATCATAGCCAACAAAGGTTCATGAGGGAAGAGTCCTGCTTAATGAACTTAATTTCCTTTAATGACTAAGAAAAAATATACTGGCCAGTTGTGGGAAGGGGTTGTGCCTCTCTAATCATTGCTGGTGCAAGCTCACCTTGAGTATAATGTGTGGTTTTGGGCACCACAATATAAGAAGGACATAAAATTGTTAGAGAATGTCCAAAGGATGGCTAGTGACAGGACCAGTGGGGTGGCTGCTTCAGGGGCTTGGCTTATGTAGCAGCAAACCAGGAAAAACTGTTACAACAGAATTATAATTACAGAGGATAAGAAAGACCCAAGAAGGCCCTGGCAATTAAAAAAAAAAAAAAAAGTGGTCTGGCAATGATTGCCTGTGAAAAGTGTAAGGTCTGTAAAAGCCTTGTCCATGACCAAAACCCTGAGAGCTGGGCAGGGCTGTATCATCTGTTAAATGGGAAAACACTTGAAAGATAACACACTCATTCTTCACAGCCAGCACAGGTTGACGAGAGGAAAGGCCTGGTTAAAGCACTTAATTTCCTTTTATGACAAAGTCACCCATCTAGCTGACTAAGGGAAAACAGTTGATAACATCTTTTTTGGATTTCAGCAAAGCTTTCAGTACTGTTTCTCACAGTATCCTTCTGGACAAACGTTAAGCACAGACAAATAGCTAGACAAATAGATAATACCATGTGTGAACAATTGTCTGTCAGGTCAGGCTCAGCAGGTTATAGTTAATTGGGTTATATCAGGTTGGCAGCCAGTCAGTAGTGGGGATCCCCAGGGCTCCATTTTAGTGCTGGTTCTCATGTAGGACTTGAAAATATACTGAGTGAAATTTACAGGTTATACAAATTTGGGTTGAGCTGTTGACTCTGTCAAAGATAGAGAGGCCTTGTAGAGAGATCTCAACAAATTAGAGAGCTGGGCAATCACCAACAATATGAAGTGTAACAAGAGCAAGTGCCAGATTCCGCGCCTGGAAAGGGACAACCCTGGCTATATATGTACGGACTGGAGGATAAGAGGCAGGAGACCAGCCCGGCAGGAGGGGATCTGGGGATTCTCATTGTCTGTAAGTTGAATATGGGTCATCAGTGTGCCCTGGAAGCCAAAAAGGCCAACAGTACCTTGGGGTGCATCAAGCATAGCATTGCTAGCCAGTCAAGGAAAGGAATTATCCTGCTCTTATGTGTGGCTGCTGTGGACTCACCTTGAGTACCATGTGTGGTTTTGGGCTCCACTATATAAGAAGGACATAAAACTATTAAAGAATGTCCAAAGGATGGCTATGCAGATGATGAAGGGTGTAGAGGGCAAGATTTATGAAGAGTGGTTGAAGTCATTTGGCTTGTTCAGCCTAGAGAAAAGGAGCCTGACTGAGGGGAGGCCACAGGGCAACCTCAAGTTTCCTCCCAGTAGGGAGCAGAGGCACAGGTGCTGATCTCTTCTCTCTGGTCATAGCGATTTGACCTGAGGGAATAGCACAGAGATGTGACAGTGGTCAGTCAGGCTGGGTGTTAGGGAAAGATTCTTCACCAAGAGGATGATCGGGCACTGGAACAGGCTCCTCAGGGCAGTGGTCACACTGCCAAGTCTTCTGGAGTTCAAGAAGCATTTCGACAATGCTGTCAGGCATCGGGACTGATTTTTGGGTGGTGCAGTGTAGAGCTGGACTCAATGATCCTTGTGGCACGCTTCCAACTCAAGATACTCTATGATTCTCTTATTCTTTGATCTACAGCATAGGACGTGTGCAGAAAACTGGGACATGTCTCAAACTACATTTTTCCTTTGCCTCTTCCTCTGGTGACCCTTGGGATGAAGGAAAAGCAGAAAAGAAAAACGAAGAAGAATGAGAATTTGAAGGGGACACGTTGTTTGTATTTTATTCAGCCTCCCCACTCTTTTGCATTATCCAACAAGTGCATTCAGGTCTCTGAGTAAAAGCAATCCCACAGATGGGTCTGCCTTTTCCTGAGGCAGGAGTAGCCCAGACTGTCCTACCCAGCATGTTTCTTACATGCACTACAGGAACTTTATCCCCTTCTACAGTACGCAACAGGTTTGATTGGGCAGGTCCAGCTCAGTTGGCAGATTCCCTAGTATTGACTAACCAGGTGGCCTTTGCCAAATGCGTATCTCAATTTTTGAATGTCCAAGCACCCATTGCTTTCAGTGTAGTATTTATCAAACCATTGTATCACTCACCTTTCCCAGAGGCTGGTGCATGATAGGGGATGTGATACACCCACTCAATACCATGTTCTTTGGCCCAAGTATCTATAAGGTTGTTCCCAGAAATGAGTCGCATTGTCTGACTCAATTCTTTCTGGAGTGCCATGTTGCCATAGGACTTGCTTTTGAAGGCCCAAGATAGAGTTCCAGGTAGTGGTATGGGGCACGGGATGTGTTTCCAGCCATCCGGTGGTTGCTTCCAACATTGTAAGTATGTGGCAGTTGTCATTGCAGGTTTGAGGGAGTGTGATGTAATCAGTCTGCCAGGCCACTCCATAGTTATATTTCAGCCATCGTCCTCTGTACCAAAGAGGCTTTGATCATTTGGCTTGCTTGACTGCAGCACATGTTTCACAATCATGAGTAACCTATCCAGTACTGTCCATGGTCAGGACCACCACTCAGTCACAAGCCAACCTATATGTTTCATCTCTACCTTGATGGCCTGAGGTGTCATGGGCCCATCAAGCTATAAATAATTTACCTTTATGTTGCCAGTCCAGGTCCACCTGAGCCACTTCGATCTTAGCAGCCTGATCCACCTTCTGGTTGTTTTGATATTATTCAGTAGCTCACTTCTTGGGCACATGAGCATCTACATGCCATACCTTTACAACCAGGTTCTCTACCTGGGCAGCAATATCTTGCCACAATGCAGGAGCCCAGATGGGTTTGCCCCTGCTCTGCCAGTTGTTCTGTTTCCATTGCTGTAACCACCCCCACAGGGCATTTGCTACTATCCATGAATCAGTATAGAGATAGAGAACTGGCCACTTTACTCGTTCAGCAATATCTAAAACCAGCTGGATGGCTTTCACTTCTGCAAACTGACTCGATTCACCTTCTCCCTCAGCAGCTTCTGCAACTCATCATGTAAGACTCCATACAGCAGCCTTCCATCTACGATGTTTTCCCACAATACGACAGGACCCATCAGTGAACAAAGCATATCTCTTCTCATCTTCTGGTAGCTTGTTGGGGCTACAGTGGGGCTTCTTCAGCATGGGCCACCTCCTCCTCCAGTGATATCCCATAATATTTGCCTTCTGGCCAGTCCATAATTACTTCCAAGATTCCTGAGCAACTGGGGTTTCCTATTTGAGCCCGCTGAGTAATCAGTGCAACCCACTTGCTCCATGTAGCATCAGTTGCATGATGTGTAGAGGGGACCCTTCCTTTGAACATCCAGCCCAGTACTGGCAGTCGGGGTGCCAGGAGCAGCTGTGCTTCAGTACTGATGACTTCTGAAGCAGATCGAACTCCTTCATATGCTGCCAATATCTCTTTTTCGGTTGGAGTGTAACGGGCCTCAGATCCTCTGTATCCCCGACTCCAAAACCCTAGTGGTCGACCTCGAGTTTCCCCAGGTTCCTTCTGCCAGAGGCTCCAGGTGGGGCCAATTCTCCCCGGCTGCGGTGTAGAGCACATTCATTACATCTGGTCCTGTTCGGACTGGCCCAAGGGCTACTGCATGAACTATTTCCTGCTTCATTTGTTCAAAGGCTTGTCGTTGTTCAGGGCTCCATTCAAAATCATTCTTCTTACCGGTTACTTGGAAGAGTGGGTTTACAATCAGACTGTAATTTGGAATGTGCCTTCTCCAAAACCCCACGACACCTAGGAAAGATTGTGTTTCTTTTTTGCTGGTTGGTGGAGACATAGCTGTTATTTTGTTGATCACAACCATTGGGATTTCACGACGTCCATCTTGCCATTTTATTCCTAAAAACTGGATCTCTCATGCAGGTCCTTTGACTTTATTTTGTTTTATGGCAAAACCGGCCTTCAGAAGGATGTGGACTATTTTCTTCCCTTTCTCAAAAACTTCCTCTGCTGTATCACCCCACACAATGATGTCATCGATGTACTGCAGATGTTTAGGAGCTTCCCTCTGTTCCAGCGTGGACTGGATCAGTCCATGGCAAATGGTAAGGCTGTGTTTCCACCCCTGGGGCAGTCAATTCTTGGTGTATTGGACAGCCCTCCAAATAAAAGCAAACTGTTGTACTGGGTCCAGCTGGGATGTTAACTTTCCCTGCAGCAGCCCATACAGTGCCATGCTCTGCACTTGTAGCTAGAACAGCAGTGTTATCACACTAGTGTTGTGTCTGCTGCTGAGAAGTGCTGGCACAGTATCGGGACTTTCTCTAACCCTCCTGGGGGGTGGGCAAAAAAGTGAGAAAGAAACATCACCACGGCAGCTGACTTAAACCAGCCAAAGAGATATTCCATACCATATGATGGCACACACTCAGCAATAAAAGGTGGAAAAAGGAGGAAGAGAGGAGGGGTGGGCTTTCGTTGCAAAAACGTCTGTCCTCCTCGCGAACACTGGCTGCGTGTGTTGAGACCCTGCTTCAAAGGCGTGGTCAGGCATCGCTCACTTGTGGAAAGTAGAGAATAATTTCTTTCCTCTGCACTTCCACATAGCCTTTACTTGTTTTGTTTTGCTGTTCCCTTTCCCCCTCCCTTTCCCCTTTCCTTTTTTCCCTTCAGTTGGATTGTTAATTAATAATAGTTCCTTAATATATATATATTTTTTTCCTTTAATTAAATTATCCTTATCTCAGCCCATAAGTTGTTCTTTCCTCTACTTCTTCCCCTCCTCCTCTGAGGAGGTAGAGTGAGAGAGCGGTTGTGGTGTTCAACTGCCCAGCACGGTAAAACCACCACAACTGTGCCCTGTACTGTGCTGCTAAATGGATGGAGAAAAATGCATTAGCAATATGAGTTGTGGCCTTCCACTTGGCTGCCTTTGATTCCAGTTCGTATTGGAGTCCTAGCATGTCTGGCACCGCAGCACTCAGCGGTGGCATGACTTCGTTCAGGCCATGATAATCCACTGTTAGTCTCCACTCACCATGAGACTTTCACACTGGACATAGGGGACTATTAGAAGGTGAATGAGTCTTGCTGATCACCCCTTGATTCTCCAGTTGATGAATTAGCTTATGGAAGGGAATCAGGGAGTCTTGATTGGTGCAATATTGCCACCAGTACACAGTTGTGGTAGTGATTGACACCTGCAGTTCTTCAACTCTCAGCAAACCCACAACAGAAGGGTCCTCCGAGAGACCTGGCAAGGTAGACAACTGTTTAATGTCCTCTGTCTCTAAGGCAGCTCTGCCAAAAGCTCACCGGAACCCTTTTTGGTCCTTAAAATATCCTCTTCTGAGACAGTCTATGCCAAGGATGCACGGAGCATCCAGGCCAGTCACAATACGGTGCTTTTGCCACTCATTCCCAGTTAGAGTCACTTCAGCCTCTAATACAGCTAACTGCTGGAATCCCCTCATCACTCCATAAATACATATGGGTTCTGTCCCTTTATAGGTTGATGGCATTACAGTACACTGTGCACTGGTGTCTACTAAAGCCTTATACTTCTGTGTGTCTGACGTGCCAGGCCATTGAATCCACACAGTCCAATAAACTTGTTTGTCCCTTTCCTCCCCCTGTCTGGAGGCAGGGCCCCTCTAATCCTGGTCAGAATCTGGATTTCTGTGTCTGAAGGACTGCCCGCTGGAAGTTGGAGCAGCAAGCTTCTCAGAGAACCCTTTTTTTTCAAATTGTTTTTCTTTGCAACTCACATATCCGTACCTCTAGGGTTGCAGTAGATTTTTCGTCCCATTTTCTCATGTCCTCATGGTCACGTAGGTAAAACCACAGGGTGGCATGGAGGGTGTACCCACGATATTGTCTTCCTTGCACGGCAAGATGCTTACCCCTTATAGCTGAGTGTACAGGTGGGGAGGAAAATAAATTCTCTTTAAGTTGGACCTCTTCAGAAAGTTTCTCCACAGCTGAGATGCAGGCCTATAGGGAAGAGGAGAGACTTTCTTCGTACTACTAGAGTTGTTTAGCCACTTCATCCACTGTGGGTTCCTCATGGTCTTTCCAGGCCATTACTGCCAATAAGCTGGCATATGATGATGGTGCATGCCGTACAAAATTCCACCACATGGGTCATGTACACTTAACTTCATCTGTGTGATAAATGATTGAGTCCCAAATAGGATTCCAATTAAAGTTTGCAATTAATTAAACGAATAGAGGCAAGCAAATAGTACTGGGTGCGCTGGGAGTCTCTGCTCCACCAAGATGCACACCTGTTACATCAGGTAGCTGGTTTTTATGCTCCTAAACTAATACATATCCATCACTATTCCTGGAAAAGGCAGAGTTACTATGATTGGTTCCCGAAATCTGAACCTTCTCCCATGCATATTAGTCTCTGGTGGTCTCTCTGGGGGTCGCTCATGCTGAAGGCTCGTAGTCTTCCTCCCAGGCTTTGTCCTTCAACTCCCCCTTTCTCCTTATTTGGTGACATCTTTGTCAGATATCAGAGGCTTGCATAGCATCCCATGCAAAAGTCAGCAGTTTTCTAAAAACTCGTTGGTTCTTATCTCCCAGACCTGACTCTCAATGTTCGTCCTTCAAACCCTCTATTTACATGAATTGCTGGATTGTTCCTTCTCATGATACAAGTACTATGTACACTAATCACCGTTTTTCTTAGGTAGAAGGTTATATTTCATCATGCGGCCCTAGCATTGTTCCATACTGACACAAATCAAATTAACACATTTCACAATCCCCCATTTTCTTTTTTCATGGTATTGATTCGAGTTTCCTCTTCAACCTTTGCTAGTAACAATTGGATCTCATCAGTCGGTTCTTGAGGGGGGAGTCCATTTCTTAAGCATCATTATTGACACATCACCTTTCTTCTCTACCAAAGTCATCACAAATTGGGTACTATTTATTATTCAGCGTATCAATAATGTAAAGCAAGGTATCATACAAGGTATAAACAATAACATCATTACACCACATAAAAATAAAAATAACATCCTTTTAACCCATGGTCCACTGGGCAGCCATGAAAACAAATCCCAATCCATACCCCTCCAACTTTGTACTAGGACATGGGCTAATTTTCTAATTTCCTTTTTTATATGTTTAACCACTTTTCCATTATCAACAATTTGTAAACAACAATTAGAATCGTTCAGTTTTCCACAGTCTGGATATGTGGATATTTGTTCATTATCTGGGTCTCTATCAATCACCTTCGATATGGTTAATTCCCTTAGGTACTGGATTCCCTTCTCCATACTGGTCCACTTGCCTGGTAGACATACAAGTCCTTCCTTGAAGAGGTACCTTTCCTTCACAGCTGACAGGAGATGCCTCCAGAGGCTGTAGCCTGGTGCTCCATCTCCAACTGCTTAGTCAATGAGTGCATCTCTAGCAAGGGATCCCAGCTGCTTGGCTTCCCCACCCTCTAATTCCAGGCTATTGGCTCTGGTGTTCCAGCACTGGAGCAGCCAGGTGACAAACTGCTCCCCTATACAATGACCAAAATCTTTTTTCACATCTCATAGCTCACGCTGGTATAAGTTTTGGGTATCACAGAATCACAGAATCATCTAGGTTGGAAGAGACCTCCAAGATCACTGAGTCCAACCTCTGACCTAACACTAACAAGTCCTCCACTAATCTATATCCCTAAGCTCTACATCTAAACGTCTTTTAAAGACCTCCAGGGATGGTGACTCAACCCCTTCCCTGGGCAGCCCATTCTAATGCCTAACAACCCGTTCAGTAAAGAAGTTTTTCCTAATATCCAACCTAAACCTACCCTGGTGCAACTTTAGCCCATTCCCCCTCATCCTGTCACCAGGCATGTGGGAGAATAGACCAACCCCCACCTTGCTACAGCCTCCTTTAAGGTACCTGTGGAGTGTGATAAGGTCGCCCCTAAGCCTTCTCTTCTCCAGGGTGAACAATCCCAGCTTCCTCAGCTACTCCTTGTAAGACTTGTTCTCCAGATCCCTCACTAGCTTCGTTGCCCTTCTCTGGACTCGCCTGAGCACCTCGATGTCCTTCTTGTACTTACTGCTCTTTATGGGACATCTTCATCCTCCTGTTCCTCTGATGGCCCGGCCTCATCTCCATACTTAGTCTTACCAGGAGTTTCTCTGCGTTCTAAACGATCTGACTCTCTAAACTATTTATTCACCTTGGTTACAGGGGCAACTTGCACTGCTATAGTTCGTTTCCCTGACCCAGCCACAGAGCCCACCACTGTGGTTGAAACAAACGCAGGGCCTACCATAGTGGTTGAAACAAATGCAGGGCCCACCACAGGGGCTGGAACAAAGGCTGGGCCCACCACAGGGTTTGAAACAACTGCAAGGCCTGTCACAGGGGCTGGAATGACTGCTGGGCCCATCACAGGGGTCTACAGAGGCTGAAGTGGCTGCATGGGTTGGAGTGGCTGCAGGGACTGCAGTGGCCACAGGGGCTGGAGTTGCCACAGGGTCCATCGCAGGGGTTGGAGTGGCTGCAGGGGTTGGAATGGCCATTGGACCTGTCACAGGACTTGGAGTGACCACAGTTTGTCAGTAGGGTTATAGTGGCATCAATTGCAGCTCAATAGGCATAGGCGAGGCCCCAGCACGTTGCAGTGATTTGTGTCTCTTTGGAATTGCCAGGGTGATGACACACCTTTTTCAAGCATTCTAACAGTTTTTTAGGATTTTGCAGTTATTCAGGGATGAATTTCCAAAGCACTGGAGGTGTCCACTGCTCTAGACGCCTGACCATATCCTCCCATACTCCCTGCCACTCATAACTATCCTGCCTCAGGACAGATCTCTGGATGGCATTCCTAAGTAGTTTTTTAAAACTTAAACAAAATCTGAAGTGCATTCAGGAGACATAACAATAATGACATGCTGGTCTGAACATCCCAACTATATTCAAAATCTTGAACTATCATAACTAGCCCAGACGAGAAGTGGGGCATGAAGGAGAAAGGGAGAGTGACTAAGTAGAAAAAATATCTCCCCCTGTCCCCTCCACAGATTGGCTTCCTGAAGAAAAAAGTTAATAGGTGTTAATTGTTAATAGTTTCTGAGATACAGTTTCCAAAGTATAGAGTTGATGACAGTGCTCAGTACAAATACCAGGTTAGGCTCATGACCAGCAATGTTATTGTAGCATAAGCCAGTGTTACACCACACGGTAAAATAATAATCTTAAACCAGCCCCCGGAAAGGATAGCACAGCAGGGACCACGTACAGTAAATAAGGTGCAGTATAACTCAGTTTGGAACAGCAGACCTGAGATCAAAGCAGTCAACATTGTAACTAGCAACCATTAAGCAGGTCTAATACTTATAACAATTTTAGTTTAACATACTTTGGTCTGATCTATCATTATCGCAACCCTTTGAGGCCCATGTTAGGCGCCAAATGGACTGTTGTGGTTTAACCTGGCCAACAGCTAAGCAACATAGCCATTCACTCACCTTCCCCCCTCCCTCTCTGGGATGGGGGAAAGAATCAGGAAAATGAGGCCTGTCGATTGAGATAGAGACAGTTTATTAGGACAGAATAATAATAATAATGATAATAATGATAATGATGATGATGATATAATAATAATAATAATAATAATAATACTAGTATGTACGAAACAAGTGATGCACAATGCAATTACCACCCGCTGCCCAGCCTGTCCCCGAGCAGCCGGCCCCCCCACCCCAGCTAGCCACCCCTATATATTGTTTAGCATGCCGTCAGATGGTATGGAATACTCCTTTGGCCAGTTTGGGTCAGCTGTCCTGGCTCTGTCCCCTCCCAGCTCTTGCTGCACCCCCAGCCTGCCCGCTGGCAGGAGAGAGAGAAAAGCTGAAAAGTCTTTTAGTGTAAACACTGCTCTGCAACAATTAAAACATTAGCATGTTAATAGCACTCTTCTCATCCTAATCCAAAACATTGCACCCTACCAGCTACTAGGAGGGAAATTAACTCTGTCCTAGCTGAAACCAGGACAGCTGGTTATTGACAGAGTTTTGGCAGGATACTTTCCTAGTGCGTTATGCGTTATCATGATTACCTTGTTGTTAGTCAGCTTCTGAAAGAAAATAGATGGGTGTGAAATCAGTCACCCAAGGTGGTAAATTTATCTGTATGGAAGTACCAAGCCTGCCTGTATTTACTCTTTATATTTACATTGACTCTTTACATTTGTTTTACCCACAAAATCAAGCACCCTCCTCTCAAGCTTTGCGAATCAAGAGCTGCAAAGATTATCTACCTCTATTTTTTTTTTTTTCAAAACTGGTGAAAATAAAAGTTATATGGTCCCTCTTCTGCCATGGGAATACTATGGGGCAGACTGCATGATGCCTGAGGAGAAAAATAATTTTTTTTTTTTTTTTTTTTTTTAATCCTGTGAAGCTAATAAGATGATTATTTTTGACTTGGGAAAACAAAAACAAAAACAAACAAGAAAACAACAACAAAAAAAGAGATACTATGGCAAGCAGGATGCAAAAATTTTGAGAGGAGTCTGCAGGTCAATGAGCTTATGATGACAACACATCACACATTCTATGAGAATATTGAGGTTTATCATTTCATTTACACCTTTCAATACGCTATGCTAGCCTTTGCCTTCCTGCCTGCATACCAAGTTGTGTTCCTTAAACCTAACACAATAACACTCATCACCCCAAATGTCCATCACAAGAGGAAAAAGAGATGTTTGACATCCTCTAATCAATGTTTTATGTATGTGGCTGAAAAGTAAAATATTCAAATCCATCATGCAACACAAAGGTGGTGAATATCCAGTAGGATCTTACTTTTGGGTGGCTATGAATGGGGTGTTAGAAGCTGTTGGGAGCATTTTCCATGGCTGTATCAAGTGCTGCCGTGAAAATGACTTGGTGACCTCTTGGGTAAACCTAAAGGTGTTTTTTTTTGACACCAGTTACAGAATGTACCTCCAACACCCATACATCATACATCACAGGGATGTCGTGAAAACCAGAAAAACTAATGCCATTCCAGGTTCTATGGTATTCACGTACTTGGATGTTTAAACCTTTCTCAGATCTTTCTTTTGTTCTGGACACCCTAATGCGTACAGCCTGTGTGTTTTCTTCTTTTGAGCAGAGGCAGATTCTTCAGTTATAAACACACCCCCATGCCGATTTTACCAAATCTTCACAGAATTTGAAGGGTTCACAACCACAAGTTGGGCTTTGATCAGTCTGTGGAAGCTGTGATGGTAGTTCTTGGTAGTTCTTCATAAATGTCAACAATACCTAAATGTACTGAAAAGTGTTGTGTGCTGTAAAATAACCCCACCTCTTGCCTTCAAACACCCTGTTAAAAAACTCTGTGATGGAGGGTTTTAATTCATTATTAGCTACAAAAATCATCAACATTACACTGCTTTAACAGTTTGCTGAAAGGCTGGTTTAAATACGTTTTGCCTCATCATTCTGTGATTTGAGGCTAGTGCTCCCTGGTAGAAATAACTTTAAAAACCTCAGATATTTAAGAACCTGTCTTTTGTTTCAGATCAATGGCCCAGGTTTGTTTGAACAATATATCTGGGTAATAATGAACAATATTTCCTTGGTAAGGGCTCTGTGTAAGAATCTCTGTAAGAAGCAATGAGTTCCCATGGGCATGCATGACCTCACCTTTTGGCTTCTTACCATGCCAGCCATTTGGCTTCTTACCATTACCAGTCCATCCATGCCAGCTGTGTCAGAGCAGAGTCCCCAAGGCCCGACTCACCAGAGCACCAAGGCAGTTTGTTGCTCAGTGGAGCAAACAGGATTGTGACTATGGCTGAGTAGCCTTACACCTCGCATAGCTGCAGGACTACTTTTTCATTTGTGTGTGAGCCTTATGCCCATACACCATTGCATCAAGGGATCTCTGCTCTCCAGGGAAAGGGGACCCAGGAGACGACAAACCCCAGCACAAGCAGTGCCCTCATCAGTGGTGCACAGCTGAGTGGATGGGCTCCATCACCAGTCCCAGACAAAGAAGGCAATGAAAGAGGTCCAGACTCTGTCTAGGGAGTACAGAGGAGATGGGACTGCTGACAGGACTGGAGACAAGCTACAATATCTAGTTGTAGGAGAGATCAGTGCAGGAGGGGAGATAGCTACAGCATAGATCTAAGCTGCTGCAAGGAGACAGGGCCAGAGAGCGTGCTGGGAGACTAAAGGCTCAAGTCTGAGCTCAAAAGGGGACTCCCAGAGGTGTGATGGAGTCACAGGGACGAAGACGCTCAGGTCCCTGATGTCGTTTTGCTGCAGCCTCGGTTACCAGCAGAGGGCAGCCTTGCACCGTGCAGAGATTATTATCACACCGATTTACTGGGGCTGAGGCCACAGGTCCTCTAGGGATGTGAAGTATAGCTGTGTGCTCCAACTTCCTCTAAACTAACAAATAAAAACAAAAACAAACAAACAAACAAAAAAACACACAACGATGAAAATCTGAATAACCCAGTTTTCCATTCCTCAAAGTTAAATTAACACAACCTTTAAATGAGAGACAGCTGCCTGATGCATATTTTATTCCATTACAGTATTGCCAACTCATCTGCAATTTTATTTTCACCCAAGACAGCAAGTGGTTACACTACCACCAGCTTAAAGACATAAAGCCCCAGTGCTTCTGTAAAACTGAAACTGTACAATGACTAAGTGACCAGATGCAAACATCATGTGCTTCCACGTGAATGTACAAGTCAGAAATACGGAGAAAGCCTACAAACATCCACAGATATGCTACATCAGTGTAGTGTACATCAGCTACATCCACAGATATGCCTCATACCAGTTACTGGTACATACCTCTTTTCTCTGGTAACTGAAATAATGAGGAACCAAAAGAAAAAGAGTGAAGGAAAAAAAAAGAAGGAGGGAAGAAGGGAAGGAAGGAGGGAAGGAAGGAAGGAAGGAACAGAGGGAGAAAGAAAAGAAAGAAAGAAACAAAGAAAGAAAGAAAGAAAGAAAGAAAGAAAGAAAGAAAGAAAGAAA